>JASEVX010000189.1:0-370205 GCA_031761405.1 Serripes groenlandicus
GATATAATTGAGGTAAAGGTGGCCCGTAAAAGGCAGTGCAAGTCAATTGGCTTTCAGAAAGGTGTGCCAGGTTTAGATATGGGGTCAACAACATGGTTTTAGTATAGAAAAAGTACAAACAAAGTATGTTAAACAAATAGACATTTGGTATATTCACCTTTCTTGATGTTGATGGTTCGGAAACAAATGTACATCCCTTGCGGCCATCTGGGAAAGTGGCTGGTATTATCGATGAGTTTCGTGTTGCCCCGCAACAATACATATCACCCCAACTCATACACAAATAAACTGTACTGTCCAGCTAAGGTGCAACTGATGTTATAACTCTGAAATAAAGATACATGCACAGTGAGAGCATACATTGTAATGGTATTCTAGTTTTTGACAGTGCTAATTCCCTAAAGTGGGGTCTAGTCTGGCCCGAACGGCTTAAATGTGAAAAATGTACATATATTGGTATATATACTATAATTTATATGAAGAAGCTGAAATTGGGGTTCACATAGCAAGTAAATCATGTGTAAGGGCATCACAGTTGCGAAACAAAGGGGGAAAAGTTTCCTGCCCTAATCATGCAGGCTATTGCTCGGCAAACATAACGGGCGAAACACCGATTGGGCAGGAAGACCAATGGAATGAAAAGGCTGCGCGCCAAATATCTCAGGATCTAAATTTAACACATTTTACTGGTGACAGTAAAGGTCATAAAGGTGTAAATAAATGTCAGGAGAACACTGTTATTAGCTTAAAAGACTTGAGACATCTTGCTAATTATATGAAGAGACAGGTTTATATAACCCCATTCACTAAGACAATGTTTCCATGTAACAAGTTGTAACGAATATGCAAATTAGCATCACCGGTTCGAAGTGATGGTCTCAGGGTTAGATATATAAGGCAAGTGGACCCCTTCAGGGTTGAGTATACTTTTCGCTGAAGGGATCTTCTGCGTCTTTAGCCCGGCACGTTACATTGGTGGCAGCGGTGGGATGAAGACAACTGCCATATTGGAGTTGCCTTACCCATGGGTTTCCCAGGCCAAGACTCGGGACGAGTCTTCTCGGAGTGGGAAGTATTGTAACGAATATGCAAATTAGCATCACCGGTTCGAAGTGATGGTCTCAGGGTTAGATATATAAGGCAAGTGGACCCCTTCAGGGTTGAGTATACTTTTCGCTGAAGGGATCTTCTGCGTCTTAAGCCCGGCACGTTACAAAGTCAAACTTGAAAAATAGGTTTGCACTTTCAGTAAAAGCAAGGTGTTTGGGTGAGCTGAGATCTGCACATATGTATTACAATGGCTTAGCCCATCTCAGTGACCATAGTCATATATAAATAATGCACTGATTGATTGATTGATTGATTGATTGATTGACTGTATTAATTCACTGATAGGATATTGTGTGTGTGAAAATATTGAACACACATTTACCAACCCATCCCACATTTTCCACATTTTCCAGCTATATTTGTAGTATATGACTGTTAAATAATCATATTTGGTCATATTTATTGATCAACAGGTCAAAAGATAGAGCCATACATAAGAAAACTTCAGCTTTGTTTACCTTTCATCTAGGTCAGGATGACAGAGTCAGGGTGGAAATTTGGAAATGTGAACATTTAACACACATTCTGCCGTACCTAATAGCTGATGCCCACATGAGCCCCCTGTCCACTCCAGGCAACCAGTTTCTACATTTTCTATGCATTTTGAGTGTAGTCAGTCTCGTACTGTATTCCAGTAGGTGTCAAATTATTACAGACGATAAAAAAGTGACCTTTCATAATTTGACCCGGATGTGCTATATACATCCCTTGCGGCCATCTGGGAAAGTGGCTGGTATTATCGATGAGTTTCGTGTTGCCCGCAACAATACATATCACCCCAACTCATACACAAATAAACTGTACTGTCCAGCTAAGGTGCAACTGATGTTTAACTCTGAAATAAAGATACATGCACAGTTGAGCATACATTGTAATGGTATTCTAGTTTTTGACAGTGCTAATTCCCTAAAGTGGGGTCTAGTCTGGCCCGAACGGCTTAAATGTGAAAAATGTACATATATTGGTATATATACTATAATTTATATGAAGAAGCTGAAATTGGGGTTCACATAGCAAGTAAATCATGTGTAAGGGCATCACAGTTGCGAAACAAAGGGGGAAAAGTTTCCTGCCCTAATCATGCAGGCTATTGCTCGGCAAACATAACGGGCGAAACACCGATTGGGCAGGAAGACCAATGGAATGAAAAGGCTGCGCGCCAAATATCTCAGGATCTAAATTTAACACATTTTACTGGTGACAGTAAAGGTCATAAAGGTGTAAATAAATGTCAGGAGAACACTGTTATTAGCTTAAAAGACTTGAGACATCTTGCTAATTATATGAAGAGACAGGTTTATATAACCCCATTCACTAAGACAATGTTTCCAGATAGTGACTGCAGATTCATTGTATGTTGGAAAGGGTTAACCCTTTTCCTCATACGACAGTGAACATATTTTGTCAAAACACTGAAAATCTCTGTAATTGAATGGATAACCTATGACTAAAAGTGGAAAACATTGTGGCAAAAGGAGAAATTGCTAGTTTTGAGCAATTTTTTCTTTTGTCACTTTGTTTTCAAATAGCCGTCTGCTGCAGAGGTGTCAAAAAGCGTCTATATGGGGGAAAGGGTTAAGGGTCATTAGTGATTTTTGATATATTTTGGCATTACCGTAAATATGACGACTTCAGCGGTATTTTAGACATATCACATTCATTAAACCATGTGTTTAATTTAAGGCTTTCTTGCGCCTGTACTCCAAACAACTGATAATGGTCCCATGGAGCCTTATTCTGCCCGTACGAGAACAATTATGTATGCCAGTGGTATTTACCTGAGAAAATGCCACAATGTTTTCGAAAGTTTTCCGTGGCAAATAAGAATAGATTAGATACATGCTATTTGTTCATGATGTATCTGTGGTGATCATAACGTATCTGTGGTTATCATGACTTATCTGTGGTAATCATAAAATTAGTCCGTTTGAGGAGTATGTTTGTTTTCATGTATTGTTATGTTTCATAAATTTATTTTCATTTCATGGTACATGTAAAATTAAACTATTTCTTTCAAACCTATTGTCTAGTTCTTTAATATTTCTTATAAACAGTCGAGTTCCTCATGTACCTTTCCATTCACGGACTTATTTTTGCCATTAATTGACTAATGACAAATGAAACAAATAACTCTTCATATTGAAAATATATTTTCTATAATTGCGACAAGACTAATAGACAATTGACTATCATGAAAAAAAAAATATATATATATAACTCGTACACGTCGGCACAGTCCGACTATCCAAACCTGAAATACTGGCATGAATGAATGAATGTATATTGTTTTATGGCGCATCGACAGCTAAGGTCATTTAGCGCGCAATTAATTTTAATTATTCATGATCCCTGGGTAAACAAACCAGTACTAGGCTAGAAAATGTGCCTTGCCCAAGGGCACTCCACCATGACCGTGAAAGACTGGACACGAGAACTTCCCTCGTGCAATTCACTTTGAAACAACGCCACCTAGCGTTCATTGCTTTCAAACAAGGGGTAATTAATTTCCTCCTTATTCAATTTTCTCAAACGTAGAAAATTACATTTCTGTGTACAACTGTACATATGGTTTACATTTACATATTGACCCATTGATACAAACATTCTAAATTTAACCTTTCCCACATACATCAAATCTGCAGCAGACGACTTTGAAAACAATCATGCGAACATGGAAAATCTCTATAAACGAAAGTGTAATAACTGAAAAAAGTTGAAAACCTTGTGTCAAAGGTAAAATTGCTAATTTTGTCACAATGTTTTCAAAAGTCATTCTTCGTCAGAATGCGTCTACAAGTGAGAAAGGGTTAATCTGTGGGAAAGGGATCCGCTGCATCAGACCATTAACCCTTTCCCACTTGCAGACGTTTTGACGCATCTGCAGCGGACGACGTTTGTCACAATGTTATGAACACAGGTGTATGTATCGTTAACCCTTTCCCTCATATAGACGCTTTCTGACGCCTCTGCAGCAGACGGCTTTTTGAAAACATAGTGACAAAAGAAGAAATTGCACAGAACGTGCAATTTCTCCTTTTTGTCACAATGTTTTCCACTTTTTGTCATAGGTTATCCATTCAATTATGGAGATTTTCTATTATTTGACAAAATACGTTAAAAGTCGTCTGCTACAGAATTGTTGTATGAGGGAAAGGGTTAAAGATAGTAATATAGTGAAGTTATCAATGATCAATATCAGAACATCAACCTTTTTCAATAATGATTCTTTCATTCAGATATTAACCATATCTCCGTTCAGATTTTTTAAAAGGTTGTTGACTGCAGATTTGTTGTATGTGGGAAAGGGTAAGTGCAACTGTGGACAAAAAAAACTCGGATGACTTCACTGTTCACATCTTTTAACCCTTACCTCATATGACAATTCTGCAGCAGACGACCTTGAACATATTTCGTCAAAAAATTAGAAAATCTCTTAAATTAAATGGATAACCAACCTATGACTAAAAGCGGAAAACATTGTGGCAAAAGGAGAAATTGCTTGTTTTGAGCAATTTCTTCTTTTGTCACTATGTTTTCAAAAAGCTGTCTACTGCAGAGGCGTCAGAAAGCATCTATATGAGGGAAAGGATTAAGAAGTCATCAATGCTATTTCTGATGGAAAACTAGAATGGTATCCCCAGTTCTTCTATGTCTCTTTATGTTGTAACTAAACAGAGGTTGCAATAACAACATTACCAACTAGAACTGTGAGTGAACTCGCAAAAGGATACCCTCCGTTGCGCTTACAAGACATATGGAGACAGACGGACGGATATATTTCGGACCAGGATAATCTTACTTCATGCACATCCTCAGGTTGTGTACTGCAACTGTGTAAAGTTTCATCAGAATCGGACCAGGCGATAAGGAAGAGATGCGCTTACAAGACATATGGACAGACAGATGGACTGGGTGATTCCTATATCCAGGCGATAAGGAAGAGATGCGCTTACAAGACATATGGACAGACAGATGGACTGGGTATCATCATTGTATTACTTATTATCAGACACCCACGTGTCCGTCCGTTTGTGTACTGACATACTGTAAAACATTTCAATCTCGGTAATCATTTATTATTTTGATATATGAGGGTGAACATTCTTGTGCAGGTTTTTATTGTGCAATCTTCATATACAGAATGGTTTTAATTTTATTTTAAAATAAAGTGTTGGTGAATTCAATTTAGATTGATATATAATAAATAATATCTAAGGACGAACACTGGTAGAGGACAATCAATCAGATCTGTTGTTAAAATACCTCTGTTTTCTAGGGGTGTGATTATATTTAATCTCAAAGACATGGAGAGCTCAAATTTATTGACAATACGGAAATCCCATATTTCAGCGTTTCACGTGTTTTTACTTCTCATAGGATGTTCAGCTTTTGCATCAGGTAAGCGTCGCCGTTTTCCAAGACTGTTTTATAAGAACTTTCAGTTTCGTTTTAGTGTCATCTTCATTGGCAGAGAGACACATACAGTTCACGTTTCTACATTGTCTGTTCGTTATGTTTTTATTTACTGACATATTGAACAGTATTTATTGGAACACGTTTGTTCCATTGCATATCATCTTAATTTATGCATTGCACTAAACGTTATGTAAGCATCGGTTCCTTGAATTATTCGTGAGTACTTGGGTGTCGTAGGTTTTGATGTTTCAGGGCACGTGTATTTCCATAATCATTGTTTTATAATCAGATAAGAATCGTATTCTTGTCTTAACTCTTTCCCACACACATACGCATTTGCTACAGAATTTACTGTTTCCATATTTTTACCTAGATATGTTCGAGGTCGTCTGCTGCAGATTTGATGCTGCGAGGAAATGTTAAATTCGTTACATGTTACTGAATGACCCCTTGTAAGCCAACGTAATATTTAAAACTATTTCCCACTTGCAGACGCATATGCAGCAAACGAATTTTGAAGAATGAGCATTTTCTCCATTTGCCAAAATGTTTTTAACTTTATTTGATAATTATATTTTCATTTCAGCAAAGAAATGTTCCATTTTAGTGTCAAAATGTTTTCCATTTCGTCTGGTGCATATCTGTTGGATGATGGACAGGAGGTTTAAGTTGTCCATGTTATAATGTTATCGCATATGAGCGGACACTATTAAGTGTTTACGCTTTTCTTTCTCTTATCATAGAATGTTCTAGTGGAATGTTACAATTACCATATCGATGCTTTAAACCCTTTCCCTCATATAAACGCTTTCTGACGCCTCTGCAGCAGACAGCTTTTTGAAAACATAGTGACAAAAGAAGAAATTTCTCAAAACGAGCAATTTCTCCTTTTGCCACAATGTTTTCTAGTTTTAGCCATAGGTCATCCATTCAATTATAGAGATTTTTCATTTTTTGACAAAATATGTTCAAAGTCGTCTGCTGCAGAATTGTTATATGAGGGAAAGGGGGGTTAAACAAATATATGCGGACAGTCTTGATCACTGTCCAGCTGAACAAAACACAAACAGTGATAACGTCAAGTTTCCCACATGTAGTCGCATTTCGACGCATGTGCAGCTCAGACGACTTTTGGAAAACACTGACAAAAACAGATTTTGCTCATGATGAGAATTGTTTTCTTTCTGTCACCATGGTTTCAACTATATTCAATTGTTTTAACGTCTGGCGCTTTTTTGTTGTTTCTTGGAAAAGATTCAAATTTTGATATACCAACTGTCATTCACATTCGATTCATTGAGACTATTGGTATCACTTTCATAACCGTTTCTTGATTGAGTACACTATTTTAGAAATTTAACAAGTCCGGTCCAAAACCGAAACATGCCCCTTTGTTGGTTACTTTTATGAGAGCGGGAGGCTTGACCCCGTATTCACCGATGTTCATACATTTAGTTCCGATAGAAAGGATGGACAGGAATATGTTATTCTATTTGTCTGTATGTCAGTTATGTCACGTCGTTTCCTTGGTAATTTACCACGACACCAACGAGTCAGTCGTTTTACTAACCCTACGATACTGAACGCCTAGGAACCCATTACTACCATGCAAGTCTTTGGTATGACATGGCCGGGGATAGAATCTTTTTATATACTTGTCTAGTTTGTATCTGTACTATAGTTTGTAAGACGGATTGGTGAATACGGCCAATGTTGGTCCAGATCAACGTGCGCGTTGGCAGTCTGATCTGGATCTGTACTTTCCGCGAATTAGTCACAGAAGCTTTCAAGAAATTTCTGAAAAATAGTGTTCGTACTCGATCTTAATCTTATTTTTTTTTTAGTCCAAATATTTCAACGTCGTCAGTTTGGTGCGGATCTCCCGGGATACGGGTAATCGTTCACCTGACATGGACGTAGAAGAGACGTCTGCCTTGAATACAGCTCAACAACAAAATACTGATAAACTGTCTCTCATTTGTTTAACTTTTGTTAAATTTTGAAATAACAGGAAAATGGAGACATCCGATATCGACATAATGAGCGTCGACTGTATATTTCGATACAGAGTGTGATACTAAACTGGAAAAAAAGAGCTCGTTTTGTGGCAACTACTCTTTTTCCCACGATGTCAAAACTCATCAAATGTCGGCTGTATCAGAGAATGGGTTATCATGATATGCATAATATATCACATAAACACTGTGACCGCTCAACCCTTTCCCACATACAACACAATTGCAGCAGACGACTTATAAAACATGTAGGCAAATACATATGGAAAATCTGTATAAATTAAAGTTATGTTGTTGAACTGAGTTGAAAACAATGGGGCAAAATGAGAAATTGCTCTTCAAGTATGAGTAATTTCCTCTTGTCACATTGTTTACAAATACCGTATGAAGATTCAGCGTCTATATGTTGGAAAGTAAATGAAACTAACCATCCCTTTCTAGGAATTGAACTCATTGATAACTTTTCATATTTTTGAACCGAGTGGGGTAAAAAGCGGTCTTGTTAAACCCCATTCTTGTTTCGCATAAGTACATAACAGAGACGATCTAGCGGGGCTACATTTCTAGTTTTTTTTTGTAGTATGTCATTAGATTAGAATATATTTCAAATTGATTGATTTATTTATTGGGGTTTTACGCCGCTTTCAACAATATTTCAGTTATATCACGGCGACAGTTCACTTATTCATGATCCCTGGATAAACAAACCAGTACAAGGCTAGAAAATGTACCTTGCCCAAGGGCACTCCACCATGACCGTAGTGCCGCGTCTGAGGATTATTTCAAATTGAACACTCGTTATAACCGATTCGATTGTGACAAACTGTACGGATGTGTTGAGGCAACATATACGTAGACACGTCATGTTAAAATAGTGTACCGGTCTGTATCGCACAACTGTTTACGTGCATCTTTCTATTTACGAATGTTATCGAAAGTTAACATATCAGTTGAACGCTTTTCCCACATATAGACAACCTGCAACAGACGACTTTGTAAATATCTAGAAACAAATTTGGAAAGTCTCTGTGAAGACAGTTTAATAATTGAATATAGAGTTGCAAACATTGTGGCAAACGAATAAATTGCTCACCATGAGCAATTTCCCCGTTTGCCACAATGTTTTCAAAAGCCGTCTGCTGCAGAGGCGTCAGAAAGTGTCTGTATGTGGGAAAGGGATAACGCTTTGCCCCACTTGTAGAGGTATTTGGACACACCTGCCGCAAACGACCTTTCAAAAACGAAACGACAGAAGAATTAAATGAGCATAAAGAGCAATTCCTCCTTTTACCACAATGTTTTCAACTATATTTAATACTTGTGTTTGCATTTGTTACCATATGTTTGCCTCATTGTTTGTAAATTCGTCTTCTGTAGATATGGTGTATGTTAGAAAGGGTTAACAATCCTTCAATGTATCAGGGTTGATTGTACGTACATGTATAGACACATGTGATGTCTATCTCTCGACATTAATTAATCCTTTCCCTCATATAGACGCTTTCTGACGCTTCTGCAGCAGACGGATTTTTGAAAACATAGTGACACAAGAAGAAATTGCTCAAAACGAGCAAATTCTCCTTTTGCCACAATGTTTTTTACACTTTTAGTCATAGGTTATCCGTTCAATTATAGAGATTTTCTATTTTTTGACAAAATATGTTCAAAGTCGTCTGCTGTAGAATTGTCGTATGAGGGTTAGGGTAAAATATAAAAAAGATATCCGCAGCAGGCAACTTTTAAAATAAATGTAGGAAAGGGAGACATTGCTCAAATACCTCATAGGAGAACAGTATGACCGATGCGTCAATGTCAGGATATATATACTACCGGTAGTACTAGTATGTTACCAAGGAAACGCCGTGATATAACTGAAATACTATTAAAAGCGGCATAACACACCATAACACACCATAACACACCATAACACACCATTACACACCATAACACACCATTACACACCATAACACACCATTACACACCATAACACACCATAACACACCATAACACACCATAACACACCATAACACACCATTACACACCATAACACACCATTACACACCATAACACACCATTACACACCATAACACACCATAACACACCATAACACACCATAACACACCATTACACACCATAACACACCATAACACACCATAACACACCATAACACACCATAACACACCATAACACACCATAACACACCATTACACACCATAACACACCATTACACACCATAACACACCATTACACACCATAACACACCATAACACACCATAACACACCATAACACACCATAACACACCATAACACACCATAACACACCATAACACACCATAACACACCATAACACACCATTACACACCATAACACACCATAACACACCATAACACACCATTACACACCATAACACACCATTACACACCATTACACACCATTACACACCATAACACACCATAACACACCATAACACACCAACACTTGTATGCTCAATTGTACTCTAACTAGTTAACCCCTTTCCCACATACAAGACATCTGCGTCAGACCACTTTGAACATATTTTGTCAAAAAATTGAAAATCTTTATAATTGAATGCATAACCAATAACTTAAAGTTGAAAACATTGTGGCAAAAGAGGAAACTGATCATCATGAGCAATTTCTTCTTTTGTCTCAATGTTTTCAAAAGTCGTCTGCTTCAGAGGCGTCAGAAAGCGTCTTTATGTGGGAAAGGGTTAAAATAAATATTTTTAAACAAAATCTGTGATATTGCAACACTGATTATAGGACGTCGCTTTAGCTTAAATATAACATGTTATTTTCATCATCTTTAACTCTTGCTTTATTTGCCTCGAATGTTTGAAAGGTAAATATTATACTTGGGAAACTGCTACTGCATGCATAAAGGCGTTTGCTTAATGAAAACTTTATATTTCATTGCCCTCCAATTATAATCTTATCTAACATTTCACCATCTAATTCGTTTTTACAAACCGAATCAACTTAAAAAGCCGGTAAACATTAAAGTTAACAGATGAAGAACTTTGACAGTAAGATACGAAAACAATAGTGGTATAACAGATAACGAATATTGCAATGTATAGCGTAACACTTGTTACTCGCGATAACGGGAGATACGAGATTGGTGAACATCGAGATAGTGAAACATTTCGTCCTGTTACCCGATATCTTATTGATATACACCCGATATCTAATTTATACACCCGAAGTTTGATTGATTGGAGTTTTACACTTTCCCACATACGACAATTCTGCAGCAGACGACTTTGAACATATTTTGTCTAATAATAGAAAATCTCTATAATTGAATGGATAACCTATGACTAAAAGTGGAAAACATCGTGTTGAGCAATTTCTTCTTTTGTCACTATGTTTTCAAAAAGCCGTCTGCTGCAGAGGCGTCAGAAAGCGTCTATATGAGGGAAAGGGTTAAACGCCGTTTTCAACAGTTGTTTCAGTTATAGCCGGGCGGTTAGTTTACATTACCACGTGTTTAAAGTATTTCTCTCACCAGTCCTCTACGTACGTTACATATACTACCCACACGTAACTTGCTACCTTCCCAAATTCGCGAGTTAAGCCCCTTTTATTGAAGACGAATGACGCATTCACATTGACTTTTTGTCAGTCATCTGAAAGACACAATGGTCAAACCGGTGTTGGAACTCACGACCCCTGCATTGTTATCCCCCATAGTAACTGACTGAGCTGTCTGGGCTTATATCCCGACACCGGCGTTTCAGTCGTAATGCTATCCTCGCAACACTGGGCGGCGCCAATGAGGGACGCCACTATTTCAATGTTTAAATTTCGTTTACCTTGAAATATTAGATGAAAAATAGAAATACAATTTTATAACAATTTGGTTGAAAACCATCTCGGGGTTAAAAATGAGTTTGCTCGTGTAAAACATTTTCGCCCCTTTGTTATCCACAATATTTCCAACATTTATCAGTGTCAAGACAAATAAGTTGTATGGTTATCACATGACTATGAAAATGGCAAATTTGTATTGAAAGTGTTTAGGTCACCGGCCCTTAGTACAAATCATTTGATTTGATTAACATTTTAAAGCTGAGAAACATGGCTGCAAACGTTGCGAATAAATGAGAAAGTGTTCAATCATGGTGATCAATTTCTCTTATAGATAGATAGATTTTATTCTGGAAAAAGGGCAAATATGCCCAACATACCAAAAACATATAACACATTCATTTAAACAGTCAAATAGCGGACTAATGGTTAAAATCCGGGGAGAAAATGTTTGAAAAATAATATAGAAAACTTAAATAAGATTTTGTTCCCCTTTGATTGACACACGAATTAATATACTCTAATCAAAGATAATAAGTTAATAAAATCATTTTGAAATCATTGCAGAAGGTGATGAAGTTGCTCAATGTCATATTAGTGTTCAATTGTGGTCTGCTGCAAATGTGTGTATTATCGTCAGTGTCACATACAACAAAACTACAGCAGACGGCTTTTAACACATCTAGAGAAATGTATGGAAAACCTCTATAATTGCATGTATAACTATTAAATAGAGTCGAAAACAGTGTGGCAACTTGAAAGGAGAAATTGCTCATTGTGAGAAGCGGGAACGGGCGGGTAACAAATAATAAATAAAGTTACATTTCTATAGAAATTCATAAAAAAAAAGAAAGTAAAATAACAATTATTTTCCCTTATAAACCTTTATGAGGTAATGTTTGATTCTAATTGGACTGTAGTAGGAGAAATAAACACTCTATTCTATTCAGCAGATCACATTTTCTCTTAACTCTTTTCCTCATACGACAATTCTGCAGCAGACGACTTTGAACATATTTTGTAAAAAAATGGAAAATCTCTTTAATTGAATGGATGACCTATGACTAAAAGTGGAAAACATTGTGGCAATAGGAGAAATTGCTGGTTTTGAGCAATTTCTTCTTTTGTCACTATGTTTTCAAAAACCCGTCTTGACTGCAGAGGCGTCAAAAAGCGTCTACATGAGGGAAAGGGTTAAAAGAGAGTCGAAAACATTGTGGCAACTTGAAAGGAGAAATTGCTCATTGTGAGAAGTGGGAACGGGCGGGTACTCTGTTTGAACTAACAACCGAATTAAGATGGCAGTGTTATGTACATTTTATTGCCCTGCTGTATCGGGAAATACCTAAACCTCGTTATGACCTATTTCTTCTGTTGCCACAATGTTTTCAATAGTCGTCTGGTGTATATGCGTTAAAATGCGCATATCATGGGAAAATGGGTAATTGAAGGAGTCAATGAAGGATTCGTTGCACCAACTGTTGTACCTGTTAACGAGATACATTATTCATGCCTACAAAGTTACTCCCCTTGAAAACCAAACCCGCCATTTGTAAATAGATGCAGAGGACATTTAATAGTTTAATTGTGTAGTTAATTAAAGCGTTTTTGTTTGAACTATTTGAATCACTGTTTTTTTTTTTTTTTTCACACAAACAGAATGTAGAATATTGTGTTTGATTAGGGTTCCCATATGCAGACGTATTTTGACACATCCGAAGCAGACGACTTTTTAAAACATTCTTCACTTATAATGAGCAATTCCTCATTTTGTCACAATGTTTTCAAACTGTATTCAAACGATTATAGATTCACTTATAGAGATTTTCTACATATTTGCCTTGCTGTTTTCAAGTCAGCTGCTGCAAGATTTGTATTATGTGGAAGAAACGTTTTCTTACTTTTAAAATCTTTTATTTTTATTTACATGTATTTACATATTTTCAGCACAAAATCCACCGATAAGACTTGTAAATGGTACCAGACAAAGTCAAGGGCGCGTCGAAGTCTATAACAATAATCAATGGGGGACAGTGTGTGACGATGATTTCGACAAAAATGCCGCAATCGTTGTGTGTAGACAGCTCGGTTTTACCGGGTAAGTACATCTTGGTGGACTCATTAAAACCAGACTGTAAATATATTGGATCTGAGTATACTGCATAAAAGGTCGTCTCAAATAGACCGTATACACATACATGTTCATGAGCACATGCTCTGTTTTTTTCGTTTAATAAAATCGCATGATACTTCCAACATCTTGTTCTATACAACTAAGCAATAACAGATTCTCATTTATTTGTATGGGTTATTTCCCCTGTTTTATACCAGACAATTTTGTAAGCAACATTTTGATTGGCTGATGCAAATTTAAGATCAATCTGAGACAACTGCAGCAGACGGTTTTTTTAAAACATAGTGACTAAAAAAGAAATTGCTCAAAACAAGCAATTTCTCCTTTTGCTAGAATATTTTCCACTTTTAGTCATAGGTTATTCATTGAATGGATAACCTATGACTAAAAGTAGAAAACATTGTGGCAAAAGGAGAAATTGCTCCTTTTGAGCAATTTCTTCTTTTGTCACTATGTTTTTAAAAAGCCGTCTATATGAGGGAAAGGGTTAATGGCAAATATATGTTTTGTGTAAATTACAGTATGTTCATATGCTGGCTATGTTTACAAATAAATATATATGTAAGTTAACCCTTTCCCTCATATAGACGCTTTCTGACGCCTCTGCAGCAGACGGCTTTTTGAAAACATAGTGACAAAAGAAGAAATTGCACAAAACGTGCAATTTCTCCTTTTGCCACAATGTTTTTCCCCTTTTTGTCATAGGTTATCCATTCAATTATGGAGATTTTCTATATTTTGACATAATACGTTCAAAGTCGTCTGCTGCAGAAATGTCTTATGAGGGAAAGGGTTAATATATATGTATTACCTATGTTAATATGTTCACCGTTAAAAACTGTATACTCATAGGCATATAATATAGGCTCAACGCAACAGTGTTGTAACTCCAATTTTTCACAAATACATTTTTTTGCATTTTTGACATGCAATATCTAAGAACTATTTGTGGTGAAAATATTTTGTCAAAATAAAAAACCTAATGTACTTAAAAGTAAAAATGGTCAAAACGTTGTATCTCCATAAGGAACATTTCATTTATGCAACACTGTTGTAACTCAAGTTACAACAGTGTTGCATAAAAACATTCAGTTTCATCCCCGTTGTTGCTATATGCAACACTGTGGCAACTCATCTGTTTCCAGGTACACCCTTTATAATATAACATAAGTTTAAACTTTTATCATAATTTAGGGACAGTTAGTTAGTTTGCACTGAATTATTTTAATCCTTTGCCTCATAGACTTTTTTTTTTTAATTTTACATCTGGAGACAAAACAGCTATGTCTTTTAAAGTTGAAAACAAATAATTGGAATAGTGTAGTAAACTGTTTGGTTAAAGGAAAAATTGCACATTATGAGCAATTTTTTCCCTCAACATTTTCAAAAGTCTGTCTTAACCGAACCCTTTCCCACATTCAATAAATCTGCATCGAATGACCTAGGCAAAAATAAGAAAAATCTCTATATTATGTAGAAAGTTAATAATTAAAACATTGTGGTGAAAGGAATGCGTCAAAAGTTCAAAACTCATCTGCAAGTAGGAAAGGGAGGGATAAACACAACATGAGCCATGTTACACAAAAGTGTACTTTTGGGGCTTCTGCGACCAGTGTAAACCAGTTCATACTACATGATCTAGTAAACTAATCTAAGTCTTTACTGTAAAACTTTTGAGGACCTGAGTCATGGAAGTCTGATAATACCGAGACCCTATGGATACTTGATGTTTGTTTTTTAAAACGATATATACCTGATGTATATACACAAAAATATTCAGGTATAATATTGCACAATTACAAATTTGAAGTTTTAATTTTGAGACAGTTTGGAAACTAACAGGAATAAGCTTTTGATGAACAATTTTTCCCTTTTCCACAATGTCTACTATTAAAGTTAGCTATTTTATCAGATTCTCTTGTTATCAAAAATCAAACTGATGTACACAATACCTTATGGGGGACAAAATCTGCTCCTTTATTATTTATTTTAACCTGAAAGAGTTGAAAGATTTTTGGATAGTGAGAAATTAATCAGTTTGATTCTTCCTACCAAGAGATCTAACAGGGCAGAGAACCCTGTCCAAGTATGAGAGACCATATTTCCTAGAAAGACTAGGAACTAAAAATAGGTTCTGGAAGAACAGATTTAGGCAGCTGATTCTTAGCTTTAAGAAACATGAAAGGGAAACAATACAGTCAGACTGGTCAAACCTTAGAAAGCCTTCTTCAACCAAAAAGGCATGAAGTTCACTTTTTCCCCTAGCAAATGCTAGACAAAACTGTCTTAAAAGTCACAGCGTTCAAAGAATACAGGATAGATCCAAACGGATCTGAGACAAACAAGAAAAGAAAGAAATCTACTAAAGCTGTCACAGAGGGAGACTCTGGATTGATCTTGTCCTTGCAGTACACCAATCTGAAAAGACTGACTACTTAGCCTCATAGATGATTCTGTTGGAAGGTCACCTACACTTGGCAATGAGAGAAACAACTCTTTCAGAAAATCGTTTCTCTCTAATAGAAAGCTGGGTAACATCCAAGTCTTAAGGTGCAGCATAACCGGGTTGGGATGAAAAAAACAACCCTGGTGTTGAAACAAGAGGAAGAGGAATGCAACAAGGAGAATTCATAAGGCAGCCCAGAAAGTTGTTGAACCACAACCTCTGAGGCCAAAATTGAGCAATCAGAATGATTCTGCACTGTTGTAAAACCCCAGAATTTTCTGAAAAACAAGTACAATCAATATCAACAGCGAAAAGGCGCGTATATCCGAACAGAAGAATCCAATTGAGGGACAGTGCATACACTGCCCAAGCTAAGGGGACGTACATTGGAGACACATACAGTGGGAGATGATGATTTACTTTTATGGCAAAGAGATCCACCAAAGGACTCCCAAAGTTTAACAACAGGGAATGAGTGACTGCCTGATTCAGAGTCCATTCTGCAGGTACATGCAAGACAATATCCTGAAGAGATAGACTGTCTGCTAGAACATTTAGTGTGCCAAGGACATGCTTGATGAAAAGTACAATCGACAATGATCACTGAAGGAGTTTCCATGTCTCCAGAAACTGAAGGATGGAATAAGTTTACACTTGCCTACGAATGTAGCAGGAAACAGTGGTATTGTCTGTGGACAATTAAACAGTTTTGTTGGCAACAGAGGCAGATAGTTTAATGAGTGTCAGAAAACAGCCTTCAACTCAAAATTGTTTTTATAGTAACAACTTAATACTGTTGACCAAACAGCATGTGCCGTCAGGCTCAGGTGCACAAGTTAATCATACCCGGTTGAAAGACACTGATGGTCAAAAACAAAATTATTAAGACTGACATCAGAAAGATCCAACTGCTATTTATATGAAACAGTTCATCATGGAAAAGAAATTGAAGTGGATCTTTTAAAGAGACTCAGCTCAGCTCCTGACCCTTGTTTCTAACAGTTAAGTCAATGAAGAGAGGACAGTGCACCAATCAGAAAAATGATGTTTGCTGACTTAATTGACCAGTTTATACAGAATGCAGATACCTCCTTTATATCAAATTGTGTTTGGAAAATATTTCAAAACAAGACTTGTCGAAAGACTACAGATCTATCAGATTAGGCATTTTGTTAATTAACATTGTTTATGAAAATAGTTTCAATTATTAATCATCAAAAACAGAGAGAACAAATTGGCCTAACTATAACTTTGTAAGTTATGAAGCAGCTTTAATGTCTGTCAAAAAGACACATTAATTAAGTTTAATTGCCTATTAATTAAGTTAAATGGTATTTGGCCATTTTCAACAGAATTTTACTCATACCATATAAACAATATTTTTGCATAAGTGCAAAAGAAAGTTACAGACTGAATTTACCAGATATCTCCAACATTTTGATCTTGACTATTTTATAAATAAATTAATAAATTATGCAAAGTTTCAATCAAACTGCTTTAGAATCATAGTAAAAGAGGCATGCTGCTATTGAGTATCATCAGTAAAAACTTTGACCTTAGCTCTACCCATACTGTCATATCAATAGCCCTTGTTTTCGGGTTGATTAATGTGTTTTTTATGCCATTTTCAACAATTGATATCAAAATCACCAAATTGTTTTCTGGCTATATATCTTACACAAGTACTCCTAACAACATTGTTTTCCGGAAATGGCTACTTTTCCACATTGACTGTAAACCCATTGTTGAGAGAGGATTATGACACTTTCTGCATTAAATTTGGTCAAAATTATTAACGTGGGCCAAGCCAGTGTTTGAACTCGCAACACCTGACTTCAAAATCTACTTCACTACCCACTGAGGTATCTTTTTCCACAATATTTTGTACTCAAACTCATGCTGTTATTTTTCAAGACTGCTTATCCTTTACTGCAGGTACTTTCAATTTGAATGGTTTCAAATAGAAACACCATAATGCATGATTAACCCTTTCCCAGATAGAACAAATCTGTCTTATCTGTCTTAGACAACTTTTAAAAGAATATGAAAACTCTGTAAATGACAGAATTTTTATTGAATAGGATTGAAGACACTGCTCATTATGAGCAATATTTCCTTTTGCCACAATATTTTAGTCTTTGAAGAAGTAAAAATGTCAATTATCACTTTTCATATGGAAAATAATTGATCATGTTTGAAATTCAATTACAGGATGGACATAAAATGTCCTGTTGTTTAATCTAATTTTGCTCTTTCCAAATATCATGAGAAAAGCAGAAATTGCCTTTTTTTTTCAACAATGTTTTCTTAATTTTATTTTAATACCAATGTTTTTCCTTATAATAAACTTGAAGAATATCATGAAAAATAACTGACAAATTAATGTATCATTAAAAAACTGACTGGAAATACTTCGGTTGAAGGAATTTAAGTTTCTTTTTTACAACCCCATTGTTTTCTAAACTGTTTTCTACAGTGTTATAAAAAACACTGTAATAAACTTAATCTTATTCATTAATAAAGAGTAGATAGTGACAGATTCAGTGAGGTTGCAACATTATTGCATAAAAAGTTTCACTACTTTGCACAACATAGTTGAATTGGAAAACTGTTGTAAGTCAACTTGCAACACTGTTGCATAAAGTTTTATTTCCAGTACAGCCACATTTAAACTGGAAAACTGTTGTAAGTCAACTTGCAACACTGTTGCATAAAGTTTTAATTCCAGTACAGCCACATTTAAACTGGAAAACTGTTGTAGGTCAGTTTTTTACAAAGTTTGTCTTTCTGGTACATTTTTTTTAAGAAATGAATATCTTGTTATTAAAATAAGGTTTATAATACAAGTTTAACAACAAAAGTGTGTACATTTATGTTCTAATATAGGAAAGAAAAAGTTTTTTGTCTCTCCTGTAAAATTTGTGAAAATGGAGTTGCAACAGTGTTGCGTTGAGCCCTCGTATTGTCCCCTGTATTTCTAAATAAACCTGTAAACTTGTATATAAAACACATTCCAGGAACACGTTTGTCGCAAGGCCACAAGGATATTTTGGTGCTGGAAGTACTAAAATCCTACTTGACGATGTCATATGTCTGGGTAATGAAAGCTCGTTGTTTGACTGTCGTCACCGGGCTGTGGGTACTAGTAACTGTGCCCACAGCGAAGATGTCGGAGTGGATTGTAGTCCAGGTATTTTGACCCATTTCTCACTTGCAGACACATTCTGATACATCTGAAGCCAGGCACGTAGCTGACTGTACGCAAAACACATTGTCTCCAGTACTCAAATTTTAAAAAGTTCAAATCTGCAATAAAAACTTGACATGGGGTAGGCGTAAGTCATCCTCGGAACCCAGGCTATTCATAACATATATGATACCCTGGGCAAATTGGCTAGCGAAACTTCGTAAAGCGTGCACCTCGATTTTCTCCGTAACTACGAGGGGTGTTCGGAAAGTTTCGGGACAAGTGCCGTAACATTCTTTTTTTTAAATATGTGTACACAATTTTTTCAACATACATCGCTCTATATAACTAGCGTCTTATTTTTAATTTTGTAATTTTGCTTTTGAAAATGAATAAATGGTATATAAAGCTATGTATGTTTAAAGAATTGTGTACAATTATTAAAAAATAAGAATGTTAAGGCACTTGTCCCGATACTTTCCGAACACCCCTCGTACACTGTTATTACTGTACATCGCGTAAAATTTGTAGCATGCAACCAATCAAGCGGCTGGATTTCACCTCATGAATTATTCATGACTACGAAGTTTCGCTAGCCAATTTGCCCAGGGTATCATATATGTTATGAATAGCCTGGGTACCGAGGATGGGCGTAAGTATAAAACAACTGATCTGACTTTATAGATTTTACGAAAAAATTACAAATGCAACACATTTAACCATCTCAAAATTTCCTAGAAAATACCTTTATTTCACCATCAAGATCAGTTATAATTTGCTACTGACCTGCTCCCAGAAGTTTCGATATAGACGGGAAAAAAAATTCCGTAAAAATACTGCCTACACACTCTGTTTATCCTAGCAACGCCCCTGGAAGCAGATGAGACTTGAAATTACTGTGGCAAACAAAGAAATTGCTTATTATCCGAAATAATAATAATGTCCACTCTATTAACCCTTTCACACATACAACAAATCTGCAGCAGACGACTTTGAAAACATACAGGCAAAAACCTGTAAAATCTCCATAAAAGAATTAGCTTAATTGTAAAATAAAGTTGAAAATATTGGGGCCAAAGGAGAAATTGCTGATCATGAGCAATTTCATCCTTTGGTCACAATGTTTTCAAGAGTCATCTGCTGCTACTGTGTCAATATGCGTCTGTAGGTGGGGAAGGTTTAAATAATTATTCTTTCACCTCCAGAGATTTTCCATATTTTTGTTTAGATGAATCTGCAGGTTACAATACACCAAAAAAAATCCATCTTTGTTTCCATGTAAATCGACCAGTTTCAGTCCTCGATTGTCACCCTTTTAAGCGTTTCTCATGTAGAACACCATATATCATTGAAAAGAGTTGCCTCTTAGCTTTAAAACAATCCAAAGAAAATGTTGGGTCATGCATTATGCAAACAAGAATTCACCAGGCGAAAAATGGTAACAGTCATTTTAGACCAAATCGGGCCCGGACAAAACCGGTGTTTAACATTTTTTACTTTCACTTTCAAACAAGGTCGTTAGCGTCGGGGATTTCGAAACTGGGTGTCCTGGGTTCGATCCCAAGTCGCGGCACTACGGTCATGGTGGAGTGCCCTTTGGTTTGGCAAGGCACATTTTCTAGCCTGGTACTGGTTTGTTTACCCAGGGATCATGAATAATTAAATTTAATTGCGCGCTAAATGACCTTAGCTGTCGATGCGCCATAAAACAATATACATTCATTCATTCAAACAAGGTCAAAATACTAAAAGTGATCAAATCAATAATTTCCAGTGCATCCTATACACATTCACAATGCATTTAAACTCAGTATCATATTCAATACATTCTGGTGATGGTATACACTCATTTCTTCACAAACAAAGGTTTTTCCCTTTCCCTCATACAACAAATCTGCAGCAGACGACTTTAAACATATTTTGCTCCTTTGACACTATGTTTTCAAAAAGCTGTCTGCTGCAGAGGCGTCAGAAAGCGTCTATATCAGGGAAAGGGTTAAGGACTATAGTACTGTAGATCAGCAAGTCAGCGGATGTATTTAGTGTAATAATTTGACCTGCAGCAGATTTGTTGTATATGGGAGAGGATTTACACTTTTTGTTCCATACAACATCTGCAGCAGACAAAGCATCAAGGCAGAAATGTGCAAAGCCTCTGCAGCTGACAGCTTTTTGAAAGCATAGTGACAAAAGAAGAAATTGCACAAAACGTGCAATTTCTCCTTTTGCCACAATGTTTTCCACTTTTTGTGATAGGTTATCCATTCAATTATAGAGATTTTCCACTTTTTGACAAAATTAGTTCAAAGTCGTCTGCTGCAGAATTGTCGTATGAGGGAAAGGGTTAAGGATCCGATAGTATTATAAATGGTCAGATTTGAAAACATTGGGGCAATATGCAACGTTGCTCATTATAAACATTTTCTTCTTTTGGCATAATGACTGTGACAATAGGAGAATTTGCTCATTATAATATTTTCTTCTTTTGGCATAATGACAGTTGGAAAATGAGAAATTGATCAAACAAACATTTTTTTTTCCCCCCAATAATAGACCCTGTGTTATTCATTTTACATTGATTGCGAAACAACCTTGATGTCTCATTCCCAAAGACAAAACCTGTTCTCTCTTTGTTTTGTGTGATAAAGAGTCAGAACATGATAATCTTGAGATTCAAACCCGGGACCTTTGGAATATTAAATGATAATTGTTATTGTATTTTTGCTTTAGAATTGGATGCAAACATACCCGTGCGGTTGCAAGACGGAAAATCTGGCAATGAGGGTCGTGTTGAAATACAATATAAAGGCGCCTGGGGGACTGTATGTGATGATGAGTGGGACGATAAAGATGCTACTGTTGTTTGTAAAGCGCTTGGATTCACAAAGTAAGTCTTTAATCCCTGACCTGATGCAGGCAAGACAAAAGAGTGTTAACCCTTTCCCTCATACGACAATTCTGCAGCAGACGACTTTGAACGTATTTTGTCAAAACATAGAAAATCTCTTAAATTAAATGGATGACAAAAAGTGGAAAACATTGTGACAAAAGGAGAAATTGCACGTTTTGTGCAATTTCTTCTTTTGTTACTATGTTTTCAAATAGTCGTCTGCTGCAGAGGCGTCAGAAAGCGTTTATATGAGGGAAAGGGTTAAAGGCCTCTGCAGCAGATAACGATAATTTTTTAAGCATAAAAAAAAGAAATTACTTTGATGGTGGAAGACAGTTAACCCTTTCCCTCATACGGCAATTCTGCAGCAGACGACTTTGAACGTATTTTATCACAAAATAGAAAATCTCCATAATTCAATGGATAACCTATGACAAAAAGTGGAAAACATTGTGGCAAAAGGAGAAATTGCACGTTTTGTGCAATTTCTTCTTTTTTCACTATGTTTTCAAAAAGCTGTTAACCCTTTCCCTCATACGACAATTCTGCAGCAGACGACTTTGAACGTTTTTTGTCAAGAAATAGAAAATCTCCATAATTCAATGGATAACCTATGACAAAAAGTGGAAAACATTGTGCAAAAGGAGAAATTGCATGTTTTGTGCAATTTCTTCTTTTTTCACTATGTTTTCAAAAAGCTGTTAACCCTATCCCTCATACCACAATTCTGCAGCAGACGACTTTGAACATATTTTGTCAAATAATGGAAAATCTCTATAATTGAATGGATAACATATATATATATAACAAAAAGTGGAAAACATTGTGGCAAAAGGAGAAATTGCACGTCTTGTGCAATTTCTTCTTTTGTCACTATGTTTTCAAAAAGCCGTCTGCTGCAGAGGCGTCAGAAAGGGTATATATGAGGGAACGGGTTAAGCTGCCACTGATGCGTATAAGTCTAAGCTTTCTGATGCACCTGCTTTTGACGGCTTTTTGAAAACATAGTGACAAAAGAAGGAATTGCTCAAAACAAGCAATTTCTCCTTTTGCCACAATGTTTTTCCACTTTTAGTCATAGGTTATCCATTCAATTATAGAGATTTTCTATTTTTTTACAAAGTATGTTCAACGTCGTCTGCTGCAGGATTGTAGTATGAGGGAAAAGGTTAATCGCTCTCATAGTTACCGACTGAGTTGAATAGAAATGAAAGCGTGATAATTTCACTTATATTACACATCTCTTTCACAGTTCAATAGGAATACCCCTGGGCAATTCATATTTTGGTAATGGTACCGGAAATATCTGGCTGGATGATGTCAAGTGTACTGGATTAGAGGCCGGTCTTGGAGCGTGTGAACACAAGAATTGGGGCCGTACAAACTGTGATCATAGTGAAGATGCCGGTGTGATGTGCTTGGCTGCAGGTATTGTGTTAACTTTCTCACTTAAATGTTTGACATACCTGCTGCAGACTATTTGTCTCCATTTCCTACAATGCTTTGAATTTTGTATCTAATTAACATGAAAATATTCCACCAAGGTCTATATTCTTAACATTTTACAAATCCACAGCTGGCGATATTGAATAGCGCTAAAAACATTGTGGTATAAAGCCGAATTGCTCATGATGAACAAAATTTCCTTTTGCCACAATGTTATCAAATGTCGTCTGCAGACACATCAAAGAGTATCTGTTTGGGGAAAGGGTTAAATAGCTGAAATCATGGGGAATCAAAGTAACTCATTATGTATAGATCTTGGTCACAAGTTGTCTGTTTTATGTACATGATACTGTATACTATACCTCTGTGTAACTCTGTGATTCCCTGTGACTGAGTGGTTCCGGAACGCCTCTGTGGTGTAGAGGTAAAAGCTTTCACCTCGCTTGCTGTAGGTCGTGGGTTTGATCATACCTAAGGCTGTAAAAATAGTAGTAATGGCTTCTCTTCCCCTCCTTTGCACTCAGGATTGTTATATTATGACTGACTCCCTGGTGTCAGCTTGTGTGATCTGTCTATCTGTTTTTTATACCCCCGATAAACGAAGTTTAGAGGGGGTATATTGGAGTCACCCTGTGGTTGGTCGGTCGGTCGGTCGGTCGGTCGATCGGTCGGTCGGTTGGTCGGTCGGTCGGTTGGTCCGTTGCGATTTTCCTTGTCCGGAGCATAACTTTAAAACTAATTGTTGGAATTTAATGAAACTTCATAGGATGATACAACACATTGAGAGGAAGTGCAGTGTACAGGAACCATAACTCTATTTTACCTAAATACAGAGTTATTGCCCTTTGTTACTTTTTCTTGTCCGGATAATTACTTAATAACTAACAGATGGAATATAATAAAACTACATACAATGGTAGAGCATAATGAGAGGAAGTGCAGTATACAAGAACCATAACTCTAATTTACATAATTACAGAGTTATTGCCCTTTGTTACTTTTTCTTATTCGTAGAGTCTTGTCCGGAGCATAACTTTAAAACAAATTGTTGGAATTTAATAAAACTTCATAGGATGATACAACACATTGAGAGGAAGTGCGGTGTACAGGAACCATAACTCTATTTTATCTAAATACAGAGTTATTGCCCTTTGTTACTTTTTCTTGTCCGGAGAATTACTTAATAACTAACAGATGGAATCTAATAAAACTACATACAATGGTAGAGCATAATCAGAGGAAGTGCAGTGTACAAGAACCATAACTCTAATTTACATAATTACAGAGTTATTGCCCTTTGTTACTTTTTCTTGTTTGTAGAGTCTTGTCCGGAGCATAACTTTAAAACTAATTGTTGGAATTTAATAAAACTTCATAGGATGAAACAACACATTGAGAGGAAGTGCGGTGTACAGGAACCATAAATCTATTTTATCTAAATACAGAGTTATTGCCCTTTGTTACTTTTTCTTGTCCGGAGAATTACTTGATAACTAACAGATGGAATATAATAAGACTGCATACAATGGTAGAGCATAATCAGAGGAAGTGCAGTGTACAAGAACCATAACTCTAATTTACATAATTACAGAGTTATTGCCCTTTGTTACTTTTTCTTGTTCGTAGAGTCTTGTCCGGAGCATAACTTTAAAACTAATTGTTGGAATTTAATAAAACATCATAGGATGATACAACACATTGAGAGGAAGTGCAGTATACAGGAACCATAACTCTAATTTACCTAAATACAGAGTTATTGCCCTTTGTTACTTTTTCTTGTCCGGAAAATTACTTAATAACTAACAGATGGAATCTAATAAAACTACATACAATGGTAGAGCATAATCAGAGGAAGTGTAGTGTACAAGAACCATAACTCTACTTTACATAATTACAGAGTTATTGCCCTTTGTTACTTTTTCTTGATCGTAGAGTCATGTCCGGAGCATAACTTTAAAACTAATTGTTGGAATTTAATAAAACATCATAGGATGATACAACACATTGAGAGGAAGTGCGGTGTACAGGAACCATAACTCTATTTTATCTAAATACAGAGTTATTGCCCTTTGTTACTTTTTCTTGTCTGGAGAATTACTTAATAACTAACACATGGAATCTAATAAAACTACATACAATGGTAGAGCATAATCAGAGAAAGTGCAGTGTACAAGAACCATAACTCTACTTTACATAATTACAGAGTTATTGCCCTTTGTTACTTTTTCTTGTTCGTAGAGTCTTGTCCGGAGCATAACTTTAAAACTAATTGTTGGAATTAATTAAACATCATAGGATGATACAACACATTGAGAGGAAGTGCGGTGTACAGGAACCATAACTCTATTTTACCTAAATACAGAGTTATTGCCCTATGTTAGTTTTTCTTGTCCGGAGAATTATTTAATAACTAACAGATGGAATCTAATAAAACTACATACAACGGTAGAGCATAATCAGAAGAAGTGCAGTGTACAAGAACCATAACTCTACTTTACATAATTACAGAGTTATTGCCCTTTGTTATCCAAAAATGAACAAAACAAGAATAACCCGATCCATAACATTGTCCTTTTAAGGTGGGGTTTCTAAATATTTCACAACCTTTCCTATCAGGGCGGCGTTCGGGGGTATTAATCACATTCAGTGATAGTTCTAGTTTTTCTTAATTAAATGTCGCCCGTCGTTCTCGGAAGCTAGTTCAGAAAGGCCGAGTGTTCTGAATATGATAAGATTCTGGAAAGCATTTGTTTAATTTAGCCAATCAGGTCACTAGATGCTTGATAAAACCCAATAGCATAGGCGAGCCTTTTGCAGTCTAGACTTGATCACAGCAGGCAGATGATTTAACGCGGAAGCGATCTCCCAACAATGAAACTTCATTTTAAAAAGAAACCCACTTCCAACCCGGAAAGGTTTGTCAGCTCCAAAATAATGGGATTATAGCTAGGGCCATAATCCGTATTATTATATTATGATTGACTCACTGGTGTCAGGATAAATTGACAAGTAGAACTGGTAACTTACCCCAGGAAAAACCATGTTATAACTGAAAAATTGTTGAGAGAGCTGTTTAACTCCATACAAATAAACTGAGTGGTACCTGATTGTTCTGACGTGGCATGATGTAATTCCAGGCACCTCGCCCAATGTTCAAATACAGCTGATGGGAGGACTGTCAATGTTTCAAGGTCGAGTGATGATCAACGTGTTCAATCATTGGGGTACAATTTGTGACGACCAGTTTGACCATGCCGAGGCAGACGTCATCTGTAGAATGCTGGGACATCATAGGTACTGTAGGTTGCAATTATCTCCCTTTCCCACATAGAACAACTCTGCACAAAATGTGCAATTTCTCCTTTTGTCACAATGTTTTCCACTTTTAGTCATAGGTTATCCATTCAATTATAGAGATTTTCCATTATTTGACAAAATATGTTCAAAGTCGTCTGCTGCAGAATTGTCGTATGAGGGAAAGGGTTAAAGCAGACGGCGTTTTGAAAACATAATGACAAAAGAAGAAATTGCACAGAACGTGCAATTTCTCCTTTTGTCACAATGTTTTCCACTTTTAGTCATAGGTTATCCATCTGACAAAATATGTTCAAAGTCGTCTGCTTCAGAATTGTCGTATGAGGGAAAGGGTTAAGCAATTTTTTCTTTTCTTACATTGTCCAAGGTGGCTTATGTCATTTATATGATGGAAAGGGGTAAACACTTTCCCACATACAACACATTTGCAGCAGCAGACAAAACATTTAGTAAAAAAACATTGGAAACTATATATACATTAAAGCACAATTATTGAATAAAGTTGAAAACATTGTGGCAAAAGGAGAAAATTCTCCTTTTGCCACATTGTTTTCAAAAGTCAGCTGCTGCACAAGGTCTGTATGGTGATAAGAGTTAACCCTTTCCTACTTTTAGACGCATTTTTAAACATCTGCAGCAAACGACTTTTAAAAACATTGAGACAAAAAGTCAAAATTGCTCATAATGAGCAATTTTGCCTTTTGTCACTATGTTTTCAACTCTCTTTAATTATAAGACTCTCTTTAATGAAAATTTTTCACATATTTAGCAAGATGATTTTAAAGTCATCTGCTGCAAATATGTTGTATGTGGGAAAGGGGGTTAACACTTTCCAACATACAACAAATCTGCAGCACACGACTTTGAAAATATTTTGACAAAAACATGAAAAATCTACATAAAAGATGGCTTAATTGTTAAATAAAGTTGAAAACATTGTGGCCATCATGAGCAATTTCACCTTTGGCCACAATGTTTTCAAAAGTCGTCTGCTGCTATTGCGTCAAAATGTGTCTGCAGGTGGGAATAGGTTAAAGGATTTTTTTTTTTTCCAGAGGTGGAACTGTTCTCCCGGCATCGACATACAGCGGGGGTTCAGGCCCGATATGGCTGGATGATCTAGGATGTACGGGGAATGAGACATCCATTGCTGACTGTGTTCATAAACCATGGGGTGTCAGCAACTGTGATCATAATGAGGATGCTGCTATACAGTGTTTTCAAGGTGAGGCAACAAACATTATATACATGGGTCCAATTCCACCAAAAAACTTAACTCTTTCCCTCAAATAGATGCTTTCTGACGCCTCTGCAGCAGACAGCTTTTTGAAAACATAGTGACAAAAGAAGAAATTGCACAAAACAAGCAATTTCTCCTTTTACCACAATGTTTTCCACTTTCAGTCACAGGTTATCCATTCAATTATAGAGATTTTCCATTTTTTGACAAAATATGTTCTGCTGCAGAATTGTCATATGAGGGAAAAGGTTAATATGGCAATTCTATAAACAATTACCAGTTTATAACGAATTCATGAAAGCTACCTATGACAAACCTATGAATTTATTGATTGATTTTAGTTGAACAGCAATTTCATTCCATTTATATTGCAACTGTATATCCTTGCTTTCCTGCAACTGGCTACCATCATAAATAGACAATTTAGCCTATTGGTGGCAGACAAATAGTGCTAGTTAATTTTAATGACTTTTGTCAGTCATTGGAAACCTGAATGTCAGAGCTCGCGAACCCTGAATTTATAGCCTGTCATGCCAACTGCTTATAACAACCCATAAAAGTCACCTATTAATGGCAAACCTGTGAAAGCCACCTATTAATGGCAAACCTGTGAAAGCCACCTAATTATGGCAAACCCTTGAAAGTTACCTATTGATATCAAACACTTGAAATCCACCTAATTATGGCAAACCCTTGAAAGTTACCTATTGATATCAAACTTGTGAAAGCCACCTAATTATGGCAAACCCTTGAAAGTTACCTATTGATGTCAAACTACCTAATTATGGCAAACCCTTGAAAGTTACCTATTGATTTCAAACTTGTGAAAGCTACCTATTTATGGCAAACCCTTGAAAGTTACCTATTGATGTCAAACACTTGAAAGCTACCTATTTATGGCAAATCCTTGAAAGTTACCTATTGATTTCAAACTCGTGAAAGCTACCTAATTATGGCAAACCCTTGAAAGTTACCTATTGATATCAAACACTTGAAAGCTACCTAATTATGGCAAACCCTTGAAAGTTACCTATTGATGTCAAACACTTGAAAGCTACCTAATTATGGCAAACCCTTGAAAGTTACCTATTGATATCAACCACTTGAAAGCCACCTAATTATGGCAAACCCTTGAAGGTTACCTATTGATATCAAACACTTTAAAGCGAACCCATGAAAGCCACTTGATTAAAACAAATCGATGAAAGCCACCTATTTATAGCAAACCCATGAAAGCTACCTGCATATAAGAAATCAACGAAAGCCACCTATTTATAGCAAACCCATGAAAGCTACCTGCATATAACAAATGAGTTTTTTTGACATTTAGACAATCCACCAGCTTTACAAGTGAGGTTAATGAATGGTAGCACACCAAATGAAGGTCGTGTGGAGGTTCAATATCAGGGTAGATGGGGTACCGTATGCGATGACAAATGGGCAGCTTCAGATGCAGCCGTTGTGTGTAGAATGCTTGGAAAACCATTGTAAGTTAACCCGAGTTTCAGATAACCCTTACCCGCATACAACAAATTTGCAGCAGACGACTTTGAAAATATCTGAATAATATAAATATTTTATAGAGTTGAAGGCATTTTGGTTAAAGGAAAAATTGCTTATCATGAGTTATTACTTCTATATAGCCACAATGCTTTAATCCTTTCTTACATATGACAAATCTTCGTTTACATATATATTATTATTCAATTCTTATAGCTTTTGGAATTGTTGATTTAATATTTATTTTTTGATGTTTTTTATTTTTTCAAAAAAATAGTATGAGAGAAAAAATTTAAATTTAAGGATTAAGGAAGTTTCATTTAAGTTTCATCTTATTAATTTTTGCTCCACCAGGTTTTATTTAACCCTTTCCCACAAACAAACACTTTTGACGCCTCTGCAGCAGACAAATACATTGTGGCTAAAAGAGAAATTGCTCATTCTTTTGTTACAATGTTATCAATTTTTTTTCAATTATTAAACTTTCCCTTGCAGAGATTTTTCCATAATTGTGTCTAAAAGTATTCAAAGTCGTCTGCTGCTGATTTGTTGTATGTGGGAAAGGGTTAATACAAAATTCAAAACCATTTTGTCTCTATGTAATTTGCTTTATAATGTTAAACACTTTTGAAAATACCTATTATGAAAAGGGTGCTATATAGAACAAACAGAAAAGAACATAAGTTTATTGATTTGATCTATAAATGTGTTATTATAAAATCTTGGGGAAGAATTACTATGATGAATATTTTTTTCATTTTTGCGAATCCAGTTCTGGTGCTGCTGCAGTGAGCCATACAGCCTATGGGGCGGGCACGGGACCCATATTGATGGATAATGTAGAGTGTGTTGGTACAGAAACCACTATTGGACAATGCAGATTCAGTGGATGGACAATCAATGATTGTTCACATATCGAAGATGCCGGCGTCATTTGTCAGGACAGTGAGTCTTGATTTATCATTAATAATCGTTTAACCCCTTTCCCACATACAACAAATCTGTAGCAGACTACTTTAAAATTATATGGAGAAAAAATATGGAACATTTCTATAAATGAATGTTTCAATATTGAATCGAGTTTAAAAAATATTGTGGCTGAAGGAGAAAATGCACGTTTTGAGCAATTTCTTCTTTTGCCACAATGTTTTCAAAAAGCTGTCTGCTGCAGAGGCGTCAGAAAATGAGGGAAAGGGTTAAATCTCATATAGACGCTTTTTGCAGCAGATAGCTTTTTGAAAACATAGTGACAAAAGAAGAAATTGCTCAAAACAAGCAATTTCTCCTTTTGCCACAATGTCAAAACATGCAATTTCTCCTTTTCAATGTTTTCAACTTTTAATCATAGGTTATTCATTCAATTATAGAGATTTCCTATTTGTTGACAAAATATGTTCAATGTTGTCTGAATGCAGAATTGTCGTATGAGGGAAAAGGTTAAATCTAAATGAGGGAAGCTGGGGCCATACCATTACCCATGTATGTGTTTGTTCTGTTGCCATGATATTCCTAAAGTATTGTTGAAAATGGCGTAAAACCACAAGGGATGAAATCATTCATTAATCTATCCCCTTAAACAGATGCTTTCTGATGCCTCTGCATCGTATGGCTTTTTGAAAAAATTGTGGCAAATGGAGATATTGCTCAAAATTAGCAATATCTCATTTTATAGTCACAATTAATGTTTTCAACTCTTATAAAAAATTGTACTTTCTTTAACAGAGGTCCAGATAAGGAGGAGTCTTTCCACGATATCTCTCTTATCCTTCAACCAAACCCTATGATGTGGGTACTCAAAAGAGTCGTCTCATTGAGATGTTTCTTTTGAGTACCCACATCATAGGGTTAGAGGGTAAAATAAGGATTTTAGAACGTGAAAAACTTCCCGTGTCTAGAGCTCTGTTTGATATAGAGATTTTCAGTATTTTTGCCCAGATGTTTTCAAAGTCAAGATTTGTTGTATGTGGGTTAATGAAGGCTATGCTGCCGCATGAAATGGTTGGCAGTGTGAGGGTTTAACCCTTTCCCTCATACGACCATTCTGCAGCAGACGACTTGAACATATTTTGTCCAAAGATAGAAAACTCTATAAATGAATGGATAACCTATGACTAAAAGTAGAAAACATTGTGTCAAAAGGAGAAATTGCTCGTTTTGAGCAATTTCTTCTTTTGTCACTTTGTTTCCAAAAAGCCTTCTGCTGCAGAGGCGTCAGAAAGCGTCTATATGAGGGAAAGGGTTGAAGTGTATTACCCTTGTTGAGTTATGTTACGTTTGAAACTCTCTTTGTATTTTGAAGATATTTGACAGACATGATCACCAAACCAAGACAATGACTACATGCTAGCACTTGTCTTCATGTTGTGTTTACCAACCATTTACATGAGGTTGAAAGTAGAGTAAACACACAAAATAACATGGGCTAAATAGTGAATTAACCATTTCCAACAAATCTGCAGCAGACGACTTTGAAAACATAGTGTCGAAAACCTGAAAAAATCTCCATAAAAGATAGCTTAATTATTAAATAAAGTTGAAAGCACAGGCCAAAAGAGAAATTGCTCATCATGAGCAATTTCACCTTTGGCCACAATGTTTTCAAAAGTCATCTGCTGCTATTGCTTCAAAATGCGTCTGCAGGAAATTGTTAATAAGAAGTACTGGTAACTTACCAAGGAAACACTGTTATGTAACTGAAATTTTGTTGAAGCCCCATCTCAAACACCATGTGAGCAATCTAACGAAACAGACCATTTATCATTGCAGTATTTCGTATATTTTTCAGATAATGTGCAAACACCGATACGATTGGTTGGAAGTAAAAACGGTCCGTTTGAAGGTCGCGTAGAGATACAGTATAATAATTCTGGCCTTTGGGGCACTGTCTGTGATGATAGCTTTGGTTCCAAAGATGCAGCAGTTGTATGCAGAATGTTGAATTACCCCACGTAAGATTGAACATCATAATATTTCTTAACCCTTTCCCTCATATAGATGCTTTCTGACGCCTCTGCAGCAGACGGCTTTTTGAAAACATAGTGACAAAAGAAGAAATTGCTCAAAACGAGCAATTTCTCCTTTTGCCACAATGTTTTCCACTTTTTGCCATTTAATTATAGAGATATTCTATTTTTTGACAAAATATGTTCAAAGTCGTCTGCTGCAGAATTGTCTTATGAGGGAAAGGGTTAAATACCTGATAGGGAAAACTATTTTAATGTTTCCACTTTATCCGGGTACAATTTCTGACTCAAGAAATGTGAATACATATAATATGTAGAATTATCAAATGTTAGATAAAATATGTACACTGGCACTCCTCTCTAACACTGTTCTTGGGAGCCATGGTCTCCCACAGCGCTATTAGCGGGGTTAAATTGATAACGATTTTCAAAAAAAATCATTACCCCACCCACCCACCTATAATGCATACACTAATTTAATTGCAAAGAGAGTGTTTTTGGCTAAAACAAGCTTGCAAGATATATTTACCTGTTTCTTTGACATTTGATGGATGTATCAGGATGTATTGTGAATTGCAAGTGCAAATTTAAATTTGCGTGGTGAGATTTCAAACAGCAGCAGATTATTGCGAGTGAAATTTTTGGACCGAATAATACACATTTATAATCGTAGATCTTTTACAGGGTTATTTCTTTGACAATTCGCGGTAATTGCACTGAACTTTCGAGATTTACTGAGTGGCTGGGAGTATACTTTCAGTTTTGCAATATTTGCGGCAATTTACAAACTATACATGTCTTGTGCGCATGCCTATTCAACGGCCCCAATATTGATGACGTTTACTGCATCCATTTGAGCTAAATAGTTTTAATTTACATATCGCAAATACAATTGGCTGTTAAAGAGTTTAACATTATATGTACTTTTTATTACAGTTTCAGCTAATTTTTATTCATTTATTGAGTGAAATCGACTAAAGATACATATCTGAGCAGTTCTTCACAAATTACACTTCACCTATTTCATACATACAACAAATCTGCAGCAGATAATTATAAAAAAATATCTGCAAATAATTTGAATATTCTCTTTAAATTTAAAGTATAATTTTTAAATAGAGTTGAAAACAAATTTTGCAAAATAAGAAATTGCTTGTTTTGAGCAATTTCTCCATTTGCCACACCGCTTTCAACTCTATTCAATAATTATATTTTCATTTATAAAGATTTTCTATATTTTTGCCTTGATATCTTCAACATTGTCTGCTACAGATTTGCTACATGGATGAAAGATTTCACAAAGTCGACAAAATTGGACCACTCTATCTTTCGTCCAACAGGAAATTTAGTAAACTTTAATCTCTAAGGGGCCAGCAATGCAGATTTCATGAGAGAGCTTGTTTTGAGCTGTCTCACCTTTCTGACCCCACTGCAGCAGAAGGCTTTTTGAAAACATACTGACAAAAGAAGAAATTAGTCCTTTTGTCACAATGTTTTCCACTTTTAGTCATAGGTTATCCATTCAATTATAGAGACATTCTATTGTTTGACAAAACATGTTCGAAGTCGTCTGTCATATGAGGGAAAGGGTTAAATGTGGGATATAATTTAATCTTGATAAAATCAATTACAGACAAGGAGCAATTGCCAAAGGATCATCGTTTTTTGGTCCGGGTACCGGTCCAACCTTGTTGGATGATCTGGATTGTACAGAGAATGAGACGGATATCGCACTCTGCGGACATCGTGGATGGAATAAGACCAATTGTGACCACACTGAAGATGTGTCTGTTTTCTGTCTAGGTAGGGTTTGTTGGAAACATTGTTTTGCATTGATTTCAACAGTATTGTAGTTATACATGTATAACCACAGTTTCTTGGTAAATAACCAGTGCTTCCAGTTTTAATTAATTAACCCTTTCCCACATACAACAATCCTGCAGCAGACGACTTTAACAAAATTTAGGCAAGAATATGAAATATTGATTTTAAAGAAATGTTGAATAATGAAAATGTTTGAAAACATTGTGGCAAAAGGAGAAATTGCTTGTTTTGAGCAATTTATTCTTTTGTCACAAAGTTTTCAAAAGTTGTCTGCAGCAGAGGAGTCAGAAAGCGTCTATATGTGGGAAAGGGTTAAACGCGACGCATATGCATGAGTCATAATGATTTACCAGTGAGCACCATGAATGAAAGCCACTGTTCTACCTAGTTTAGAGTCTTAACCCTTTCCCACATACAGCAAATCTGCAGCATACTCGAAAAAAATTGGAAACTTCCTTTAAATGAAAGTACAATAATTGAATAGAGTTGAAAAGATGGTGACATCGTTTTTGATCAATTTCTTGTTTTGTTGGCATGTTTTCAAAAAGCTGTCTGCTGCAGCAGCGTCGGAAAGCGTCTATATGAGGGAAAGGGTTAGCCCTTTCCCACCTGCAGACACATTTCGACGCAATAGCAGCAGATGACTTTTGAAAACATTGTGGCCAAAGGTGAAATTGCTCATCATCTCCTTTGGCCTCAATGTTTTCAACTTTATTTCAGCTATCTTTTATGGAGATTTTTCAGGTTTTTGTCACTATATATTCAAAACGTGCAATTTTTCCTTTTGCCACAATGTTTTCCACTTTTAGTCATAGGTTATCCATTCAATTATAGAGAATTTCTATGTTTTGACAAATTACGTTCAAAGTCGTCTGCTGCAGAATTGTTGTATGAGGGAAAGGGTTAATTGCTGATCAATTTAGATCTTCATCAAGCTAAGAAAGCTGATCTGAATATACACTGATGGCAAATGCCCTGAGGTTGTTTACTACAGAGCTTTTATATAGCCAGCACAAGACAGAATACCACTGTGAGACTGAGGGGCGGACCTACCACTTCAGAGGGGCGTGTTGAAGTATTCCATAATGGCAAATGGGGGTCCGTGTGTGATGATGAATTTGATACCAAAACTGCTGGGGTAGTGTGCAAAATGCTTGGACTTCCAAGGTCAGTACAAATGTGTTGAAATATATCTAAACCCTTTCAAACACAGAGAACAGATGACTTTGAAAACATCATCGAACAAAAGGAAAAAACTCTGTAAGTGAAATGTATAATTATTGAAAGAATTGTGGCAAATAGAGTAAATTGCTCATTATGATAAATTTCTCCTATTCCCTTACCGTTTTCAGAAGTCATCTGCTGCAGATATGTCAAAATGCATCTGCATGTGAGAAATATATAAACACTGAATTCTATAGGCCAACAACACCAATCTTTATATTTATACCCTCCACAAATAAGTTTTTGGGGGTATATAGGAATCACCCTGTCCGTCCGTCCGTCCCTCCGTCTGTCTGTCCATATGTCTTGTAAGTGCAACTCCTTAACGGCTGGACCGATTCTGATGAAGCTTTACACAGTTGCAGTACACAACCTGAGGATGTGCATGAAGTAAGATTATCCCTGTTGGAAATATATCTGTCCGTCCGTCTGTCTGTCCATATGTCTTGTTCACTCACAGTTCTAGTTCATTATGATATGAGCTGCATCAGGCAAAAAGGGCAGTTTTTGGTAAGTGACAAAATGTTCGCACATACAGATGCTTTCTGCTTTGGCAGCTGATGACTTTTTTGAAAACAATGTGACTAAAAGGAAAATTGCAAGTACTTAAATACTACATGTATTGCATTGAAACTTTATAAAACCCTACCCAACTATCACACCTATGTCGATTCTCAAGTTAGATAACTCCATCCTGCATATTATGCAAGTTATGGCCCTCTTTTAACTTATAAATTCTGGTTAAAGTTTTGCTTGCAATTAGATTAAGAGACCATATCTCAGTATTTACTTGATGCATTACATTGAAATTTTCTACAATGCTTCCCAACTACCACACCCATGGAAATAATCAAGTTTGATATACTCTATCCTGCATTTAATGCAAATTATGGCCTTTTTTTACTTAGATAATTTATAACTTGCTATTTTTATCTGAGTTTTATCACACATTGACAGCACTGGAGCCCAGCCCAGACCAAAAGCCTATTATGGACGGGGAACTGGACAGATTTGGCTTGATAATGTACATTGTTCGGGCAGCGAATCCAACATTGATGTTTGTGACCATCAGCCATGGGGAATCAGCAATTGTGACCATGATGAAGATGTCGGAGTACTTTGTGATACAGGTACCAGAAAATTTCAATGAATAAACAAATGAGAGATGGAAGCATTGTTGGAAAAGGAGAAATACCAGTATATTTCAGGACATGTATCATTCTCTAGTAAAATTGCGTCATAAGAAATTAAGCTTTTTTAACCCTTTCAATGTTGAGTTTTTCAAATGGCTCTTCAAACTGTGCATTTTGAATAATCTATAACTGATTAAATCAATCCATAATATAATAAATCAATCAATTAACTCGCTTGATTAATATTTTTGATAGATATATGCTATGAAGGAACAAGATATAATAGCTTGAGAATTTGAGGTATCAATTTGAAATTGAGTTTAAAACATTTTCGGAAAAGAAGAAATTGCTCATCTTCAATATTTTCACCTTCTCGGTCACAGATTACAGAAGTTGTTTCCTGCAGAGGCATCAAAAGTATTTTTTTATTGGTACAACATTTTATGTTTGTTTGTGTTGCCTTTTTTTTAACCAGCCACGACTGTTCGTGCACGACTGGTAAATGGAAGCTCCACAACATCTGGCCGACTGGAACTGTTTTATAACAACACTTGGGGCACAGTCTGCGATGACGGGTTTAATACGAAAGACGCGCAGATTGTTTGTCGTATGCTGGGACTTCAGATGTGAGTATAGACAACAAATGGATGAAGAAGCATTTTGACACCTGCAGAAGACGACTTTTGAAAACATTGTAGCAAACAGAGAAATTGCTCATGATGAGCAATTTCTCCGTTTGCCACAACGTTTTCAACTCTATCCAATAAATGAACTAATACTTATAGAGAAATTCCAAATTTTTGCCTACATGAACTCAAAGTGGTCTGATGCAGATTTATTGTATGTGGGAAATAAATGAAATGGAATTTTGATTTTTTAAGTTTACATCATAATGTTTATCAATTTTGTAATTCAACCATCTCCATGGTGACGTGGTAGGAGTACCAACCTTGGTTTGATTGCCGGTCAGGTCATACCAAATGCTCTTTAAAAAATGGTTGTAATAACTACCCACCCTGGCACTCAAAGTTGCGGCTATAGCATAACAAGTGATTATTATACCCCCAGATACATAGTATATGGGGGCTATATAGGAGTCACGCTTGTCGGTCTGTCGGTCCGTTGGTCTGTAGACATTTCTTGTGAACACTATTTCTCAGCAACCCTTGGTCAGAATTCAATATAACTTCACAAGAATGATTGATACCAAGCCTAGTTGTGCATATTGTTGGCGTGTTGCACTGGAATTATTTTTAAATGAGTTATGGCCCCTTGAATTTCTCATACATATGTATATTGTCAGGCACCAGCTGGTGGGTATTCATCACCTTCAGAGATATTTCTAGTTGTGTCAGGATAAATAATATCAGTAGTACTGGTAATTTACACAGGAAATGCGGTGATATAATGGAAAAACTGTTGAAAGTGGCATAAAACAGCATTCAAACTAAGCATTCGTAATTATCATAAAGTCGATACTGCTACTTAAAGACTTCTTAACCCCTTTCCCTCATTTTCCGACAATTTTGCAGCAGACGACTTTGAACATATTTTGTCAAAAAAAAAGAAAATCTCTATAATTGAATGGATAACCTATAACTAAAAGTGGAAAACATTGTGGCAAAAGGAGAAATTGCTCGTTTTGAGCAATTTCTTCTTTTGTCACTATGTTTTCAAAAAGCCGTCTGCTGCAGAGGCGTCAGAAAGCGTCTATATGAGGGAAAGGGTTAAAATACTTATTAACCCCCCCCCCTCCTTATCCACATACAAACAATCTCCATCTCAACAAAAACATGTTAAATCTCTATATTTGAAAGTATAATTGAGCCTTCCCATAGGAAAAGGTACAAGTTGTCTTTTCTGAACAGTGTAGGTTCAGAACAAATTGTACATCTTTTCTACACAATGAAACAGCTATTAAACTTATGTAAACAGTGAAGATTTTGATCAGACTGTGCAAATACCTCTTTAGTTCCTATAACATTACTTTTCTAATTAAAGTACGAAAGCATTGCCAATAGCGGGAGCTATCTATGGCCAAGGATCGGGTCCCATACTGCTGGATGATGTGGGTTGTTTAGGCTCCGAGACGAATATCGCTCAGTGTGCCAACAAAGGCTGGTATAACCACAACTGTCAACATAACGAAGATGTAGGAGTTGACTGTAATTCAGGTAAAATCAATGTTTTTAAATATTTGTTTGATCCCTTTCCCACCTGCAGACACATTTTGATGCAATAGCAGCATACGACTTTGAACATATTTTGTCCAAAAATGGAAAGTCTCTATAATTGAATGGATAACCTATGACTAAAAGTTGAAAACTGTGTCAAAAGGAGAAAATGCTCGTTTTGAGCAATTTCTTTTTTGTCACAATGTTTTCAAAAAGCTGTCTGCTGCAGAGGCATCAGAAAGCATCTATATGAGGGAAAGGGTTAAACGCATCTGCAGCAGGAGACTTATGAAAACATTGTGGAAAAAGATGAAATCGTCCAAAACAAAATTTTCTTCTTTATTTGACTTGTATTAAGTAGCCACTTTTGTTTAGCAGACAAATTTTGACTCTCCCCTGGGTGAATTCTTAGACAAGTTTGAGTGTAGTTTCAAATTTATCTGCTGGGAAAGGGTCGAGTCACCTTTATTGACACTTCTGTTTATTCACAGCTCCCATTCGATATCGGCTTGTTAATGGCACAATTGGTAGGAGTGGACGTGTCGAGGTATTTCTGAATGGTCAGTGGGGGACAGTGTGTGATGATGAGTTTGACAATAAAGCCGCGACGGTAGTCTGCAAAGCTCTAAATCTACCCTAGTAAGTTTACTGTGTCTCTCTTGTAGCATCAGGCCCGAATAGCGATAACAATTATTTAGAAATGCCCCTTTTTGATGAACGTTGGAGTTCGCTTGCAGCGCTCTTGTTTGTTCTATCAATGCTATCAATGCAGCAGACGATTTTGAACATATGTTGTCAAAAAATTGAAAGTCTCTATAATTGAATGGATAACCTATAACTAAAAGTGGAAAACATTGTGGCAAAAGGAGAAATTGCTCGTTTTGAGCAATTTCTGCTTTTGTCACTAAGTTTTCTAAAAGCTGTCTGCTGCAGAGGCGTCAGAAAGTGTCTATATGAGGGAAAGGGTTAAACCTTTCCAACACCTAAATGAGCTGCAGCAGACAACTTTGAAAACATCAAGGCAAAGATGTAGACAATCTCTAAAAATGAAAGGATCATCATTGAAAGAACTGAAAACATTGTTGCAAAATGAGAAATTACTCATCATGAGCCATTTCTCCTTTTGCCACTATGTTTACAAAAGTTGCATGCTGAAGGTGCATAAAACTGCGTCTACACGTCAAAAAGGGCTAAGTAGTAACTCAGATGATCAAGCTAATAATTTCTTGTTATATAATAGGTCGGAAATGTTATCTTTTTATTTTGTCTAGAATATTAGAACATTTCTGAATATTTAACCCTTTCCCACAGCAAAACAAATTTGAAAGTATCCACTCAAAAAATGGAAAATTCTCAATAAATGAGTGTGCAAATATTAAATAGAGTTGAAAACTTTGTGGCAAATGGAGAAATTGCTCATTATAAGCAATTTCGCCCTTTGCCACAATGTTTCCAAAAGTCGTCTGCTGCTGATGTGTCTGAACACGTCTGCAAGTGGGAAATATTCAAAATAATAAAGTTAAATGTCAGACTTTCACTCAGTCTCTTTAACCCTTTCCCACATACATCAATTCTGCAGCAGACAACTTTGAACATAATTTGTAAAAAAATAGAGAATCTCCATAATTGAATGGATAACCTATGACTAAAAGTGGAAAACATTGTGGCAAAAGGAGAAATTGCTCGTTTTGAGCAATTTCTTCTTTTGCCACAATGTTTTTCAACTTTTTCAGCAATTATACCATTATTTATAGAGCTTTTCCGTGTTTTTGCCTAGATGTTTCCAAAGTCGTCTGCTGGAGAATTGTTGTATGTGGGAAAGGGTTAACACTGACAGAGTAAAGAAATGTTAAAGAAGTTCATAACATGCTCACCTTGATATAGGAAATTATGAAGTTTTAATGAGGTGTCATTTAACGCCTGAAATTTCACAAAATATATTTTTTGCCATGCTCCAGTAAAATTAACATTAGGGCATTAGTGGCCATTGTAGATACAGATATGTCTGTGTGTCCATATATAGGGGAAAAGGAGTAATTACTCATACAATATTTATTTAACCCGTTCCTGCATACAACAAATCTGCAGCAGATGCCTTTGAAAACATATTGGCAAATATAGGGAAAATCTCTTTAAATGAAAGCATTAATATTGTATGGAGATGAAAAGATTGTGGCAAAAGGGGAAATTGCTCATTATGAGCAATTTCACCTTTTGTCAAAATCTTTTCAAAATTCATCTGCTGCAGAGGTGTCAGAAAATGTTTGTATGTGGGAAAGGGTTAAAGGTTGTCTGTTTCAGATGCATCAAATTTCGTCCAAATGTTTGAAAGAGTTAAAATTTGTATACCATATTAATCAACTGTTCATCAACTTACTATTCCTTTCAGTCAAAATGCCTTGCCCCTCTCTGGTGCCAGTTTTGGCGCAGGTACAGGTCAGATATGGCTCGATGAGACGACATGTTTCGGAAATGAGTCCTCGTTACTGCTATGTAACACGAATGCGCCGGGCGACAATGACTGTTCGCATGAAGAAGATGTGGGTGTAATCTGTACTAATGGTAAATAGATCTCAATTTTCCTTATCTCTTTTGCCCTTTCCCAGGAATCCGCTGTGGTCGAGTGGTTAGCGTCGGGGATTTCGAAACCGGGTGTCCCGGGTTCGATCCCCAGTCGCGGCACTACGGTCATGGTGGAGTCAACTTGGGCAAGGCAAATTTTCTAGCCTAGTACTGGTTTGTTTACCCAGGGATCATGAATAATTAAATTTAATTGCGCGCTAAATGACCTTAGCTGTCGATGCGCCATAAAACAATATACATTCATTCATTCATTCATTGCCCTTTCCCACGTGCAAATGCATTTTGGCTCGTTTATCTGTAACAGGCTACATTTGTAAACATGGTGGCAGAAGGAGAATTTGTACATTATCTTTACCAGAATATTTTCAATACTACTCCTCTGTCAAATTTGTCAAGATATGGTTGATATTTAACCCTTTTTCAGTTGTAGACGCATTTTGATGTATTTATAGCAGACAACTTTTGAAAACATTGTGATAAAAGGAGAAATTACACAGATCATTTTTTGCCTCAATGTTTTAAAATCTACTCAATAAACATACTTTTGTTTAATATAAATTTTCATTTTTTTGCCTAGATGTCACCTGATGCAGATTTGTCATTTGAACTTAAAAACATTTGGTTAAAAATATGGCCAACCTCTATAAATGAAAGTTTAATAATTGAAAAGAGTTCAAAATGTTGTGGCAAATGGAGGAATTGATTGTTTTGAGCAATTTCTCCTTTTGCCAAAATGATTTCAAAAGTCGTCTGCTGCATGGACGTCAGAAAGCATATATATGTGGGAGACTGTTAATATGCAAATTATGCATACATTATGTGCAATTTCTCCTTTTGCAATAATATTTTCAACTGTATTCAATTTAAAGAACTTTCATTAGCGATGAGTGGAAATCTGTGAATTTTATTTGTTGTTTTTTCATTCTTCATACAAAATATGATGACTTAATGTTATATCTCACTGTTTATCATGGGTTTGTGGCTTTAAAAAATATCAGAAATGTGGCTGCATCTTATAGGAGAGTCAACCATGAAAACCTAGATTTGCGACCTCAAAGTCAAGAGCGCCTTATAGTCGAGTATTTACAAACATTCAGGCACTACTCGGTGTTGATTTATACCTATTGGGATAATGCATACGATGTATTACACATGTAAATAATGTACAACGTTGAATTACACAAGTAAGTACTGTACAACGGTGTATTACACAAGTACATATTGTATAACGGTGTATTACACAAGTAAATACTGTATAACGGTGTATTACACAAGTAAATACTGTATAATGGTGTATTACACAAGTAAATACTGTATAACTGTGTATTACACAAGTACATACTGCAACAGTGTATTACACAATTACATACTGTACAACAGTGTATTACACAATTACATACTGTACAACGGTGTTTTACTAAATTGCATACTGTACAACGGTGTATTACACAATTACATACTGTACAATGGTGTACTACACAAGTAAATACTGTACAATGGTGTAAAACACAAGTACATACTGAACAACGACGTTTTACTAAATTACATACTGTACAATGGTGTATTACACAATTACGTACTGTACAACGGTGTACTATACAAGTAAATACTGTACAACGGTGTAAAACACAAGTACATACTGTTCAACAGTGTATAACAAATTTTATCTATAGTATGACTGTCTATGTCTATTAGCTGCAGCCTCAGGTAACATACAATACAGACTCAGTGGAGGCTCAAGTGGATCCGAGGGAAGACTAGAGATGTTGTATGCTGGCAAATGGGGCACTGTTTGTGATGATAATTTCGATAGCCATGCAGCTTCGGTCGTATGCAACAGTCTGAACGTCACATAGTAAGTACTTCCTAGACCTCGGGATTAAGATGATAGTGATTGAAACCTTGAAGAATATTTATGCCATATACTGTTTCTAGTGTTGAAAGCTTGAGTATACAATGCAACATCTGGAAAATTGACAGAATGAAAAAAAATCTGAGTTGAAATTGAGCAATTGATGCTTCAAAATCTTTCAAACATTCAAGAGTTATGCAGCAGACTGCTATGAAAACATTTAGGCAAAATTATGTAAAATGACTATTTCTAAAAGAGTATTAGTTGAAAAGAGATGAAAACATTGTGACAAAAGGGGAAATTGCTCACTTATGAGCAATTTCTCTTTTTGCCACAATGTTTTCAAAAGCTGTCTGCTGCATAAAAAAATGGGCCTACAAATGGAAAAAGGTTAAGATTTGTAAACTGCTACTCTAATATAATAACCTAAGAATAATGACTGGTAAATTGAATGTGAAATATTAATAGAGAGTTAAATGTTGTTGAAATATTCCAATATCAAAATGAGATATTATCTCTAAATGAGCAGTCTGAATAATGAGATATAATCTCTAAATGAGCAGTCTGAATAATGAGATATTATCTGTAAATGAGCGGTCTGAATAATGAGATATTATCTGTAAATGAGCAGTCTGAATAATGAGATATTATCTCTAAATGAGCGGTTTGAATAATGAGATATTATCTCTAAATGAGCGGTCTGAATAATGAGATATTATCTCTAAATGAGCAGTCTGAATAATGAGATATTATCTCTAAATGAGCAGTCTGAATAATGAGATATTATCTCTAAATGAGCGGTCTGAATGTCACATAGTGAGTGATGTGATGATCACAATTTTACTCGTCTTTCATCTAATCCTTTCCCACATACAACAAAACTGCAGCAGACGACTGACAACATCAAGGCAAAAATGAAAAATTTACATGTATGAAACTGTAATCATATAATAGAGTTGAAAACATTGTGGCAATAGGATAAGCTGCTCATTCTGAGCAATTTCTCATGATGTTTTCAAAAGTCGTCTGCTACAGAGGCATCAGAAAGCGTTTGTATGAGGGAATGGTTCAATCCTTTCCTTGAAACACCTTTTATGCTTCAGCAGCAGAAATTAAACCCTTTTCCAATAATCATCTAGCAAACTTATGGAAAATCTCTATAAAAACAACATAAATTTTTGGAAAGAGTTGAAAACATTGTGTCAATAGAAAAAAAATCCAAATTATGCCACAATCTTTCAAAAAGTTGTCTGCTGCTGATGTATCGAATTGCAAATGCGTTTGCGAAACAATTAATATAAACAATATTTTTGACAGTGTCAAAGCTTCTGTTGGTGCCCCTGGAAAATATGGACCAGGAACAGGTCCAATCTGGCTGGACAACGTCGCTTGCGTTGGAACGGAAGCCAGTGTGGCTCTCTGTAATCACAGTTCGTTTGGCCTGAATGACTGTTCCCATTCTGAGGATGTTGGTGTCATCTGTGCTTCAAGTAAGTACAGTCTAACCTGTTTTTCAAGACCACCCATGGGAAGAGAACATTATGGTCTTTGTTCACAGGTGGTCTTTAATTGCAGGGTCATTTATTCTGAAAATGAGTAATTGGGAAATTAAAATTGTGGTTGCTAGAGACAGGGAATGGCTTTACAAAGGTGGTCTTTAGCACAGGTTTGACCTTATACTTAACCCTTTCCCTCATACGACAATTCTGCAGCAGACGACTTTGAATACATATTTTGTCATAACATAGAAATTCTCCATAATTGAATGGATAACCTATGACGAAAAGTGGAAAACATTGAGGCAAAAGGAGAAATTGCACGTTTTGTGCAATTTCTTCTTTTGTCACTATGTTTTCTAAAAGCCGTCTGCAGCAGAGGCATCAGAAAGCATCTATATGAGGGAAAGGGTTAACCTTACAACAATTCTGCAGCAGATGTCTTTGAAAATATCAAGGCTAAATTGAAAATCATATCTATTATAATTAAAAGTTTAATTAGTGAATCAAGTTGAAAACACTGTGGCAAAAAAAGAAATTGCTCAGTTTGATTTGCCACAATGTTTTTAAAAAGTAGTCTGCTGCAGATTTGTTGAAATGCATCTACAAATGGGAATGAGTTAACCCTTTCCCTCATATAAATGCTTTCTGACACCACTGCAGCAGACGGCTTTTTGAAAACATAGTGACAAAAGAAGAAATTGCTCAAAACGAGCAATTAATCTTTTTGTCACAAGGTTTTCCACTTTTAGTCACAGGTTATCCATTCAATTTTAGAGATATTCTATTTTTTGACAAAATATGGTCAAAGTCATCTGCTGCAGAATTGTCATATGAGGGAATGGGTTAAGCATTGAGTTTATTCATTGTTTGTTAGAATGCTGTTTATTGAACAGGTCCCTATTCTCGAACCTTTAGTTCAAGGACTGTTTACATATTTCCAAAAACGAATTTTACGTTATAAATTTTATGTAAACCGGTGCTTTGTTTACTTACAAATAAATTATTGAATTTATTCGTCAGTATTGTTTGTTTTTGGCATGAATTTATAAGTATTCCCATGAGCCCTGATAGATGTTTCCATGCTAAAGTAAATTTTAGTCATATAATGACATTTCCTAGGAAAGCTTATCCTGACACTAGTGCATCATTTGTGTTGCTATCCTAGCAACTGATCGCCAAGGAGATATAGCATAACTATTATTACCCTTTCCGACATGCGGACAAATTTTATGCATCTGCAGCAGAAGACTTTTATAAACATTGGTGCAAAAAGAGAAATTATTTCTTTGCAACAGTGTATTCAATTCTTATGCATACCTGGTATGGCTATAAACACATGCATAGTAAAACAAAAAAAACACTAATATGAATCATGATTTCAGTTTTTGGCAAAATGGTTCTACATCAATCCTTGCTTGGAAAACATTGTGGCAAAAGGAGAAATTGCACATTTTGTGCAATTTCTCCTTTTGTCACTATGTTTTGCCCATATACAACCAGTCTGCTGCGGATGACTTTCAAAACACCAAGGAAAAATATCTAAAAATAACAGAATAAATTATTGAATAAAATCAGGGACGTAGAGTCCCTGATAAAATTGAAAACATTGTTGCAAATGGAAAAATATTTAAAAGTAATAGAATAAATTATTGAATAAAATTGAAAACATTGTTGCAAATGGAAAAATCGCTCATCATGAGCATTTTAACCTTTGTCACAATGTTTTCAAATATTGCAGGGGCGGCAAAACGCATCTTCAAGTGGAAAAAGGATTAAAATTGGAAGCTTCTGCAGTGAAAAATATATGCGATATTGGTGCAGTCTTTCTCCAAAATATTTCTAAGATATGTAATATTTGTGTTTATTTACCATAACTTAGCATCCCAGCTGACGTTGAATGTAAGGCTGAGGGGTGGACCAGTACCAAGAAAAGGGCGTGTTGAGGTACGCTCAACCTCTACAGGAGCCTGGGGGACAGTCTGTGACGATGGATGGAGCATGGTTGAGGCCGGAGTGGTGTGTAATCAACTGGGATATAGAGGGTTAGTAAAAAATATAAAACCTGTGAGATCTAACTATATGGGTGATTTTACACTGACTTTCACTCTCAAATGAAGAAATTTCTCACAAGTAATTACATGCATTTCGAGGGCTTGGCGTGAAACGGTTGTAACTAAAATTGGTATTTTTTTTACCAAGGTTAATTACCTCGCCATAAAGTTCTGACCAATGGCACCTAAATTTGCATTATTTACAAAGGGGTAAAAATTGCCCCTAATCCAGGGTTTTCAAAATAGGTTTTAAGTTACAACCGTTTCACGCCAAGCCCTCGATTTGCGGAAGACTAAAAAAGACATTGTGTCAATGCAATCTTTATTTGCTTTTTGCTATAATGTTGTCAACTCTATTCCATCATTAACCCTTTCCCTCATATAGACGCGTTTCTGACGCCTCTGCAGCAGACGGCTTTTTGTCATAGGTTATCCATTCAATTATTGAGACTTTCTTTTTTTTGACAAAATATGTTCAAAGTCGTCTGCTGCAGATTTGTCGTATGAGGGAAAGGGTTAATTTATAGAGATTTGTCATATTTTCTGCCCAGATATTTTTAAATTTATCTGCAGCAGTTTTGTTGTATGTGGGGAAAGTTTAATTTTAGGGTAAATAAACCATCACATGGTGAAAATCTTTCTAACCCCTTTTTTCAAATTAAGAATATGCATCACTATGGAGTTTTGTCTTTAACCCTTTCCCTCATATAGACGCTTTCTGACGCCTCTACAGCAGACAGCTTTTTGAAAACATAGTGACAAAAGAAGAAATTGCACAAAACATGCAATTTCTCCTTTTGCCACAATGTTTTCCACTTTTTGTCGAAGGTTATCCATTCAATTAGGGAGATTTTCTATTTTTTGACAAAATACATTCAAAGTCGTCTGCTGCATAATTGCCGTATGAGGGAAAGGGTTAACTTTTCCTACCTGCGGCCATATCTTGATGCATCTGCAGCAGATGATTTTTAAAAATTATTCCACAAAATGAGCTATTTCTGGTTTCGACACAACTTTATTTAATCCTTTCCCTCATATGGAAGCTTTTTGAGGCTTTTGCAGTAGACGATTTTTGAAAACATTGGCAAATGGAGAAATCGTCCTTAATGAGCAATTTCTCCGTTTGCCACAATGTTTTAAACACCAATCAATAATTATAATACCATTTATAGAGATTTTCCACATTTTTGTGGGCATTTTTTCAAAGTGTAGATTAGCTGAATGCTGAATAAATGTTCTGTCTGTCTCTGTGATATAACTGCAATTCTATTTAAACTGGGATGAAATCTAAATAAAACATACATCTTACTACTACCCTAAGGAGATCTGTAATTGACGAATAATGTAAAACTGCTATATACAGGTCCATCGCAGTACCGTTGCCAAGTGCATACTATGGAAACGGGACAGGACAGATTATTTTGGATAACGTGAATTGTAACGGATCAGAAACCAATATCGGACAATGTGACCACAAACCTTTGGGAGTCAACGACTGCGACCACACCGAAGATGCTGGCGTCATGTGCTTACGTAAGTTAATCCATTCTCTAATACAGACGACTTTTGACAGATATGCAGTAGATGTTGTTTTTGAAAACATTAAATAAAGATGATGCTGGAGTCATTGGCTTGACCCCTTCCTACAAACAGAGGCCATCTGACGCTTTTGCAGCAGACGACTTTTAAAAACACTGACAAAAGGAGAAATAGCTCAGCATGAGCATTTTCTCCGTTTGCCAAATGCTTTTCAACGCTATAGAATTATTACACTTTCATTTACAGAGATTTTTCGTATTTTTGATAAGATGTCATCTGCTGCAGCTTTGGGAAAGTGTTAAGTTTGACATTTCGCCATATGTCTATCTTCCTGTAAAGTCAGTTAATCATGCTTTGAATTGGGGAAACAGCTTTTGGTAGGCTGCACACAATGTCATGTTCATGTAGATATTGATGGTTTTAATGATTTGTGAATTTTGTAAAATTCAATTGGTTTGAAAATGAAGATGTATATAGTTGATTATAAAGGTTTAAAACCTTTCCCACATACAACAAATATGCAGCAGACGACTTTGAAAACATCCTATTCAAAATGTGAAAATATCTATAAGTGAAAGTATTGAAAAAAGTTAAAAACATAGTGTCAAAAGGTGGAATTGCTCAAATTGAGCAAATTTTCAAAAAAAGTTTTCAGAAAGTGTATACAAGTGATAAAGGGTTAAACGTCTGTTATTTAATCCAAAATTTTATTTTCCATGTAGATACATAGTATGAAATTATATCCCATTATCAGACATTTCTCAAATGTTTAATTTAGAGAGAGGTGTTGCTGGTTTTAATGTCAGACTGCGAGGGGGTCTAACCAGAAGTGCAGGTCGTCTGGAGGTACAATACCAGGGCGTTTGGGGCTCCGTGTGCGACGACGGGTTCACAGATACGAGTGCTGCCGTTGTATGTACTCAATTAAGATTCAGGTAAGTTTTCTCTTTGAATTTGTGTTCATCACATAGAAATATTGTGTGAGTTGGTTGGTCTGGCAGTATGTAAAGTATCCGCCTCTGCACCTCGGTGGTGTAGCAGTAGAGCATCTGCCTTGGTGTGGGAGGTCGTTGGTTCGATTCCCGGCCAGGACTTACCAAAGACATTAAAAATGGTAGTAATGGCTGCCCTCCTTGTTCTGCAGCAGACGACATATTTTGTCAAAAAATGGAAAATCTCCATAAATGAATGAATAAAATATTACTAAAAGTGGAAAACATTGTGTCATTAGGAGAAATTGCTTGATTTGAGCAATTTCTTCTTTTGTCACTATGTTTTCAAAAAGCCGTCTGCTGCAGAGGCGTCATCAGAAAGCGTCTATATGAGGGAAAGGGTTAAGGGTAACTTCAGTTACCAATAGGAGACGTACACGTTACCAATTGTCTAAATTTAACATTATTATACCCCGTCTGTCTGTCCATATGTCTTGTAAGCGCAACTCCTCCTTTACGGCTGGACCGATTCTGATGAAACTTTACACAGTTGCAGTACACAACCTGAGGATGTGCATGAAGTAAGATTATCCCGGTCTGAAATATATCCGTCCGTCTGTCTTCATATGTCTTGTAAGCGCAAGGGGAGGTATCCTTTTGTGAGTTCACTCACAGTTCTTGTTTATGGAGTTATTACTCTTGGAGGTTTATAACCAATTGAGGGAACATTTATTAACCCTTTACCACATATAACAAATCTGCAGCAGACGACTTTGAAACTATTTAGACTAAAAATTGGAATATCTGTGTAAATGAAAATATGATTGATGCAAGAAGTTGAAAAACATTGTGGCAAAAGGGGAGATTACTCATTATGAGCAATTTACTTTTGTCACAGTGTTTTCAAAAGTCGTCTGCTGCAGAGGCGTCAGTAAGCGTCTTATGTGGGAAAGGGTTAACCAATTGTCTTGTATTGTCTGTTACAGTGGTGGACGGCACCTCAATGGGATCGGTTCAGGTCGGGGACCAATCTGGATGGATGATGTTAAATGTACGGGATCGGAGACCAGCCTTAAAGACTGTCCTTTTGGAGGATGGGCCATCAATAACTGTGAACACTCTGAGGATGTGGGCGTTGCTTGTAATGACAGTAAGTAATATATATCTGATTGAGGAGGAGTAAACCTATGACCCCTACAATGTGTGCCTTATCATTAAATTAAATCCAATGTTGTGAGTAGTCCAAAAAAAAATCATATTAGTGAGAACAGGGGCGCTTGGCAATAATCAATGTGTAGGCCGTCACGTGAGAAAATCAACATTATGGACTGCATAAAGTATCGACCCGGATCAGCCTAAGCATGCCACACAGGCGTACTCGGATATACACTTTTCGCCCCCTGTGGATTTTCTGTTTCAGGAATCACTACTCTACCTATCCCCTCTTAGACGGAATGTGTCGGCTGGATAAGTCTGCGCGAACAGCTCAGGCTGATCTGGTCGATACATTACACAGATGTGTATCGCTGCAACTGCATTTTGGGTTATCTTTAGAAAAAAAAATTGTAGGCACGTGCCTACAGTGCTTAAAGGGAGCTATGCCCTTGGAGATGATTCTTTTGAGTACAACATAGGGTTTGCAGCTTAACCCGGTCCACATACAACAAATTTGCAGCAGACAACTTCTGGGCAAGAATATAAAGAATTTACTTGAATGAAATGCCGTTTGCTACAGATACATCAAAATGGGAAAAGGCTTAACCCTTTCTCTCATATGACAATTCTGCAGCAGACGACTTTGAACATATTTTGTCAAAAAATAGAAAATCTCTATAATGGATTGGATTACCTATGACTAAAAGTGGAAAACATTGTGGCAAAAGGAGAAATTGCTCGTTTTGAGCAATTTCTTCTTTTGTCACTTTGTTTTGCAAAAAGGCTGTCTGCTGCAAAGGCGTCATAAAGCATCTGAATCATCAGACTGATTTACAAGGCACGACTGCAGGCTGACACCAGTGATCATGAAGGTTGAATAGAGGCCTTAGGTCAACAATCAGTTTAACCCTTTCCCACTTGTAGATGCATTTTGAAGCATCTGCAGCAGACGATTTTTGACAAATGTGACAAAAGAAGAAATTGATCAAAACAAGCAATTTCTCCGTTTGCCACAACCATTTCAACTCTTTTTTTAATAATTTAACTCTCATTAATGGAGATTTTTCACGTTTTTGGATATAGCTTTTCAAAGTCGTCTGCTGCAGATTTGTCGTATGTGGGAAAGGGTTAAAAACTGTTTGTTAACACCCCTGGCCAAACGCTAGTGCAGACAATTTTTTTGATAGGCTCATAATTTGTAATATTTCATATTGCCACCCATCTATGAAACCTTTTCCATAGTCTTGTTGCCTATTTTAACCCTTTCCCCCATACAACAGATCTGCAGCAGACAACTTTTAAAACAATTATGCAAAAACATGGGAATTCTCTATAAATGAATGTATAACTTACTGAAATAAGTTGAAAACATTGTGGCAAAAGGTGAAATTGCTTGTTATGAGCAATTTCTCCTTTTGCCACAATGTTTTCAAAAGTCGTCTGCTGCAGATGAGTTGAAATGCGGCTGCAGGTGGCAAAGCGTCACTGGAAAAGGGTTCATTTGTGATTTGTAATTTATACAGCCCAATCCATTAGCTACACGGCACGCCTGGTGGGCGGACCAACGGATCACGAAGGTCGTGTAGAGGTCATGGTCAACAATAAGGTGGGAACTGTGTGTGATGATCAATGGTCAAATGCCGATGCTGCTGTGGTCTGCAGAATGCTTGGTTTCTCTACGTATGTATATTTAACCCCTTACTCTGGTAATGATGCAAATTGACTTCACTGCAGCACCATCTTCTCGATCCAATGTTTTTTTTGCCCATTAACCCTTTCCCTCATATAGACGCTTTATGACACCTCTGCAGCAGATGGCTTTTTGAAAACATAGTGACAAAAAAAGAAATTGCTCAAAACCACAATGTCTCCTTTTGCCACAATGGTCCACTTTTAGTCATAAGTTATCCATTCAATTATAGAGATTTTCTATTTTTTGACACAATATGTTCAAAGTGTGTCTGCTGCATTGTCTTATGAGGGCAAGGGTTAACACCTTCCCACTTTCAACAAATCTGCAGCAGACAAGTTTGAAAGCATGTGGGCAAAAACATAAAAACTTTTTATAAATGAAAGTATACTTTTTGAATTGACGGGAAAACATTGTGGCAAAAGGAGAAATTGCTCATGGTTAGCAATTTCTCCTTTTGCCAAAGTGTTTGCAAATTTGTATGCAGTTGATGCATCAAAATCCGTCTGAAAGTGGGAGGGGGGGGGGGGGGGGGTTAGTTTCCCATAGTGAAGATGCTTAGGCAGTTGATTTTTGAAAAAAAAGATTAGAAAAGTAGAAATTGCTCAGAGGCTTCTGTTTTATTTTACGAATTTCGAAAATAAACCTAGAAAATAATAAGTGGATCAAAATGTAAGTAGCTTCTATGGTGATCAATTTATATTCATCCCTTTTAAATGATGCAAGCAACAGTACTCTAAAGGTTTTGCTTGTTCACACAACATTCATTTATACAAGCCTTGAGTAACAATTTTCTGTTAATGGTTGTCTTCTTTGAATTATAATGCTCAAATTAATGTATTGATGTGATCAAATACGACATTGCTGTAAAATGAAAATATTGTAAAAAAATGAGAAAATTGCTTGTATTTGGCAATTTCTCCTTCTCCCATAATGTTCTCAAAAGTTGTATGCTGTAATGGTGTCAAATGTTGTCTGTATCGGGTTAAATATTTAATGCATTGTTGCAGGGATGGAGCAAGGGCTCTATCAGGTGCAGTGGCTACCAGGAAGTATGGTCAAGGTGCCGGCAGTATTTACCTAGATGACGTCCAGTGCATCGGGACAGAATCAAACTTGGGTCAGTGTATGTCCAACGCTGCGGGGTTGAGTAACTGTAACCATGGTGAAGATGCTGGGGTTGTTTGTCAAGGAGGTAGGTCCGGATTTTTTATTTAGAGATGCTTTCTGACGCCTCTGCAGCAGACAACTTTTTGAAAACATAGTCCCAAAAGAAGAAATTGCTCAAAACAAGCAATTTCTCCTTTTGCCACAATGTTTTCCACTTTTAGTCAAAGGTTATCCATTCAATTATAGAGATTTTCTATTTTTTGACAAAATACTTTGTCGTATGAGGGAAAGGGTTAACCATTTATATGAACATTTTAGTTTTAGAATCATCTGCTTTGACCATGTGTGTGAAGAAGAAACAAATGTAACATCCTGAAAATTCAGAATTTATTAAATTTGTAACAGAGAAAAAAAAAAAATGGGGAATATAAGAAATCTGCTCATGATGAGTTACTTCTCTTTTTGTTTACAATAGTTCAAAAGGTTATCTGCTGCAGAGGTGTAACAAATGCGGTAAATGGTTAAGTGTGGAAAGGGTTGTTCTTAGGTACCACTTCATTGTTGTCTCTCCATCTGTCTGTCTATCTGTCTGTCATACTTTGACATCTTAGTTTTTAGCCAGCAACACCTTTTTCCTCTTCAAACTTTTATGTCTTATATAAATGTTATTTTTTTGCACAAATGTGATTGAGAAAATATCAGTTAAACATTCCCCTCATATAGACGCTTTCTGATGCCTCTGCAGTAGATGACTTTTTGAAAAAAAGGCGACAAGAGAAAAAATGAGCAATTTCTCTTTTTGTCGCCATGTTTTCAACACTATTCAATTATTGTACCTTCATTTAATTAAAGGGAATTTGTAAAGAATTTCGGGTATGTTTTCAAAGTCGTCTGCTGCAGATTTGTTGTATGTGGGAAAGAGTTAACAATTGATTTGTTTGGAAATTGTTAACGAAATAGACAAATGAATCCTATATTTTTTTCGATAGGTCAAGTAACACAGTTAAGTGTTAGACTTAAGGGAAGCACCAAGTACAACGAAGGCCGTGTTGAAGTGTTCTTTAACAATACATGGGGCACGATATGTGATGATAATTGGAACCAGCGCAGTGCCCAGGTGATCTGCAACATGTTAGGATACCAAGGGTAAGAATTCAGTAAACAAAGAACTGTTTCGGTGGTGAAGTGGTGAGTGCACTTGCCTCGAGAGAGGTACTGCAGGTTTCTGTCCCCAGTTGTGTCATATCGAGGGGATGGTTGTTTGTAATGGCAGAGAACTGCTATTAGTGGTGAGATCACTTGCCTCGAGAGAGGTACACCAGGTTTCTGTCCATCAAGAGGATAGTTGTTTGAAATGGCAGAGAACTGCTATTAGTGGTGAGAGCACTTGCCTCGAGAGAGGTACTGCAGGTTTCTGTCCCCAGTTGTGTCATATCGAGGGGATGGTTGTTTGTAATGGCAGAGAACTGCTATTAGTGGTGAGATCACTTGCCTCGAGAGAGGTACACCAGGTTTCTGTCCATCAAGAGGATAGTTGTTTGAAATGGCAGAGAACTGCTATTAGTGGTGAGAGCACTTGCCTCGAGAGAGGTACTGCAGGTTTCTGTCCCCAGTTGTGTCATATTGAGGGGATGGTTGTTTGTAATGGCAGAGAACTGCTATTAGTGGTGAGATCACTTGCCTCGAGAGAGGTACACCAGGTTTCTGTCCATCAAGAGGATAGTTGTTTGAAATGGCAGAGAACTGCTATTAGTGGTGAGAGCACTTGCCTCGAGAGAGGTACTGCAGGTTTCTGTCCCCAGTTGTGTCATATAGAGGGGATGGTTGTTTGAAATGGCAGAGAACTGCTATTAGTGGTGAGAGCACTTGCCCCGAGAGAGGAAGGCCAGGTTTCTGTCCATCGAGAGGATAGTTGTTTGTAATCGCGGAGAACTGCTATTAGTGGTGAGAGCACTTGCCTCGAGAGAGGTACTGCAGGTTTCTGTCCCCAGTTGTGTCATATCGAGGGGATGGTTGTTTGTAATTGCGGAGAACTGCTATTAGTGGTGAGAGCACTTGCCTCGAGAGAGGTACACCAGGTTTCTGTCCAACGAGAGGATAGTTGTTTGTAATCGCAGAGAACTGCTATTAGTGGTAAGAGCATCTGCCTTAACCCTTTCCCTCATACGGCAATTCTGCAGCAGACGACTTTGAACATATTTTGTAAAAAAGTAGAAAATCTCTATAATTGAATGGATAACCTATGACTAAAAGTGGTTAACATTGTGGCAAAAGGAGAAATTGCTCGTTTTGAGCAATTTCTTCTTTTGTCATTATGTTTTCAAAAAGCCGTCTGCTGCATAGGCGTCAGAAAGCGACTATATGAGGGAAAGTGTTAAAAGAGCTAGAGAGAAGGGTTCTATCCTTATATAGAAGATGTCTGTTTGTATTAGCAGGGGGCTTGATAAAGAGTTAAGTTGTTGGAAATATTAGAATTGTTTCAATCAGACAAATTTTATGTAGTTCCAACCGCATTTTAAAACATTAAAGTTAACAAAATAAAGTGCTCATAACTTTCTGCTTTTGTCATAATGCTTTCAGCTCAATTTTAAAAATGATCCTACTTTCATTTAGATTTTGTATATTTTTGCCTTGGTGTTCTCATTGTTGACTGCTCCAAAGTGAAATAATTATTAGCTTATAACATCATAAAACATGTAGCCAAGCCCCGGTAGTTCAATCGGTAGCGACAAGGGCTGTCAATCCAGGGGTTGTGAGTTTGAATCCCAGCTCAGCCAACATTTTTCCCGATGTTTGACAAAAGTCACTGTGACATGCATCATTCATCTTTCACCAATGGGCTAACAGTCTATGTTGAAAAGCAGCCAGTTGTATGGAAAGTTTGTTGTGTTGAGTACTGGTATGAGAAAGCCAGGAAATGCATGAGTAGGTGAACTGGCCGCCGTGATATGACTGATTTTTTTTTTTGTGATCACATTTTGTCCGGCGTCCGTCCGTCGTGCGTTGTGCGTCGTGCGTCGTCCTTCGTCAACATTTGAGCTTGTTAACACTCTACGGGCTACATTTTGCATCCAATCTTCATGAAAGTTTATCAGAACGTTCATCTCCATAAAATCTTGGACAAGTTCGAAACTGGGCCATATGAGGTCAAAAACTAGGTCACTAGGTCGAATTGAAGGGAAATCTTGTTAACACTCTGGAGGCCACATTTTCAACTTGACCATGTTGAAACTTTATCAGAATGTTTGTCTTGATGATATGTAGGTCAAGTTCGAACATGGGTCACATCGGGTCAAAAAGTAGGTCACTAGGTCAAATTGAAGGAAAATCTTCTTAACACTCCAGAGGCTGCAATTTTTGCTTCAGCAGTTTGAAATTTTGTCAAAATGTTTGTCTTAAAAATATCTAGGTCAAGTTCGAATATGGGTTATGCCGGGTCAAAAACTAGGTCACTAGGTCAAATTGAAGGAAAATCTTGTTTACACTTTTGATGCCGCATTTTTTGCTTCAGCAGCTTGAAATTTGGTCAGAATGTTTGTCTTAAAGATATCTAGTTCAAGTTCAAATATGGGTCATATTGGATCAGAAACTAGGTCACTAGGTCAAATTGAGGGGAAATCTTGTTAACTCTGTAGAAGCCGCATGTTTTGCTTCAGCGGCTTGAAATTTTGTCAGAATGTTGAGCTGAATAATATCTAAACCAAGTTCGAATATGGGTCATGCCGGGTCAAAAACTAGGTCACTAGGTCAAATTGAAGGAAAATCTTGTTAACACTTTGGATGCCGCAATTTTTGCTTCAGCAGCTTGAAATTTGGTCAGAATGTTTGTCTAAATGATATCTAGGCCAAGTTCGGATATGGGTCATGCCGGGTTAAAAACTAGGTCACTAGGCCCAATTGAAGGGTAATCTTGTTAACACTCTGGATACTGCATTTTTAATTTCAGCATGATAAAACTTTATCAGAATGTTTTTCTTGATGATATGTAGGCCAAGTTTGAATATGGGTCATGCTGGGTCAAAAACTAGGTCACTAGATCAAATTGAAGGAAAATCTTGTGAACACTTTGGATGCCGCATTTTGTGTTTCAGCAGCTTGAAATTTGGTCAGAATGTTTGTCTGAATTATATCTAGGTCAAGTTCGAATATGGGTCATATTGGATCAGAAACTAGGTCAATAAAGGAAAATATTGTTCAAACTCCGGAGGCCGCATTTTTACTTTGAGCAAGTTGAAACTTTGTCAGAATGTTGTCTTGATGATATCTAGTCCATGTTGGAATATGGGTCATATCAGGTAAAAAAATATAGATCACTAGGCCAAATGAAGGAAAATATTGTTAACACTGTGGAGGTTGCATTCAGAATAATTGTTTTGATGTGTTTTGCATTGCAGTACATTGTATAATTAAGGTGAGCGATCCAGGGCCATCATGGCCCTCTTGTTTAAAAAATGGCGTTAAACCCCCCAATCAATCATAATACATGTAACTCTAATGTTTGATTAAACCCTTTTCCAGATACATATATTTCAAACTAAATTGGTTTTAACCATTTCCCTCGTATAGGTGCTTTCTGATGCCTCTGCAGCAGACGGCTTTTTGAAAACATAGTGACAAAAGAAGAAATTGCTCAAAAAGAGCAATTTCTCCTTTTGCCACAATGTTTTCCACTTTTAGACATAGGTTATCCATCAATTTTAGAGATTTTCTATTGTTTGACCAAATATGTTCAAATTTGTCTGCTGCAGAATTGTCGTATGAGGGAAAGGTTAAAGTATGATGAGCCTTATAATTTCATATTGACTAACATCTACTACAAATTTATCCTTTTTCAGAAACAGGGCTCTTGCAAGAATGGGTGGATTTTTCCACGCTGGAAATGGTACAATTTGGTTGGATGATGTAAATTGTTTGGGTAACGAGACCTCACTGCCCATGTGCGGCCACGCTGCCTGGGGAGTCAACAACTGCGGACATTCGGAAGATGCTGGCGTAGTCTGTGGGGGTAAGGGAAACAAATCCTATTTAACCCTTTCCCTCATGAAGACGCTTTCTGTCGCCTCTGAAACAGACGAATTTTGAAATCATAGTGGTAAATGGAGCAATTGCTCATAATGAGCAATTTTTCCATTTGTCACATTGATTTTAACTCTATTCAATAAATATACCATCATTTATAGAGATTTTCTATATTTTTTACTTGATAATTTCAAAGTCGTCTTCTGCAGATTTATTGTATGTTGAAAAGGGTTAACTATATTGAGGCTAACTTTTTCGCTCTGTATTTTCTCTATTTTTCAAAAACAATCTGCAGAAGGTGATTCTGAAGTCATCTCTGCAAAAAAATCTTTGAGCAGAAAACATTGTGGCAAATGGAGAAAATGTTTGAAATTGATCATTCTTTTTATAAGTCGTCTGATGCAAATTCTTTTTTTACTTTGTTTTGATATTTTGTCATTACAGTGAAAAGTGCTATTATACTTCTTAACCCTTTCTCTCATATAGACGCTTTCTGACGCCATTGCAGCAGACGGCTTTTGGAAAACATAGTGACAAAAGAAGAAATTGCTCAAAACAATGTTTTCCACTTTTTGTCATAGGTTATCCATTCAATTATGGAGATTTCCTATGTTTTGACAAAATACGTTCAAAGTCGTCTGCTGCAGAATTGTCGTATAAGGGTAAGGGTTCAAGGCATATCATTTATTACATTGAATTAACATTTTGTGATTGCCTCACACTTTTTCAGGCAAGAGTTCATGTACTTGGGGTGAAAGTGATTTCTTTTTCTCATTGTTTTAACACTTATTCATTACCTAGCACCCACTCACACAAGTGCTACAAGACTACGTGGCGGCACAACAAACGGTGAAGGACGAGTCGAAGTGTACCACAACGGGACCTGGGGAACCATATGTGATGATAATGTTGACCGTAATTTCGCTGCTGTTGTTTGCAGACATCTTGGATTTGCTACGTAAGTTAACTCTTTTCCACATGCAGGCGTCTTGTGACAAATCTGCAGGACATACCTTTTGAAATCATTTTGGCAGAAGAAGAAATTGCTCAGGATGAGCAATTTTAACACTTAATAAATAATCATACTTTCTTTAAAAAGATTTTTCATATATTTAAAGTTGACTGCTGCATATTTGTTGTATATGGTAAAGGTTTGAAAACGGCTCTAAGAACTTGTTTTTACAATTCATGTTTAATAAACAATAGATAAAAAAAATATCCCTTTTTTAGACATTTTCCAAAAAGTTGCCTCAATGAGAAATTCATAAATATTCTATTTCATATGCAGAACAAACGTAGCTGTGAGATCCGGTGCCTTCTTTGGACCTGGATCTGGACCAATTTGGCTAGACGATGTTTCATGTGCCGGAGACGAAACGGCGATAGATAATTGTGTATATAGGCCATGGGGCACGAATAATTGTGGGCACAATGAAGATGTCAGTGTATTATGTACTGGTAAGTGTTAACCCTTTCCCTCATATATACGCTTTCTGATGCCTCTGTAGCAGACGGCTTTATGAAAACATAGTGATAAAAGAAGAAATTGCTCAAAACAAGCAATTTCTCCTTTTGCCACAATGTTTTCCACTTTTAGTCATAGGTTATCCATTCAATTAAAGAGATTTTCTATTTTTTGACAAAATATGTTCAAAGTCGTCTGCTGCAGAATTGTCGTATGAGGGAAAGAGTTAAACTGTCCAAGTTTCAAATATCAAGGTGAAAAGTTCGAAATGATTATCCACAGTGTGAATTTTCAGGCCCCAATTTGTTAAGTTTTTAATTGAAACTCTGTTTCACAAAAGGTGCAAATGCTTGAAAAACACATGCTTCTATTTGCAGTGTTGTCAGTTTAAACCTTTCCCTCATATAGACGCTTTCTGATGCCTCTACTGCAGGCGGCTTTATGAAAACATAGTGACAAAAGAAGAAATTACTCAAAACAAGCAATTTCTCCTTTTACCACAATGTTTTCCACTTTTAGTCATAGGTTATCCATTTAATTAAAAGAGATTTTCTATTTTTTGAAAGCGAAAAACTGATTTTCTTTTTGTGTTTCGTCATGTGATAAAAAGAATCTGATAATCGTTGTCATTTGATAAAGTTTTATTCAACTCGTCCAAGAAATTTGTGCTGTGACATTCACTCTTACATTAAGAAGCTATTTGATGCCTCTACAGCAGACTTTTGCCACACTGTTTTCAACTCTACTAATTTGTTGTATGTGGGATAATCTTAAAAATATGACCTACAATATATGAACATGTCTTTCTGCTTACAGTTCCAACTGCAAAGATTCGATTGGTCTCACCTTCTGGGGGCCCTCAAACCCAAGGTCGTTTGGAAGTGTTTTACAACAATACATGGGGTACAGTTTGTGATGATAGTTTTAATGATAAAGCAGCTGGTGTGGTTTGTTCAATGTTGGGTTATCCTAGGTAGGTAAAGTTTCTTCAACCCTTACCCACATACAACAAATCTGCAGCAGACGACTTGAAAACATACACAAAATTGTTTGGAAACTCCCTTAAGATGAAAGTACAATAATTGAATAGAGTTGAAAACATTGTGACAAAAGGAAAAATTGCTTGTTTTAAGCAATTTCTTCTTTTGTCAACATGTTTTCAAAAAGCAGAGGCCTCAGAAAGCGTCTATATGAGAGAAAGGGTTAATGTTTTTTGTTTTTTTACATCACCTTGTTTAATTATTTTTTTTCTAAAGTTGTCTTCTTTGAATTCATCTGGAGGATGAAAAATTTCCAACTCGAAATCTGGAAGAATAATTTTGATGAAAAGTTGGAACGATTGTGGGAATAGGAAAAAATACTTAACCCTTTCCCTCATATAGACGCTTTCTGATGCCTCTGCAGCAGACAGCTTTTTGAAAACATAGTGACAAAAGAAGAAATTGCACAAAACGTGCAATTTCTCCATTTGCCACAATGTTTTCCACTTTTTGTCATAGGTTATCCATTCAATTATAGAGATTTTCCATTATTTGACACAATATGTTCAAAGTCGTCTGCTGCAGAATTGTCGGATGAGGGAGAGGGTTAAAATGTGGCACAACAATGAAACTTTGGTCAATTTCCATTTTCCCACTGTGAATTATTTAAAAAAGTTTATTTTGATGGCATGTAAGACTGTATACAACTTATGGTCATACCCAAATAATGATTGTCAAAATGACTGTTTCCAAAAATTAGTTTCTTTTAACTATTTCCTTAACACTTACCGACATGTAGATTCATTTAGACACATCTGCAGTAGCCAACATTTGAAAAACATTATTGCAAAAGGTGAAATTGCTCATATTGAAGGATTTCGACTTTTTACACACCCATTGTAGGAACTTCCTTATTATGGGAACGCCTGAAGCAGGCAGAGTCCACATTTTGTCTTCTCTCTTAGTCAAACAGTTTTCATCTTTGCGTCAGAAGGCATCTGCATGTTGGAAAGGGTATAACTTAACCCTTACCCTCATATAGACGCTTTCTGATGCCTCTGTAGCAGACAGCTTTTTGAAAACATAGTGACAAAAGAAGAAATTGCACAAAACGTGCAATTTCTCCTTTTGCCACAATGTTTTCCACTTTTAGTCATAGGTTATCCATTTAATTATAGAGATTTTCTATGTTTTAACAAAATATGTTCAAAGTCGTCTGCAGCAGAATTGTCGTATGAGGGAAAGGGTTAACACTCATCCTTATCTAGTCTTATGTACACGTTATATGGTTTTCATACTTAACAGAACTGGAGCAGTTGTCAAGACTTCTGCATTTTTCGGACAGGGAACTGGACCGATCTTGTTGGATGACCTTGTGTGTACTGGGACAGAGTCTAACTTGTTGGAGTGCAATGCGAAACCTTGGGGCACAAATAATTGTAATCACGGTGAAGATGTTGGTGTCATCTGCGGATCAGGTATGTAGGCAGACGTCTCTGCTGCAGACTTATTTTGAAAGCTTTGTGAAAAAAGTAGAAATTTGCTAATAATAATTTTCTTCTTCAAAATGGATACAAATTCATTAAAAATTTAGGACTACAAAGTACTGCAATAAAATTGTTAGTATTTATCAATGATTACAAATATAAACAATTACATTCCTATTGTTAACTAATCAAGGTCTTACCTTACATATTTTTAGCTCGCCTATTCAAAGAAATAGGGGAGCTTATGTAGTCACCCAGGTGTCCACGTTGGCGTTGCCATACACATTGCCAGCTTGGTCAAACCTTTGCATGCAAGGCCTTAGACAATGTGTATGCTGTTGCTTTGAAACTTCACACACTTATTCAGGGTCATTAGGTGACCTTGTATGTCAAGTCCCATAAATCTGGAATGGGTTTTTACTAAATTGTGCCCATTTTTGGACTTGGAATTTTGGTCAAACCTTTGCGTGCAAGGCCTTTTCTCAGACACTGTGTAAGCTGTTGCTTTGAAACTTCACACACTTATTCAGGGTCATTATACGACCCTGTATGTCAAGTCCCAAACTCTAGAATGGATTTTGACTGAATTGTGCCCCTTTTTGGTCAAACCTTTGTGTGCAAGACTGGGAATTTTGGGTTATAGTTAGGCATTCGAGGCCTTTTCTCAGAAACTATATAATTTATGCTGTTGCTATTAAACAGCTTTCTTTCTTAACCCTTTCCCTCATATAGACGCTTTCTGACGCCTCTGCAGCAGACGGCTTTTTGAAAACATAGTGACAAAAGAAGAAATTGCACAAAACGTGCAATTTCTCCTTTTGCCACAATGTTTTCCACTTTTTGTCATAGGTTATCCATTCAATTATGGAGATTTTCTATTTTTTTACAAAATACGTCCAAAGTCGTCTGCTGCAGAATTGTCGTATGTGGGAAAGGGTTAAGAAAATTCAATTTCAACTGAATTATGCCACTTTTGGATTTTGGACTTTTACCAATGCTATAACTGTTCTGAAGTAGGCCCTGATAGGCGAGCTATATTGTCCTCCGACAACTCTTGTTATGTACCTGTAATACACTGTTTTCAACTCTATTCAACCCTTTCCCACATACAGACACCGTTATACGCATATGCAGCAGACAACTTTTTGAAAAAACCTCATAAAGAGCAATTTCTCCATTTGCTTCAATGTTTTCAACTCTATTCAATAAGCATATTTTCCTTTATGAATATCTTCTGTATTTTGTATCTATGTTTTCAAAGTTGTCTGCTCTAGATTTGTTATATGCAGGATATACTTTCATTCATAGACATTTGCCATATCTTTGCCTAGATGTTTACTAAAGTTGTCTGCTTCAGATTTGTTGTATAAAAAAGTGTTAATGAACCCTTTCAACGTTTATGTCACAGGGGTCCAGATAAGAAGGAGTTTACAGCTCTTTTTCCCCAAAATATCTTTCTTATTATCCTATCAAACCCTATGATGTGGGTACTCAAAATAATCGTCTAGTGAGACGATTCTTTTGAGTTCCCACAACATAGGGTTAGAGGGTCAAATAAGGATTTTTAGGAAATGCTAAACGCCCCTTATCTATAAAGCTCTGATGTCGTTGCCTTTCAGCTGCTGTAAACAATATCAGACTTTCTGGAGGTCCAAATCATTACAGAGGGCGGGTTGAAGTGTACCACAACGGGACATGGGGAACCGTTTGCGATGATCGCTTCACTGCCGCCGCAGCTCAAGTTGTGTGTGGAATGTTGAACTTTACCCGGTATGTATGATAAACTTAACAAAATATTGAAATCAGACTTAACCCTTTCCCACCTGCAGACGCATTTGGACGCAATAGCAGCAGACAACTTTTAAAAATATTGTTGCCAAAGTTGAAATTGCTCATGATGAGCAATTTCACCATTGGCCACAATGTTTTTCAACTTTATTTAACAGTTTAGCTTTCTTTTATGGAGATTTTGCAGGTTTGTGTCAAAGTCAACTTAAACCCAATATTTAGATGCTCAAAAGGATCATCTTTCTGGGACGGTTCATTTGAGTACCTACAACATAGGATTTGAAGATAAAATAAGGTTTTAAGAACATGAAATATGCTCTTTATTCCTTTTCCCACATAAGGACACATGTTGACATCTCTACTGCAGTTGACCTCTGAAAACCTTGTGGCAATAGGAGAAATAGATCAAAACCAACAATTTCCCCTTTTACCACAGTGTTATCACTTTTATTCTGTAAAATACCTTCTTACATAGAGGATTCCCATGTTTTTGCCTTGAATTTTAAAAAACCGTCTGCTGCAGATTTTTTTATATTTGGGAAAGGGCTATTTAGAGCTCTGTTTAATTTAATACTTGATGTGTAGTTGATACCTGTTGCAAATCAGTCGGTTATATGATACCGTTGCCTGATAAGCCACACCCTTTGAGTACTACTGCATACACCGGCCCTGCCTACATGACTGCATACACAGGCCCCGCCTACATGACATGTATAATGCATGCTCACCACTGGTCATAGTTAGTTCTTATATGCTAGTCATTACGTTTAATTAACCCTTTCCCTCATACAGCAATTCTGCAGCAGACGACTTTGAACATATTTTGTTAACAAATAGAAAATCTCTATAAGTGAATGGATAACCTATGTCTAAAAGTGGAAAACATTGTGGCAAAAGGAGAAATTGCTCGTTTTGAGCAATTTCTTCTTTTGTCACTATGTTTTCAAAAACATGTCTGCTGCATAGCGTCTATATGAGGAAAAAGGTTAATAGTATTTAGTTACATACCGTAGTCTCATGGAATAAAGATAGCCAATCTGTATGAATGTTTTATGTATTATATTCTCCCTATGCAACTATACTCAAATAAGTTTTTTGTATGTTTCACTTGCAGTGGTAACGCACATGTGATAACCCTGACATCCAGTACAACGACGGCTCCCTCTAAGATCTGGTTGGATGAAGTCCTATGTATGGGTACCGAAATGAATATTGACGACTGTATCCACAATACATGGGGCACAAACGATTGCTCTCACAGGGAAGACGTGGCCGTTGCATGTCCTTACACTACATGTATGTACATTTCCTTTTAATTTATTCTTTCCCTCATACAACAATTCTGCAGCAGAAACCGTTTACATGAGGGTAAGGGTTAAAAAACCCTTTCCCACATACAACTTTTAAAAACATTGTGGCAAATGGAGAAATAAAACTCTTTTTAATAATTAAAATCTCATTTATGAAGATTTTTCATATTTTGCCCAGATCATTTCAAAAACGTCTGCTGCAGATTTGTTTTATGTGGAAAAGGGTTAACAATTTAGTGGTCTAATAAATATATTAATATCTGATATTATAAATTTAATACAGAGTTGAAAACATTGCAGAGATATTTAACCCTCTCCCTCATACAGATGCTGTCTGACGCCTCTGCAGCAGGCTAATTTTGAAAACATTGCGGCAAAAGGAGAAATTGCTCATGATGAGAAATTACTACTTATGCTACAATGTTTTCAGCTTTATTCAATACCTGTGCTTGGGTTTATAGTGTTTCAATATTTTTGACCAAATGTTTTCAAAGTCGTCTGCTGCAGACTTGTTGTATGTGGGAAAGGGTTAACAATTTCTGCTTTTTCTATGATATTTTCAAAAGTTGTTTACTGCACAAGATCAGAAAGTGACTGTATCAGGAATACAGTTAACTTGGTTCTCATTAAATTTGTATAAATGTTTATACAGTCACTGGATGGTATGCATGCATGCAAGTTGCCATGCAAGGTTCAAGTCAAGACAGGTCAAGGTCACTGGTACTGAAAGTGGAAAAATGTTTCCTCTCAAAATCTTGACCGTGTTATGACATTTTGTAACTTAACCCTTTCCCTCATATAGACGCTTTCTGACGCCTCTTCAGCAGACGGCTATTTGAAAACATAGTGACAAAAGAAGAAATTGCACAAAACATGCAATTTCTCCTTTTGCCACAATGTTTTCCACTTTTAGTCATAGGTTATCCTTTCAATTAATATGGAGATTTTCTATTTTTTGACAAAATACGCTCAAAGTCGTCTGCTGCAGAATTATCGTATGAGGGAAAGGGTTAACTTCATTGATAAATGATGTACAATGAGACCTAGCTTTATCAGTCATTCATGCAATGAAAATTTATTAACCTTTTCCCATGTGAAGATGCATTTTGAACGGATATAGCAGACGACTTTGGAAATCAATGTTGCAAAAGGAGAAATTGCTCATTATGAGCAATATTTTTGTTTTCTACAATGTTCAACTCTATGCAATAATGATACTTTCATTTAACGAGATTTCCTCATTTTTGCATCGATGTTTTCAAAGTCGTCTGCTGCAGATATGTTGTATGAGGAAAAGGATTTAAAAAAACTTGATGAAATTATAAGTATTTTTCTTTCATTAACCCTTTCCCTCATATAGACGCTTTCTGATGCCTCTGCAGCAGACGGCTTTTTGAAAACATAGTGACAAAAGAAGAAATTGCTCAAAACAAGCAATTTCTCCTTTTGCCACAATGTTTTCCACTTTAAGTCATAGGTTATCCATTCAGTTTTAGAGATTTTCTATTTTTTTATAAATTATGTTCAAAGTCGTCTGCTGCAGAATTGTCCTATGTGGGAAAGGGTTAAGTATTCTGATGTCAACTCTTTGTTTAGTACTTGAGGTCAAATGGTTCAACGTTAATTATCTATTTCACGCTTTCTGACGCCTCTGCAGCAGACGGCTTTTTGAAAACATAGTGACAAAAGAAGAAATTGCTCAAAACGAGCAATTTCTCCTTTTGCCACAATGTTTTCCACTTTAAGTCATAGGTTATCCATTCAGTTTTAGAGATTTTCTATTTTTTTTTATAAATTATGTTCAATTATCTATTTCAGTACCAACATTCTTCCCAATGCAGACCACCACACCGACTCCTGTCGCCGCGCTTACATACGCCAGGCTGGTTGGAGGTCACGCAGCATATGAAGGTCGCGTTGAGGTTTACTATCAAGGTCTGTGGGGAACGGTATGTGACGATCAATGGAACACAGCAGACGCCGGTGTTATCTGCGGCATGTTGGGCTATTCAAGGTAGGTTTTACCATTTTACCCGATACAGACACTTTTTTGACACCTCTGCAGTTTAACCTCTTTGCACCTGTAGACACATTCAGATGCCTTTTGAAAGCATTGTGGCAGAAGGAAAAATTTCTCCTTTTGCAACAATGTTTTATTCTATGTATCAAGATAAAAACCTCCAATTTTCCTCATGTTTCATTTTAGCGTTATTTGATGTTATTAAAACAGATAACTGTGAAAATGACATTATCTGGTTAATGACAGAAAAGTTTAAACATTTCCCAATCTGCTACAAAAGACTTCCATAATGTCTAGGACAACTTGGGACACCTCATTGAATAAATTGCGTATTCAACTAGTGTAATAACAATGCTACGTAACGTCATAATGAAAAGCAGTGAAATTGACCGTGCTATTTAGCGACGTTATACATATTTTGCGCTAATAATTGTTGAATTGGAATTTATGATATAAATAGAATATAACAAGGCTCGTTTTTATCAATTTTAGAAAACTCGTTTAATAAAATTTCATATTGAATGACCACTCATGTAATATCCTCTATTTATCAAATAGTGTTAAAGATATTGTGGCAAAAGAGTGAATTGCTCATCCTTAGCAAATTCTCACTTTGCAACAATGTTTTCTAATATCGTCTGCTGCACATGCTTTAAAATGTGATAAAGGGCTATTTTATTATAAATATGGCAACATCCCTTAGCTACAAATGGAGACTATACTTATATTTATTTCAATTATAGACAAACATTCTCTAAATCTTTGCTCTACATGAATATATGTTAATGTATGTATATCAACTATATATGAAATAAAAATATGATTAAACTTAACCCTTTACCTCATATAGACGCTTTCTGACGCCTCTGCAGCACACAGCATTTTGAAAACATAATGACAAAAGAAAAAATTGCTCAAAACGAGCAATTTCTCCTTTTGCCACAATGTTTTCCATTTTTCGTCATAGGTTATCCATTCAGTTTTAGAGATTTTCTGGTTTTTAGCTCCACTGGCTGAAAGCCAGTCGAGCTTATGTCATGGCGAATTGTCCGTTGTGCGTGAGTGTGTGCGTGCGTGCGTTAACTTTTTCCTTTAAACGACTTCTTCTCACTAACCACTTGGCCAATTTGGTTGAAACTTCATAGGAAGCATCCTCTCAATGTCCTCTCTTAAATTCCTTCAATTTGTTTTGATCCATCCATAATTCTGGTTTCCATGGCAACCAAAAGAAAAAAATAGTGAAAACTTAAAAAATCTTCTTCTCTGAAAGTGTCAGGCCGATTTTCAAATAATTTTGTAGAAATGTTCCTTGGGTGACCCTTTATTAGATTCCTTTAAGAAATGTTGATTGGTCGAAAAACATTGTCGCCAGAGGGTGGGGCTATTTTGCCTTATATGACCATAGTGAAAACTTAAAAAATCTTCTTCTGTGAAAGTGTTGAGCAGATTTTCAAATAATTTTGTAGAAATGTTCCTTGGGTGACCCTCTATCAGATTCCTTCAAGCCATGTTGATTGGTAAAAAAACATGGCCGCCAGAGGGCGGGGCTATTTTGCCTTATACGGCTAAAGAGAGAATTAAAAAAATCTTCTCCTCCGAAAGTGTGAGGCTGATTTTCAAATAATTTTGTAGAAATGTTCCTTGGGTGACCCTTTATTAGATTCCTTCAAGAAATGTTGATTGGTGGAAAAACATGGTCGCCAGAGGGCGGGGCTATTTTGCCTTATATGACCATAGTGAAAACTTAAAAAATCTTCTTCTCTGAAAGTGTTGAGCAGATTTTCAAATAATTTTGTAGAAATGTTCCTTGGGTGACCCTCTATCAGATTCCTTCAAGCCATGTTGATTGGTAAAAAAACATGGCCGCCAGAGGGCGGGGCTATTTTGCTTATACGGCTAAAGGTAGAACTTAAAAAATCTTCTCCTCCGAAAGTGTCAGGCTGATTTTCAAATAATTTTGTAGAAATGTTCCTTGGGTGATCCTTTATTAGATTCTTTCAAGAAATGTTGATTGGTGGAAAAACATGGCCGCCAGGGTCGGGGCTATTTTGCCTTATATAGCTATAGTGTAAACTTAAAAAATCTTCTTCTCCGAAAGTGTTCAGCCGATTTTCAAATAATTTTGTAGAAATGTTCATTGGGTGACCCTCTATCAGATACCTTCAAGCCATGTTGATTGGTCGAAAAATATGGCCGCCATGGGGTGGGGCTATTTTGCCTTATATGGCTATGGTGAAAACTTAAAATATCCTCTCCTCCGAAAGTGTCAGGCCGATAAATAATTTTGCAGAAACATTCCTTGGGTGACACTCTACAAGATTTCTTTAAGCCATGGTGGTTGGTAAAAAATATGGCCACTAGGGGGCAGGGCTGTTTGGAGATTTGATTTTTGCCTTATGGCCGTGGAGCGATACTGGCCCTCTTGGGCCTCTTGTTTACAAAATACGTTCAAAGTCGTCTGCTGCAGAATTGTTGTATGAGGGAAAGGGTTAATGTACGTATATCAACTATATATATGAAATAAAAATATGATTAAACTTAAACTAAACTAAAAATTAAACTGATATTTTGCTTTGTGAAGGAACGGTGCATCATCCTTCTCTGGAGCCTCGTACGGTGCAGGATCGGGTCAGATATGGCTGGACAATGTTCAGTGTGGCGGAAGTGAACCATCAATCGCTAATTGTGGAAGTAATGGCTGGGGAAACAACAACTGCGGGCATTCAGAGGACGCCAGTGTTAGCTGTTCACTGTGTGAGTTATTGTTATCATTAAACCTTTCCCTCATATAGACGCTTTCTGATGCCTCTGCAGGGGATGGCTTTTTATAAACATACTGACAAAAGAAGAAATTGCACAAAACGTGCAATTTCTCCTTTTGCCACAATGTTTTCCACTTTTTGTCATGGGTGATCCATTCAATTATGGAGATTTTCTATGTTTTGACAAAATACGTTTAAAGTCATCTGCTGCAGAATTGTCGTATGAGGGAAAGGGTTAAACCTTTCCCACATACAACAAATTTGCAGGAGACAAACTTGAAAACATCTAGGCAAAAACATGGAAAATCCCCATAAATGAAGGTATAATTATTAAAAACAGTTGAAAACATTATGGCAAAAGGAGAAATTGCTCACTTCTGTTGTCACTTTGTTTTTAAAAGTCGTCCACTCCAAAGGCGTCAGAAAGCGTTTATATGTGGAAACAGGTTAAGGAAGATAGTGGTGCAGTGGTAGAGCGCCGGCCTTTCATACAAAAGGTCTGGGGTTTGAATCCTTTTATGAGCGGGTTCTGCCTTTAAGATTTTTCCTCAAAAACACCGCAAGTACTAATTTTGATTTCAATGACCTGATACTGACATTTATGCTACCATTATAGCCTTCTTTTGATAACATTGAGGCAAAAGAAGAAATTGCTCTCTATGAGCAATATCCCCTTCTACCACAATGTTTTTATTGAATATTGAATATTGAATGATCATACATCCATGTATAGAGCCTTTCCATGTTTTTGACTAAATATGTTCAAAGTCATTTGCAGCAGATTTGTTTTAAAACACCAACCAATCTATCATTCTTTATAATAGCACAACTACCGGACAACTTCCTTGTGTTGCATAAAAAACCAAACAATCTATTATTCTTTACAATAGCACAACTACCGGACAACTTCCTCGTGTTCACGGACACCAAGAATCACTCCATCTACCGTATGGACCTCACAACAAAGAGCTATGTCCAGATTCCAATTACTCGCGCGGACAATCCTATCTCCATCGATTACGATCCCATCGGTGGAAATATCTACTGGACAGATGTTGGCCTGAAGGAGATAAGAACGGCATCCATTAATGGGGAGAACGAGAGAACAATCAGAATGCTAGGCAATGGTAAGTTTTTTGTGTCACCTACCTAGGCAAGGTGACACATTCAGATAACTTCCGGCTTACATTAACCCTTTCCCTCATATAGATGCTTTCTGACGCCTCTGCAGCAGAAGACTTTTTGAAAACATAGTGACAAAAGAAGAAATTGCACAGAACGTGCAATTTCTTCTTTTGACACAATGTTTTCCACTTTTAGTCATGGGTTATCCATTCAATTATAGAGATTTTCCATTTTTTGACAAAGTATGTGCAAAGTCGTCTGCTGCAGAATTGTTCGTATGAGGGAAAGGGTTAAGTTAGTTAGAACTTATTTATTTAAGCTTATTTATTTTACATCAATTCATTTGTTTGTTTCTCTGTATGGTGTTTAATACCATTTTCAACAATCAGAATACTAGGCAATGGTAAGTTTTTGTGTCACCTACCTTTGCAAGTTGACACATTCAGATTACATCTCCATAGTTCATTTATAGTTAGTTTAACCCCCCCCCCCCCCCCCCCTTTCTCACAGACACCAAATCTGCAGCAGACGACTTTGAAAACATCCAGGCAACAGTATGGAAAACTGTTATGAATGAAAGGATTATTATAGCTTAGAATTGAAAGCATTGTGGTTTCAAATGTCATACGCTGCAGATGCGTCAAATTGTGTCTGCAAGTGGGAAAGGGTTAAAATCATTTATTTTACATCTATTGAGAAACAAACATTGTTTGTGTGGAAATATGATATACCGTCATATTGGCAGGCGATACATGTGTTCCCTTAGACACTCATGTTGTCCATCTTCCTGATATGTATTTTAATTTTCTTCCAAAATAAAACTGCATAAACTGGTTAAACCTTTCCCTCATACAGGAACATTTTGACACCTCTGTAGCAGTTGACTTTTGAAACCATTGTGACAAAAAAAGGAAAAAATTGCTCATAATGAACAATTTCTTCTTTTGTCAAAATGTTCTCAATTGTTATGCAGTCATGTACTTTCATTTTTTTCAATAATACTTTCAAGATGTTTTCAAACCCATCTGCATCAGATGTTTTGTACATGAGAAAGGGTTAACAAGTTTTCCATATTCATTTGTAGGATCAGTAGCAGACGGTATTGCCATAGACCCCATATCTCGCCTGATTTTCTACACCGACACAGGCTACAATATTATCGCTGTATTGACAATTGACGGGTCCGACCAGGCTATTATAGTCAACTCCGGACTTGATGAACCAAGGGCCCTAACTCTTGATCCATTGCAAGGGTAAGTGAGGAATATCAAAGTTCAGTTTGTCGTGTTATGTTGCTAAGAAACAAATCAGATTACTGCAACATGTTTTGCATTGGTCGGTAGATTAGAGAAGGAATGTTATTTTAACCCTTTCCCTCATATAGACGCTTTCTGAGGCCTCTGCAGCAGTTGGATTTTTGAAAACATAGTGACAAAAGAAGAAATTGCTCAAAACAAGCAATTTCTCCTTTTGCCACAATGTTTTCTACTTTTAGTCATAGGTTATCCATTCAATTATAGAGATTTTCCATTTTTTGACAAAATATGTTCAAAGTCGTCTGCTGCAGAATTGTCGTATGAGGGAGAGGGTTAACTTGACGACAATGATTTTAAAAAATGATAGGTCAACCACAGTTTGTGGGTTTTGTTACTGTTTTTTTGTGCATTTTACACTTTGAACAAAAACAGCTGCTGTTATACATGCTCTCATTATAATGATTTGATTACCTGCCTTTACAAAGTGACACTTAGTGATCACTTCTCTGCCCTCTGTCCATCTCTCCGTCACAGTTGTTTATTAGCTCACCTAAGCACGAAGTGCAAGGTGAGCTTTTGTGATCACTCACCGTCCGGCATCCGGCGTCGTCGTCGTCGGCGTCTGTTAACAATTTCCTACAAATGACTTCTCCTACTAAACCAATGAACAGATTTCAAAATAACTTCACAGGAATGGTCCTTAGGTAGTCCTCTTTCAAAGTTGTTCAAAGAAATTAATTCCAAGTAGAACTTTGGTTGCTGCGGCAACAGAAAAGGGAAAAATTGCCAAATCTTAAAAAATCTTCTTGTCCAAAAGTACTGGCCCGATTTGAAAATTATTTTGCACAAATGTTCCTTGAGGTACCCTCTACCAAGATTGTTCAAATATTTCCAATCCGTTGAAAAACATGGCCGCCAGGGGGCGGAGCTTATTTTCCTTACATGTGCATTGTTAAAACTTTAAAAATCTTCTTGTCCAAAAGTACTGGGCCGATTTGAAAATTATTTTGCACAAATGTTCCTTGGGACACTCTTTACCAAGATTGTTCAAATATTTCCAATCCGTTGAAAAACATGGCCACCAGGGGGCGGAGCCTGTTTTCCTTATATGTGCATTGTTAAAACTTTGTAAAATCTTCTTGTCCAAAAGTACTGGGCTGATTTGAAAATAATTTTGCACAAATGTTCCTTGGTGCACCCTTTACCATGATTGTTCAAATATTTTTGATCCGTTGAAAAACATGGCCGCCAGGGGGCGGAGCTTATTTTCCTTACATGTGCATTGTTAAAACTTTAAAAATCTTCTTGTCCAAAAGTACTGGCCCGATTTGAAAATTATTTTGCACAAATGTTCCTTGGGACACTCTTTACCAAGATTGTTCAAATATTTCCAATCCGTTGAAAAACATGGCCGCCAGGGGGGCGGAGCCTGTTTTCCTTATATGTGCATTGTTAAAACTTTGTAAAATCTTCTTGTCCAAAAGTACTGGGCTGATTTGAAAATAATTTTGCACAAATGTTCCTTGGTGCACCCTTTACCATGATTGTTCAAATATTTTTGATCCTTTGAAAAACATGGCCGCCAGGGGGGGGCGGAGCTTGTTTTCCTTATATGTGCATTGTTAAAACTTTAAAAATCTTCTTGTCCAAAAGTACTGGCCCAATTTGAAAATTATTTTGCACAAATGTTCCTTGGGGCACCCTTTACCAAGATTGTTCAAATATTTCCGATCCGTTGAAAAGCATGGCCGCCAGGGGGCGGAGCTAGTTTTCCTTATATGTGCATTGTTAAAACTTTAACAATCTTCTTGTCCAAAAGAACTGGCCCGATTTAAAAATTATTTTGCACCAATGTTCCTTGGGGCACCCTTTACCAAGATTGTACAAATATTTCCAATCCGTTGAAAAACATGGCCGCCAGGGGGCGGAGCTTGTTTTCCTTATATGTGCATTGTTAAAACTTTAAAAATCTTCTTGTCCAAAAGTATTGGCCTAAAATGAGTAAAAACTTTGAAAACTATTGAAGTTCTATTAAATCAGGTGAGCGATATAGGGCCATCATGGCCCTCTTGTATGAACTTGGCACCACATTTGTTCTTTCCAATTTACGTATTTGTATTATTTTATGAGATTATTTATTGGATCATTCAAAATAAATCAATGGAGTATCCACACCTTTTTCAGAAATTATTTTTCTTATGTTATTTCATTGTTGCCAGCTGCAAAAAAATGTCATCTAACTGGGAAAGGGTTTGGTTGATTTTTTGTAACCCTTTCCCACTTACAGATGCATTTTGACGCCTCTTCAGCATAATACTTTTGAAAACATTTTGACTAAAGGTGAAATTGCTCTCAATTGTGGAGATTTTTCACCTTTTTGTCCATAAAAGATGTGTATAAAGTCGTTTGGTGCAGATTTGTTGTATGTGGGAAAGGGTTAAGTGTCGTCTGCTTTGTTAACATATTTGTAATCATAAAGAAAGGATATGTGGAAAATTGGAAGTGAATTTTTCTAACAGAGTAAATGTTTTGTTGTCTGATACTACACAAAACGTGCAATTTCTCCTTTTGCCACCATGTTTTCCACTTTTTGTCATAGGTTATCCATTCAATTATGGAGATTTTCTATTTTTTGACCAAATATGTTCAAAGTCGTCTGCTGCAGAATTGTCGTATGAGGGAAAGGGTTAACCATTTTTGAACCAGATGTTTTTCAAAGTTGTCTGCTGCAGATTTGCTGTACATATATGTATGTGGTAAAAGGGTAAAGTAATAATTGTTATTACAGAAAGTTGTACTGGTCAGACTGGGGCTCGGCACCAAAAATTTCCACAGCCAACTACGATGGCACAGGTCTTAGAGACATCATCACAACTAACCTGACATGGCCTAATGCAATTGCTCTGGATGCTCCAGGTGAGAGATAATTAATATTATAACATTTATTTACCATTGAGGGGTGAAATATAGAGATTTATTTCACTGAAGATTTCCTCAGCAAGCTTTAATTGTATGGCTATCAGATATATAATCATAACTTCCTGAAATGGCCCAATGCTTTTCGGCTTGGAATGTCCAGGAGAGATAATATTATAACATTTATTTATCATTGAGGGGGGAAAAAAAGTTTCACTCAAGATTTCCTCAGCAATCTATAACTGTATGGGTGTCAGATATATTAAGTTAACACAACTTACCTGAAATGGCTCAATGCTTTTGACTTTGATGGTGCAGGCGAGAGATAATTAATATTATAACATTTATTTACTGAGCAAAGGTGTCAGAACGTGTCTCTTTGTGGGCAGGGGTTAACTGACAAGTCTGTTACAGTTCTATTTACTGACAAGTCTAGTTTTAGCCATTTTTACTGACATTCATCAAGTCTGTTAGTCATTTTCACAGACAAAGTCTATTTTATATATCGACAACATCTATTAATGAAACAGGTGGTTTAAAGCATGTTTACTGACAAAGTCTATTTTAGCCATTTTCAAAAGGCGTCTGGGGTTAGCTAATAAGTTTGTCACAGAAAACTGTTGTTTTTTGCTGACAAGTCTATTTAAGACATTTTTAATGACAAATACTAGTTTAGCCATTTTTACTTACAAATGACATTATTTTCCATATTTTACTGTCAGACAAAGCATATTTGAGCCCCATTTTTACTCACAAAGTCTATTTTAGTAATTTTTCTGACAACACCTATTTAAGCCATTTTTACTGACAAGTCTATTTTAGCTGTTTTTTACTGTCAAAGTCTATTATAGCCATTTTTTACTGACATGTCTTTTTTAGCCATTTTGACTGACAAAGTCTTTCTTAGCCATTTTATACTGACAACATCTAATAACGAAAAAGGTGGTAGAATATTCTGGGCTGATGGAAGTGGCTGATCTGGATTGCTCTAACAGACATATGTTGTTGACAGATTCTTTATTATGAGCAATTTCTACTTTTGCCACAATGTTTTCAAAAGTCGTCTGGGATTAACTGACACATCTGTTACAGTTGTATTTACTGACAAGTTTGTTACAGTTGTATTTACTGACAAGTCTATTTTAGCCATTTTTACTGACAAAGTCTATTTTAGTCATTTTCACGGACAAAGTCTATTTTAGTCATTTTCACGGACAAAGTCCATTTTAGTCAGTTTTACTGACAAAGTCTTTCTAAGCCATTTATACTGAAAATATCTGTTAATGATGCAGGTGGTAGAATATTCTGGGCTGATGGAGGCACCGACAAGATAGAAATGGCCTATCTAGATGGCTCTAACAGACAGGTGTTGTTGACAGATCCTGCCGGCCATTTTTTCGGCCTCTCACTCTATCAGAATACTTTGTTTTACACCAACTGGAGAACCAGGTGAGTTTGATCTTTATCCCTTCCACCCATCTGCCTCGGGTGTGGGACGTCGCAGGTTTGATCACCAAAGACTTTATAATCGTAGTGATGGCTGCCCTCCTAAACGCTCAGGGTTGCGGGGTTAGCATTATGTTTGACTGGCTGGTGTCAGAATGTCAGAATAAATAGCCCAGTATTACTGGTAACGTACCCAAGAAATGCCGTGATATAACTAAAACATTGTTGAAAGTGGCGTAAAACACCAAACAATCAATCTATTAACTCTTTCTCAAATACAGAGACTTTCTGACGCCTCTGCAGCAAATGACTTTTGAAAACAATGTGGCAAACAGAAATTGCTCATCATGAATAAATTTTCCTTTTGCCACAATGTTTTCTACTGTATTCTAAAACTTTACTTTTATATATAAAGAGAGTTTCTATATTTTTCTCAAAATTATTTCAAAGTCGTCTGCTGCAGATTCTTTTTATGTGGTTCCTACATACAACACATATTTTCAGCAGACAACTTCGAAAAACATTAAAGAAAAATTATAAAGAATCCCTTATGGTGAATATGTAATTATGGATCACAGTTGAAAACATTGTTGATGCAATCATGTTGTTGAAGAAACAACTTTGTAAAACAACATAATTAAACATCTAGGCAAAAATATGATAAATCTCTATACATAAAAGAAAAGCTATTGAAAATAGATGAAAAACATTGTCAAAGGGGAAGACTTAGTGTCTCCTTATGAGCAATTTCATCTTTTGCTACAATTAATGTTTTCAAAAGTGTTCTGCTGCTGTGTCACATGGCATCTGCATGTTGGAAAGGGTTAATTGTGAAACAAATCAATATTGCCGATTTAATTAGGAGGATATGCATTTTAGTTTTCTGTTTTAAGATCCCATTTTTTTTTAATTTGGTAAGATTTATTTCATTGCTCATAAATTATTCTTTTATTATTCTAGCACTGTTATGCAGATAATGACCAACGGACAGAATAAGACCGCATTCGGACCAACTGGATTTGGACGATTGAACGACATCCACGTCCACAAAAATGGGTATGGACCAAAAGGTAGGTGAAGTTTCACATCTCGAAGAGTTCATTTATCATCGAACATTTGATATGGGAATATTTCCTAAGATATATTTATGAACAAGGAATCATTGTTGTATCAAATAAAATGTACATACAGTCAAACGTATGCTTAAGACCACTTTATAGACAATATTTTGTCTATAGCAAACTTTTAATTTCCCAATAACTCATTTTCTGCATAAATGACCCTGCAATATAAAAAAAAACCTGTAAACAAAGACCAGATTATTCTTCTCCCATTGGTAATCTTTAAATACAGGTTTGACGGAATATGATTGGTGTTGAAAATGTTGAATTCTCATAACTGGTGAAATATTTGATAAAATTAGCTGTATTTATGAGGTTTTCATGGTGCAGACATGCATGCATGCAGACGAAATTTGACACATTTGTACTAAACAACTTGTTGAAAACAGAGCAATTTCTTTGTAAATTTTTCAACTTTATTTGATAATTGAAGTGATTGTCCATATTTTTGCCAAGATGTTTTAACCCTTTATCTCATATAGCCCTTTCCCTCATATGGCAATTCTGCAGCAGATGACTTTGAACATCTTTTGTCAAAAAATAGAAAATCTCCATAATTGAATGGATAACCTATGACAAAAAGTGGAAAACATTGTGGCAAAAAGAGAAATTGCACGTTTTGTGCAATTTCTTCTTTTGTCACTATGTTTTCAAAAAGCCATCTGCTGCGGAGGCGTCAGAAAGCGTCTATATGAGGGAAAGGGATAGTCGCTTTCTGACACCTCTTTTATCTATTGATAGGAACTAATGCCTGTACCAATGGAAGAGGAGGGTGCAGCCATATTTGTGTACCAAACGGAAATGACAGAAAGTGTTTATGCCCAACCGGTCTGAGTCTGATGACAGATAGGGTCAGCTGTGGTAGAAGTTAGTACAAACCTAAAAGCTTTTCCACATATAGACACTTCTTAACAAATTTGCAGCAGACGGCTTTTGAAAACAGTGTGAGAAAAGGAGAAATTGCTTATAATGAGCACTGACTTCAAGTTTCTGTTCAATAACTTAACTTTAATTTATAGAGGTTTCTCCATATAAGTTTTTCAAAGTTGTGTGCTTAATTTTTTTTTGTATGTGGGAAATGTTTAATTATGCACTTAATAATATATATTTTTTTATTTGAAAAAGATCTGGGGGAAAAGAGTGATATTTCTTGAGAAATGACTGTTCATTTAAATATATGAACAGCAGCCTCCCCCCCCCCGTTAACTTATTCATAATCCGTGTTTAAACAAAGCAGTACTGAGCTAGAAAATGTGCCTTGCCCAAGGGCACTCAACCATGACTGCTGCTACTGAGGATTGAAGCTGCAAAGACCTGTTCCAAATGCTCAATGTTAACCATTTGGTCGTGGCGGATTCCTGGCTTTGTACCAGTTGAAAAAGTTGTGGGATTTTAGCTCACCTGTGTACCAATATTTAACTTGAAAATATTGATTCTTCGTCAGAAGGTTTGTCTTTAGGCCAAGTTCGAATATGGGTCATGTACGGTAAAAAACTAGGTCAAAAGGCCAAACTTAAGGAAGATCTTTTTAACACTCTAGATCCCGCATATTTTGCTTCAGCAGCTTGAAATGTTGTCAGAATGTTTGTCTTAATGATATCTACTATATAGGTCTATCTAGGTTAAGTTATGGGTCATATTGACTATAAAACTAGGTCACTAGGCCAAATTGAAGGAAAATCTTTTCAACACTTTGGAGACTGCATTTTTAATCATGGCCTCTTAATTGTTTAGAAATTTCTGGCCTTTTCGCAATATTTTCAAGTCTTCTGTACCAAAAGTTTTTATGTCCATTTGTCTGTCAGATGTCAAATGGCATCACCTGTAGTAGATAAAAACACATGTCTTAATCCTTTCCCACATGCAACAAATCGGCAGCAGATGACTTTGAAAGCTATTGGTTAAAATGTCGAAAATGTCACTTTATGAAAATGCTATTATTGAATAGAAATAAAAACATTGTGACAAATGGTAAAATTGCTAAGATAATGAGCTATTTCTCTTTTTTGCCACAATGTTTTCAAAAGTCGTCTGCTGGAGATGTTTTTTTTTTTATAAAGGTTAAAATCATTAGTTTTAAAGATATTTGAGAAAGAGTGTTATCTTTTATACAAAAGGATGTATAATGTTGATACATGGTTGATAAAGTTATGGACATTTCGGAGCATTTTCTCCGCTTTTTACACTGAATTTAGGTGTCTTCTGCAGCCATATTTGTACCAAAGTACAATAACACCAACTGTTTGTGTCCAGCTGGTCTGAGACTAATATCATAATTATGTATTTCATTTTGTCTCTTTCTTTTAAAGCAAGCCCATGTGCAGCATTAACATCGCCATCAGCTGGAAGTATCAGTCCAGCCTCCTGTACTACCGGTCAATCCAAAACTGGCACTGCCTGTACGGTCACTTGTAACCAAGGTTACAAGTTTATGGGTAATGCAGCTCTGACCTGTAATAGTAACGGACAATGGAGTAATGGTGGAATGGCCGTTACATGCAAAGGTTTGTTGTTTGTATTTTATTGTATGATTAATCCTTTCCCTCATATAGACGCCTCTGCAGCAGACGGCTTTTTTAAAAAAACATAGTGACAAAAGAAGAAATAGCTCAAAACGAGCATCCATTTAGAGATTTTTTTATTTTTTGACAAAATATGTTTAAAGTCATCTGCTGCAGAATTGTCAGATGAGGGAAAGGGTTAAGATTAAATGTAACCAAGGTAACAAATACTTTGGTGATACAACTGATAGAGTAATCGTGGAATGACAGTTATATGTAAATGTTTGTTGTGTATACATGTAGTATCGATTGTATGATTCGGTTGACATAAATTAGTATTGTATGATTCAGTTTATATGTAACCTAGGTAACAAACACTTTGGTGACTCAACTGTAAAAGTAATGGTGAAATGACAGTTTTAGGTAAAGGTAGGTCATGCATAACATGTAGTTTGGTCAATGTATTGTATGATTTGGTTGACATTTAATTGGTATTTTATGATTAAGTTTAAATGTAACCAAGGCAACAACTACTTTGGTGATACAACAGATAGAGTAATGGTGGAATGACAGTTAAATTTAAAGGTAGGTTGTGTTTACATGTAGATTGTATTGTATGATTCTGTTGACATAAATTGGTATTGTATGATTAAGTTTAAACGTAACCAAGGTAACAAATACTTTGGTGATACAACTGTAAAAGTAATGGTGAAATGACAGTTATATGTAAAGGTATGTTGGGTATACATGTAGTTTAGATTGTATGATTGAGTTGACATTAATTGGTATTGTATGATTCAGTTCATATGTAACCAAGGTAACAAATACTTTGGGAATACAACTGTTAGAGTAATGGTGAAATGACAGTTACCTGTAAATGTATGTTGTGTATACATAAAGTTTGTATTTTATTGTTTCATTCAGTTTACATGTAAATATTTGGTTAACAGTGTTGACCTGTAATAGACATGGACTATGGAGTAATTGTGAAATGCCAGTTAAATGTAAAGTAAGGTTGTGTATACATTTAGTTTGTATTGTATTATTCGGTTAACTTGTAACCAAGGGTTACAACTCTTTTGGTAATGCAGCTTTGATTTGTAATTGTAACAGACATTGGAGTAACAATGTAATGACAGTTTTATGTAATGGTAGGTTTTCTGTACATGTACACAGTTTCTATTTTGTGTTTCATCTAACATATATACAGATAAACATTAACAAAATCGTATTTTCAGATGTAACAGCACCAGTATTACAGTGTCCCGGCAATATAGTTGTCGTTGCAGCCAAGGGTCAACAGTCTGCTATCGCCTCCTGGCCCGATATTAAAGTGAGCGATAACTCAGGGTTGATGCCGACGGTGTTCCAGAGTATGAGAAGCGGTACGACCTTGACGGAGGGCATATATGGCGTAAACGTGCTGGCGACTGACCAAGCTGGTCTACCAGCCTCCTGTAGCTTCACTGTAACAATTAAAGGTGAATTTCATTCGAGTCCTTCTTTGGGAATAGGGGAAAGTTGGGATTCCTGAACATTGTAGTTTCAGATCAGACTGTATGTGTACATATGTCGAAAAGCTTTAAACAAACTTTGTAAGTTAACCCTTTCCCTCATATAAATGCTTTCTGAAGTCTCTGCAGCAGACGGCTTTTTGTAAACAAAGTGACAAAAGAAGAAATTGCTCAAAACAAGCAATTTCTCCTTTTGCCACAATGTTTTCCACTTTTAGTCAAAGGTTATCCATTCAATTATAGAGATTTTCCATTTTTTGAAAACAGTCACAAAAGAAGAAATTGCTCAAAACAAGCAATTTCTACTTTTGCCACAATGTTTTCCACTTTTAGTCATAGGTTATCCATTTATTTTAGGATTTTTTCAGTCTTTGACAAAATATGTCCAAAGTCTTCTTCTGCATATTTATCGTATGAGGGAAAGAGTTAAATGTGAACGGTGAAGACCTTGATTAGCTCACATAGGCACTCTGTTCATAAAAGCCAACTGATACCTTTCCTAAAGGACGGTCTATACTTTCATTATATTTATATTGTAAACAATACTGTTGAGTTTGAATCAACTGGTTAGAGCTTGTGATATGTGGCATACTATAACCCTTTCCCACATACAGACGCATTTTGATGCAAAAGTAGCAGGCTACTATTGAAAACATTATGGCCAAAGGTGAAATTGCTCATGATGAGCAATTTTTCCTTTGGCCACAATGGTTTCAATTTTATTTAACAATTAAGCTATCTTTTATGGAGATTTTTCAGGTTTTTGTCACTATGTTTTCAAAGTCGTCTGCTGCAGATTTGTTGTATGTGGGAAATGTTTAATGCTCTAGAATATTTTATTCTTAAAATGTATGAAATGGATGTGCAGATTAAAACTCTTGAACAGAATTATGGAAACTTTCTTTAAATGGAAGTGTAACTATTGAATATATATATATGAAATCAATGATAGCGTTATCACAATTGCCACCAGGCTTTCTAAAACGTCAGCTGCAGCTGCGCCAAAATGTATCTGCAAGTTGGAAAGGTTTAAAGGACATATCCAAACTATATTACATTTTATTCTTACAGTACAAAGATGTGCCATCAGGGCTGCTCCACAGAATGGCTACATAGTTTCCGGCATCTGTCCAAATTACTACGGAGATACATGCAATCTGGGATGTAACACAGGGTACCAGCTATCCGACACAAAGAGCACCGGACAGTTATCATGTAATCTAGACCCAAATAATACACCGGTTTGGTCTGGCACTGGGCTGTCATGTCAGCGTGAGTGCTTTTCTTTTATAAAATAAATCCAAAACCAAAGGTTGTATTTGGATACATGAATGTATATTTTATACAAGCTGCAAATATAAACTCTTTTTGATGCCTCTGCAGCAGATGACTTTTGAAAATATTGTGACAAAAGGAGAAATTGCTCAAATGAGCTTTTTAGCTCACTAGAGCACGAAGTGCTCAAGGTGAGTTTTTGTGATCGCCTTTTGTCTGTTATTCTTCCGTCGTCAACTTTTATCTTGTTAACACACTACAGGCTACATTTTGCATCCGATCTTCATGAAAGTTTATCAGAACATTCCTCTCCATCAAATCTTGGACAAGTTCGAAACTGGGCCATATGAGGTCAAATACTAGGTCCCTAGGTCACATTGAAGGGAAATCTTGTTAACACTCTGGAGGCCATATTTTTAACTTCAGCATGTTGAAACTTTGTCAGAATGTTTGTCTTGATGATATATAGGTTAAGTTTGAATATGGGTCTTGTTGTAGCAAAAACTAGGTCACTAGGTCAAATTGAAGGAAAATCTTGTTAACACTAGAGGACGCAATCTTTGCTTCGGCAGTTTGAAAGTTTATCAGAATGTTCGTCTAATGATATTAGGTCAAGTTCAAATATGGGTCATATTGGGTCAGAAACTATGCCATTTGCCAAATTGAAGGGAAATCTTGTGAACACTGTAGAAGCTTTAGTCAGAATGTTTATCTTAAAGACATCTAGGCCAAGTTTGAATATTCGTCATGTCGGGTCAAAAACTAGGTCACAAGGCCAAGTCGAAGGATAACTTGTTTACACTCTGTAGTCCTCATTTTTTGCTTCAGCAGCTTGACAATTTATCAGAATGTTTGTCTAACTGATATCTAGATCATCACTCTGGATGCTGCATTTTTAACTTGAGCATGATGAAACTTTATATAGGTCAAGTTTGAATATTGGTCAATATGCCAAATTTAAGTAACATATTGCTTTGAGCAATAATAAGCAATTTCTCCATTTGCCATAAATATTCAATATTCAAAATATCATCTATAGAGATTTTCTATGTTTTGGACTTGATCATTTTAAAGTCATCTGCTTCAGATTTGTTCTATGTGCGAAAGGGTTAACACTTTTCTCCCATATAACACATTTGCATCAGACAACATAGACCTATATTTATGTATATATTTCAGCTGTACTCTGTTCCCAGTTAAGTATACCTCAACATGCCACTATTACTGGCTGCCAAGCACCTTTCAGTTACAACAGTAACTGCCAACAACAGTGTCAGTCGGGTTATACAAGAGCACAGGGAACCGATTTCAGACGGTGTATGAGGGACGGTACCTGGTCTGGACAATCCATTGTCTGCCAAAGTGGCGGTATGAATAGATTTACATTTACTCTTTCCCACATACAACAAATCTGCAGCAGATGATTTTGAACATATTTAATCATCATATATATGGACACTCATTAAATGAAAGAACAATTTTTCAATAAAGATGATTTATTGTGTCATTTCTCCATTTGCCACAATCTTTTCAAAAGTGGTATGCTGCAGTGGTGTCAGAAAGTGTATGTATATGGAACAGGATTAACCCTTTCCCTCATATAGACGCTTTCTAACGCCTCTGCAGCAGACAGCTTTTTGAAAACATAGTGACTAAAGAAGAAATTGCCACAATGTTTTCCACTTTTTGTCATAGGTTATCCATTCAATTATGGAGATTTTCTATGTTTTGACAAAATACGTTCAAAGTCGTATGAGGGAAAGGGTTAAAGCCTCTTAAAACCTGCTCATCTGTGGAACAAAAAACTCTTCTACTTATCCCTTTCCAAAACGCAAACGCATTTCAATGTCACTGCAGCAGACAACTTTTGAAAATATTGCTACAAAAAAAGTAACTGCTCATGACTAGTAATTTCTGTATTGCCACTTAACAATGTTTTCAAATCTTATTTGATACTGTTGCTTTCATTTATTGAGTTCTTCCATATGTTTGTTCTCAAAGTATAGTCTGCTGCACATTTATTGTATGTTGGAAAGGGGTTAAATCTTCTTCAATAAACTTCTTTTGATTTAAATTAAAGTATCTTTTCGTTGTATGTTTTGTAGAATTGTGAAGCCATCTAAAATTCTGTGTGAAATCTTGTTTCATTATGTAATTGTTAACGCCTCTGCAGCAGACAGCTTTTTGAAAACATAGTGACAAAAGAAGAAATTGCACAAAACGTGCAATTTCTCCTTTTGCCACAATATTTTCCACTTTTTGTCATAGGTTATCCATTCAAATATGGAGATTTTCTATGTTTTGACAAAATACGTTCAAAGTCGTCTGCTGCAGAATTGCCGTATGAGGGAAAGGGTTAAGGCTAATACTTTTCCTATTACAGTTGACATTTAACCCCTTTCCCACATACAGCAAATCTGCTGCAGACAACTTCGAAAACATATCCGAACTCAAATTGGAAACTCCCTTTAACCCTTTCCCTCATACGACAATTCTGCAGCAGACGACTTTGAACGCATTATGGCAAAACATTTTCAAAAAGCTGTCTGCTGCAGAGGCGTCAGAAAGCGTCTATATGAGGGAAAGGGTTAAATGAAAGCACAATAATTGAATAGAGTTGAAAAATGGTGACAAAATGAGAAATTCCTCGTTGTGAGCAAATTCTTCTTTTGACGCCATGTTTTCAAAAAGCTGTCCGCTGCAGAGGCCTCTAAAACGTCTATATGGGGGAAAGGGTTAAACATGTTTTTTGGAATTGCTCCTTTTCCTACAATGCTATGTACTCTGTATCAAAGTTATACTTCTGGTGTGTTCATCATTCATCTTTTTCACTCAAATGTTTTCAAACCAGCCGACCCTTGAAATCTCATATCAGGTATCTTGCTGAACCTTTTTCTATACCTTTTCAGGACTTGAACATTCTTTTTTCTATACCTTTTCATGAATTAAACATTGCTTTTTCTATACCTTTTCATGAACTAAACATTGCTTTTTCTATATCACTTCATGAACTAAACATTCCTTTTTCCATATATTTTCATTTAACTAAACATTTCCTTTTTTATATCTTTTCATGAACTAAGCATTTCCTTTTTCATATACTTTCATGAACTAAGCATTCCTTTTTTCCATGTCTTCATGAATTAAACATTCCCTTTTTCCATATGTTTTCAGGAACTAAACTTTCCCTTTTTCTATACCTTTTCATGTATTAAACATTCCTTTTTTTTCATATCTTTTCATGAACTAAACATTTCCTTTTTCATTTCTTTTCATGTTTCCTTTTTTCATATGTTTTCAGGAACTAAGACAGGGACTGCAGCTCAAACAGGCTCTAATGGTCAATCATCATCATCATCATCATCATCAGCGACCATACCAGTAGTCGTGGGAGTTGTTGTAGGGGTTATCTTTATAGTGATCATTATTGGAGGAATTTTTGTTTACCTGCGGAAATTGTAAGTACCAGATATCAAACTTAATCCTTTACCACTTTACAGATGCATTTTGATGCATCTTCAGCAAATATTTTTTTGAAAATATAAATTTAACCCTTTCCCACATACAACTAATTTGCAGCAGACGACTTTGAACATATTTTGTCAAAAAATGGAAAATCTCTTTAATTGAATGGATAACCTATGACTAAAAGTGGAAAACATTGTGGCCAAAGGTAAAATTGATCATCATGAGCAATTTCACCTTTGGCCACAATGTTTTCAAAAGTCGTCTGCTGCTATTGCGTTAAAATGCGTCTGCAGGTGGAAAAGGGTTAATTATGATATAAACAATATGCTATCTCTGGTGTTGTTTAACCCTTTCCCTCATACAACAATTCTGCAGCAGACGACTTTGAATATATTTTGTCAAAAAATAGAAGATCTCCATAATTGAATGGATAACCTATGACAAAAAGTGGAAAACAATGTGGCAAAAGGAGAAATTGCACGTTTTGTGCAATTTCGTCTTTTGTCACTATGTTTTCAAAAAGCCGTCTGCTGCAGAGGCGTCAGAAAGCATCTATATGAGGGAAAGGATTAATGATGCATTTTGACGCATCTGCAGCAAACACTTTTTTGAAAATACAAATTTAATAGTGATACATATAATTTGCTATATTTGGTGTTGTTCAACGTCATTCTGTTATATTCAGTGTTTACCCTTTACATAATGCAGATAACTTATGACATCTTTTAGAAACATTTTTAGAAATTGAGCAATTTCTCCTCTTCCGCAATCTTAGGGTTAAAAACATTATACATATAAATTATTACATCCAGAATTTAACCCTTTCCCACATACAACAAATCTGCAGCAGACGAATTTTGAAACTTCCTTAACTCTTTCAGCGCCGAATTGTTTAATGTAGACTCTTCCATGTACAAAAGCGGGCGTCTTCATTTCTAATTAATAAGAGTTTTGCCATATTTTGATAACTAAAATGCAAACAATGCTGATTTCAGGTGAGACAGCTCATTACGAGCTGACTCACCTGAATCTGTATTGTTTGCAAAAACCTCGATATTGCCTTTGCCGCTGAAAGAGTTAAAATGAAAGTACAACAATTGAATAGAGTTGAAAACATTGTGACAAAAGGAGAAATTGCTTGTTTTAAGCAATTTCTTCTTTTGTAGACATGTTTTCAAAAAGCCTTCTGCTGCAGAGGCATAGGAAAGCGTCTATATGAGGGAAAAGGGTTAAATGACCTAAGCTGTTGATTCGCAATAGAACACAACACATTCATTCATTCCAGATTAGTTTATGATGTTTTCAGAGCAGACTACTCTGAGAATCTACTATGTTTATCAGATGCTTTCATTTTGGAAGAATTTACCCTTTCCCAAATACAATAAATTTTCAGCAGACGACTTAAAAATTATTGCTCATTATGAGCAATTAATTTCTCCTTTTGCCACAATGATTTCAATAGCTGTCTGCTGCAGAGGCATCAGAAAGCGTCTATATGTGGGAAAGGGTTAAAACAAAGAAACAAAACATTTTAGTCCAAAACTATAAGTATACTCTAGGCTCAGATTTTGTGCTCAATTATTGTATAAGTCAGAAATAAGTTAATTTTGTAAATATTGTGGGAAAGGCAGCTGCTGTTGTAGTTTTGTCGCATAATGCCTAAGAGATAGTATGTACTTACATAATTATATCACCTTTTAGCTGTTCCTACAAGCAGATGCATTTTGACACATTTGTAGCACACTGACATTTCTAAACATATTGGAAAAAGGAGGAATTGCTCATAATGAACAGTTTCGCCTTTTGCAAAAAAGTTTTCAACTCAATTCAACTAGTACACGTGTACATTTTCATTTAAAGAGATTTCACATGTTTTTTCTGAAACCTTTTTGAAGTCACCTGCTGCAGATTTCATTGTTGTATGTGGTAAATGGTTAACCCTTTCCCTCATATAGACGCTTTCTGATGCCTCTGCAGCAGACGGCTTTTTAAAAACATAGTGACAAAAGAAGAAATTGCTCAAAACGAGCAATTTCTCCTTTAGCCACAATGTTTTCCACTTTTAGTCATAGGTTATCCATTCAATTATAGAGATTTTCTATTTTTTGACAAAATATGTTCAATGTCGTCTGCTGCAGAATTGTCCTATGAGGGAAAGGGTTAAGAGATTAATCCTTTCCAACATACAGAAAATGTGCAGCAGACTTGTCCCTAAATGAGGACATACTTATAGAATAGAGTTAAACAGATTGTGTCAAAAGGAGAAATTGCTTGTTTAGAGCAATTTCATCTTTTGTCACAAAGTTTTCAAAAGTCGTCTGCTGCAGAATCATCAGAAAGCGTCTATATGTGGAAAAGGGTTAAATGTACTTATATAATTTATATTGACATTCTTTTATCCTTTCCCACATATATAGTATCATCTAAAAAAAAAAGAGGAAAATCTTTTTAACCCTTTCCCATATACAACAAATTGCAGCAGATTATTTTGAAATCATCTTGACAATATTGAATGAAGTTGAAAACATTGTGGCAAAAAAAGAAATTGCTTGTGTTGAGCAATTTCTCATTTTGCCAAAATTGTTTTCAAAAGTCATCTGCTGCGGAGGTGTCAGAAAGAGCCTATATGTGGGAAAGGATTAAATGAAAGTGTAACTTTTGAATGAAGTTGAAAATATCTTGGCAAAAGGAGAAATTGCTCATGATGAGTAATTTCTTCTTTTGCTACAATTATTTTTAAAAGTCGTCTGCTGCAGAGGTGTCAGAAAGCTCTTTTATCTAGAAATATCTTTAAATGAAATTGTAACTATTCAAAATAGTTGAAAGTATTTTGGCAAAAGGAGAAATTCTTTTTTTGCTTCAATGTTTTCAAAAGACAACTTCTGCAGAAGTGTCAGAAAAGTAGAAAAGGGTTAATTCGTTGAGTTTAAAAAAAAAAAAAAAAAATGAGATGTTTTGAAAATAGATATTTCTAGAAATGTTTGTACAATTGCCTTATGAAAAGAGAAAAAAGAAAAGACCCAAATTAATTTTTCATCATGTTTCTTTTTATGTCTTTTCAGACAATGGCAGAACACCAGTTCAAATGCACCAATCGCAATGGGTAATGTTAAATCAACGACATCTGGCTGGGATAATCCAAACTACGGAGCCGATGCTTAATTCTATTACTTGCAGATAATTTCTATACAGTGATATTTTCATCTCCTTTTGATTTTTTACCAAAATTTGAACTTTTAATATGAATCCTTCATTGGTTCTTATTTATTCAAATTAAAGGAGAAATACTTGTTAGAATATTAATGAATTCATTGCAGTTTTGTAAAACATTATGTGACAATGGATTACAGTGATTACCCATAAAAACGAAAAATAATATATATACTCTGGTCCCCAAAGTTTGTGAGCCTAAGCATTCATATACACTGCTTCAGAGGAACTAACCGAATCTTTAGAAATCAGAAAGTATTTCAACACTTTCTCAGTTGACTGCTAGTACAAAGTCACCGGAGATAATCACACAGTTGAAATGCTCTACAATATTATGAGTCACTTATGAACTGGGGTGTTCTGGCATCTGCAGACAGTGAAGACTCGGGTAAGCGTGCGCATACTCCCAGACTTTACAGTCTTCATCAACCCCTAACATGCAGATTGATCTTCAAACAAGAAGAATTCAGATTTAATGTTTTTAACCATTTCCCACCTATAGACGCACGTTGAAGCATCTGCAGCAGACGACTCTTGAAAACATTGTGACAAAATGAGAAATTGCTTAAAACAAGAAATTTCTCCTTTTGCCGCAATGTTTTCAACTTTTTTCAGTAATCATACCTACAATTATAGAGATTTTCCATATTTTTTAGTAAGCATTTTCAAAGTCATCTCCTGCAGATTTGCTGTATGTGGGAAAGGGTTAATCTGCTCAAGAAATTGAGGTGACAATCATCATCTGTATCAGATGAATTCCAACTGTTTTTATTGAGATTTCAAACCTTTTCCTTTGAGATCGTGAACAAATGTGATTATATCATTTATAATTATAATGCCAACTGCAGGTAAATTAGTGCAATGTCTTTGTGCTGTTGTTTTATCATTTTAATGTAATATTTGATCAATTTTTGTTTAACCCTTTCACACATATAAAAAAAATCTGAAGCAGCAAGAATATATATATCTCTATATAATGAAAGTATGTTCATTGAAGACTTGAAAACATTCAAAGTGAAATTGTTCATTATTTCAAAAGCTGTGTGACAGAATATGTCTGCATGTAGGAAAGGGTTTATATAACTTATTAACAGTAATTGTTACATATTTTCATACTCATATATATAAAACAAATCCTCATAATTGAATATTTATACTTTAGTGCAATATCATTTGTGCAATACTTCATCTTTTTTATGTGCTCTGCAGGAGAAAATAAATGGGGATTTAACCCTTTCCCTCATACAACAATTCTGCAGCAGACGACTTTGAACATATTTTGTCAAAAAATAGAAAATCTCTATAATTTAATGGACAACCTATGACAAAAAGTGGAAAACATTGTGGCAAAATGAGAAATTGCACTATGTTTTCAAAAAGCTGTCTGCTGCAGAGGCGTCAGAAAGCGTCTATATGAGGGAAAGGGTTAACCCCTTTCCTCATGTAAATGCATCTTCAGCAGACACATTTGGAAACCATTATAACCCTTTCCGACATACAGATGCTCTCTTTAGCCTCTGCAGCAGATGATTTTTGAAATCATTATGGCAAGGGGAAATAACTCGTAACGAGCAATTTCTCATTTTGCCACATTTTTTTTCAATCTCATGCAATAATTGTTTTTTCATTTCAATATGTTTTCAAAGTCATCTGCAGATAGTGACTGCAGATTCATTGTATGTTGGAAAGGGTTAACCCTTTTCCTCATACGACAGTGAACATATTTTGTCAAAACACTGAAAATCTGTAATTGAATGGATAACCTATGACTAAAAGTGGAAAACATTGTGGCAAAAGGAGAAATTGCTAGTTTTGAGCAATTTTTTCTTTTGTCACTTTGTTTTCAAATAGCCGTCTGCTGCAGAGGTGTCAAAAAGCGTCTATATGGGGGAAAGGGTTAAGGGTCATTAGTGATTTTTGATATATTTTGGCATTACCGTAAATATGACGACTTCAGCGGTATTTTAGACATATCACATTCATTAAACCATGTGTTTAATTTAAGGCTTTCTTGCGCCTGTACTCCCAACAACTGATAATGGTCCCATGGAGCCTTATTCTGCCCGTACGAGAACAATTATGTATGCCAGTGGTAATTACCTGAGAAAATGCCACAATGTTTTCGAAAGTTTTCCGTGGCAAATAAGAATAGATTAGATACATGCTATTTGTTCATGATGTATCTGTGGTGATCATAACGTATCTGTGATTATCATGACTTATCTGTGGTAATCATAAAATTAGTCCGTTTGAGGAGTATGTTTGTTTTCATGTATTGTTATGTTTCATAAATTTATTTTCATTTCATGGTACATGTAGAATTAAACTATTTCTTTCAAACCTATTGTCTAGTTCTTTAATATTTCTTATAAACAGTCGAGTTCCTCATGTACCTTTCCATTCACGGACTTATTTTTGCCATTAATTGACTAATGACAAATGAAACAAATAACTCTTCATATTGAAAATATATTTTCTATAATTGCGACAAGACTAATAGACAATTGACTATCATGAAAAAAAAAAAATATATATATAACTCGTACACGTCGGCACAGTCCGACTATCCAAACCTGAAAGACTGGAATGAATGAATGAATGAATGTATATTATTGCATAAAATCTATGTTTTACGCCCGCTTAAGGGATACAGAAACATTGCAAAAACCGGGCGTAAACGGCGAGAAAACGTGTATAAACAAAGCGATTCTCGCGCGTACGTGCCGTTTCAGACCGGTTAGATGTTTTACATATGCATTACCCGGGCACCGTTAGTAAACAAAACATGGACGCTGCATCTCCCCTAGAATAGGAGCAATTTGTTGGGTTAACAATAACATCAGCTTCTTTAACTCGATAATCGGTAACATGCACTAGATTCATAATCCAAAACCATTTATTTAATTCAACCCGTGTCGACCTTGATGTAGGCCCGGTTCGTGGATATGTAAAACATTACTTGTTTACTTTATGACGTCACATGTGTTTATGACGTCACATGCGTTATCGGGTCATGTTCATCGGCGGTTATCGTACAACTGAACGTTACAGCGGACTGTATGTTGGATGTTTGCTCTTATTTTATGCAATAATAGCGAAAATACACATTTTCTCGGGCGTGAACATCTGCGGACGCCCTTAAATGTGTTTATACCCTCGTGCTTCGCACTCGGGCATAAACACATTTTGCGGGCGTCCGCAGATGTTCACGCCCTCGAAAATGTGTATTATCCCTATATTATTGCATAAAATCTATGTTTTACGCCCGCTTAAGGGATACAGAAACATTGCAAAAACCGGGCGTAAACGGCGAGAAAACGTGTATAAACAAAGCGATTCTCGCGCGTACGTGCCGTTTCAGACCGGTTAGATGTTTAACATATGCATTACCCGAGCACCGTTAGTAAACAAAACATGGACGCTGCATCTCCCCTAGACTAGGAGCAATTGTTGGGTTTAACTCGATAATCGGTAACATGCACTAGATTCACAGTTAAAGAGCATAACATAATCCAAAACCATTTATTTAATTCGACCCGTGTCGAGTCAGCGATAGCAACCTTGATGTAGGCCCGGTTCGTGGATATGTAAAACATTACTTGTTTACTTTATGACGTCACATGTGTTTATGACGTCACATGCGTTATCGGGTCATGTTCATCGGCGGTTATCGTACAACTGAACGTTACAGCGGACTGTATGTTGGATATTTGCTCTTATTTTATGCAATAATAGCGAAAATACACATTTTCTCAGGCGTGAACATCTGCGGACGCCCTTAAAATGTGTTTATGCCCTCGTGCTTCGCACTCGGGCATAAACACATTTTGCGGGCGTCCGCAGATGTTCACGCCCTCGAAAATGTGTATTATCCCTATATTGTTTTATGGCGCATCGACAGCTAAGGTCATTTAGCGCGCAATTAATTTTAATTATTCATGATCCCTGGGTAAACACAACCAGTACTAGGCTAGAAAATGTGCCTTGCCCAAGGGCACTCCACCATGACCGTGAAAGACTGGACACGAGAACTTCCCTCGTGCAATTCACTTTGAAACAACGCCACCTAGCGTTCATTGCTTTCAAACAAGGGGTAATTAATTTCCTCCTTATTAAATTTTCTCAAACGTAGAAAATTACATTTCTGTGTACAACTGTACATATGGTTTACATTTACATATTGACCCATTGATACAAACATTCTAAATTTAACCTTTCCCACATACATCAAATCTGCAGCAGACGACTTTGAAAAGAATCATGCGAACATGGAAAATCTCTATAAACGAAAGTGTAATAACTGAAAAAAGTTGAAAACCTTGTGTCAAAGGTAAAATTGCTAATTTTGTCACAATGTTTTCAAAAGTCATTCTTCGTCAGAATGCGTCTACAAGTGAGAAAGGGTTAATCTGTGGGAAAGGGATCCGCTGCATCAGACCATTAACCCTTTCCCACTTGCAGACGTTTTGACGCATCTGCAGCGGACGACGTTTGTCACAATGTTATGAACACAGGTGTATGTATCGTTAACCCTTTCCCTCATATAGACGCTTTCTGACGCCTCTGCAGCAGACGGCTTTTTGAAAACATAGTGACAAAAGAAGAAATTGCACAGAACGTGCAATTTCTCCTTTTGTCACAATGTTTTCCACTTTTTGTCATAGGTTATCCATTCAATTATGGAGATTTTCTATTATTTGACAAAATACGTTCAAAGTCGTCTGCTACAGAATTGTTGTATGAGGGAAAGGGTTAAAGATAGTAATATAGTGAAGTTATCAATGATCAATATCAGAACATACACCTGTGGTTATCAACCTTTTTCAATAATGATTCTTTCATTCAGATATTAACCATATCTCCGTTCAGATTTTTTAAAAGGTTGTTGACTGCAGATTTGTTGTATGTGGGAAAGGGTAAGTGCAACTGTGGACAAAAAAAACTCGGATGACTTCACTGTTCACATCTTTTAACCCTTACCTCATATGACAATTCTGCAGCAGACGACCTTGAACATATTTCGTCAAAAAATTAGAAAATCTCTTAAATTAAATGGATAACCAACCTATGACTAAAAGCGGAAAACATTGTGGCAAAAGGAGAAATTGCTTGTTTTGAGCAATTTCTTCTTTTGTCACTATGTTTTCAAAAAGCTGTCTACTGCAGAGGCGTCAGAAAGCATCTATATGAGGGAAAGGATTAAGAAGTCATCAATGCTATTTCTGATGGAAAACTAGAATGGTATCCCCAGTTCTTCTATGTCTCTTTATGTTGTAACTAAACAGAGGTTGCAATAACAACATTACCAACTAGAACTGTGAGTGAACTCGCAAAAGGATACCCTCCGTTGCGCTTACAAGACATATGGAGACAGACGGACGGATATATTTCGGACCAGGATAATCTTACTTCATGCACATCCTCAGGTTGTGTACTGCAACTGTGTAAAGTTTCATCAGAATCGGACCAGGCGATAAGGAAGAGATGCGCTTACAAGACATATGGACAGACAGATGGACTGGGTGATTCCTATATCCAGGCGATAAGGAAGAGATGCGCTTACAAGACATATGGACAGACAGATGGACTGGGTATCATCATTGTATTACTTATTATCAGACACCCACGTGTCCGTCCGTTTGTGTACTGACATACTGTAAAACATTTCAATCTCGGTAATCATTTATTATTTTGATATATGAGGGTGAACATTCTTGTGCAGGTTTTTATTGTGCAATCTTCATATACAGAATGGTTTTAATTTTATTTTAAAATAAAGTGTTGGTGAATTCAATTTAGATTGATATATAATAAATAATATCTAAGGACGAACACTGGTAGAGGACAATCAATCAGATCTGTTGTTAAAATACCTCTGTTTTCTAGGGGTGTGATTATATTTAATCTCAAAGACATGGAGAGCTCAAATTTATTGACAATACGGAAACCCCATATTTCAGCGTTTCACGTGTTTTTACTTCTCATAGGATGTCCAGCTTTTGCATCAGGTAAGCGTCGCCGTTTTCCAAGACTGTTTTATAAGAACTTTCAGTTTCGTTTTAGTGTCATCTTCATTGGCAGAGAGACACATACAGTTCACGTTTCTACATTGTCTGTTCGCTATGCTTTCATTTACTGACATATTGAACAGTATTTATTGGGACACGTTTGTTCCATTGCATATCATCTTCATTTATGCATTGCACTAAACGTTATGTAAGCATCGGTTCCTTGAATTATTCGTGAGTATTGAGTACTTGGATATCTCCCTTTCCCACAATGTTTTCAACTCAATTTGATAAAATTACTTTCATTTATAGAGAGATTTCATATTTTTACCTTGATATATTCGAGGTAGTCTGCTATATATATTTGATGCTGCGAGAAAAGGTTAAATTCGTTACATGTTACTGAATGACCCTTTATGAGCCAACGTAATATTTCAAACTATTTCCCACTTGCAGACATATTTAGACGCATATGCAGCAAACGACTTTTTGAAGAATGAGCATTTTCTCCATTTGCCAAAATGTTTTTAACTTTGTTTGATAATTATATTTTCATTTCAGCAAAGAAATGTTCCATTTTTGTGTCAAAATGTTTTCCATTTCGTCTGGTGCATATCTGTTGGATGATGGACAGGAGGTTTAAGGTGTCCATGTTATAATCTTATCGCATATGAGCGGACACTATTAATTGTTTACGCTTTTCTTTCTCTTATCATAGAATGTTCTAGTGGACTGTTACAATTACCATGTCGATGCTTTAAACAAATATTTGCGGACAGTCTTGATCATTGTCCAGCTGAACAAAATACAAACAGGGATATCGTCAAGTTTTCCAAATGTAGTCGCATTGCGACGCATGTGCAGCAGAGACAAACAACTTTTGGAAAACACAGTGACAAAAACAGATTTAGCTCGTGATGAGAATTGTTTCCTTTCTGTCACCATGGTTTCAACTATATTCAAATATGTTAACGTCTGGCGCATTTTTGTTGTTTCTTGGAAAATATTCAAATTTTGATATACAAACTGTCATTCACATTCGATTCATTGAGACTATTGGTATCACTTTCATAACCGTTTCTTGATTGAGTACACTATTTTAGAAATTTAACGAGTCCGGTCCAAAACCGAAACATGCCCCTTTGTTGGTTACTTTTATGAGAGCGGGAGGCTTGAGCCCGTATTCACCGATGTTCATACGTTTAGTTCCGATAGAAAGGATGGACAGGAATATGTTATTCTATTTGTCTGTATATCAGTTATGTCACCTCGTTTCCTTGGTAATTTACCACGACACCAACGAGTCAGTCGTTTTACTAACCCTACGATACTGAACGCCTAGGAACCCATTACTACCATGCAAGTCTTTGGTATGACATGGCCGGGGATAGAATCTTTTTATATACTTGTCTAGTTTGTATCTGTACTATAGTTTGTAAGACGGATTGGTGAATACGGCCAATGTTGGTCCAGATCAACGTGCGCGTTCGCAGTCTGATCTGGATCTGTACTTTCCGCGAATTAGTCACAGAAGCTTTCAAGAAATTTCTGAAAAATAGTGTTCGTACTCGATCTTAATCTTATTTTTTTAGTCCAAATATTTCAACGTCGTCAGTTTGGTGCGGATCTCTTGTAACCGGGATACGGGTAATCGTTCACCTGACATGGACGTAGAATACAGCTCAACAAAAAAATACTGATAAATTGTCTCTCATTTGTTTAACTTTTGTTAAATTTTGAAATAACAGGAAAATGGAGACATCCGATATCGACATAATGAGCGTCGACTGTATATTTCGATACAGAGTGTGATACTAAACTGGGAAAAAAGAGCTCGTTTTGTGGCAACTACTCTTTTTCCCACGATGTCAAAACTCATCAAATGTCGGCTGTATCAGAGAATGGGTTATCATGATATGCATAATATATCACATAAACACTGTGACCGCTCAACCCTTTCCCACATACAACACAATTTCAGCAGACGACTTATAAAACATGTAGGCAAATACATATGGAAAATCTGTATAAATTAAAGTTATGTTATTGAACTGAGTTGAAAACAATGGGGCAAAATGAGAAATTGCTCTTCAAGTATGAGTAATTTCCTCTTTTGTCACATTGTTTACAAATACCGTATGAAGATTCAGCGTCTATATGTTGGAAAGGGTTAAACTAAATGAAACTAACCATCCCTTTCTAGGAATTGAACTCATTGATAACTTTTCATTGAACCAAGTGGGGTAAAAAGCGGTCTTGTTAAACCCCATTCTTGTTTCGCATAAGTACATAACAGAGACGATCTAGCGGGGCTACATTTCTAGTTTTTTTTGTAGTATGTCATTAGATTAGAATATATTTCAAATTGATTTATTTAGTTATTGGGGTTTTACGCCGCTTTCAACAATATTTCAGTTATATCACGGCGACAGTTCACTTATTCATGATCCCTGGGTAAACAAACCAGTACAAGGCTAGAAAATGTACCTTGCCCAAGGGCACTCCACCATGACCGTAGTGCCGCGACTGAGGATTATTTCAAATTGAACACTCGTTATAACCGATTCGAGTGTGACAAACTGTACGGGTGTGTTGAGGCAACATATACGTAGACACGTCATGTTAAAATAGTGTACCGGTCTGTATCGCACAACTGTTTACGTGCATCTTTCTATTTACGAATGTTATCGAAAGTTAACATATCAGTTGAACGCTTTTCCCACATATAGACAACCTGCAACAGACGACTTTGTAAATATCTAGAAACAAATTTGGAAAGTCTCTGTGAAGACAGTTTAATAATTGAATATAGAGTTGCAAACATTGTGGCAAAAGAATAAATTGCTCATCATGAGCAATTTCTCCTTTTGCCACAATGTTTTCAAAAGCCGTCTGCTGCAGAGGCGTCAGAAAGTGTCTGTATGTGGGAAAGGGATAACGCTTTGCCCCACTTGTAGAGGTATTTGGACACACCTGCCGCAAACGACCTTTCAAAAACAAACATACGGGCGTTTCACGTGTTTTTACTTCTCATAGGATGTTCAGCTTTTGCATCAGGTAAGCGTCGCCGTTTTCCAAGACTGTTTTATAAGAACTTTCAGTTTCGTTTTAGTGTCATCTTCATTGGCAGAGAGACACATACAGTTCACGTTTCTACATTGTCTGTTCGTTATGTTTTTATTTACTGACATATTGAACAGTATTTATTGGAACACGTTTGTTCCATTGCATATCATCTTAATTTATGCATTGCACTAAACGTTATGTAAGCATCGGTTCCTTGAATTATTCGTGAGTACTTGGGTGTCGTAGGTTTTGATGTTTCAGGGCACGTGTATTTCCATAATCATTGTTTTATAATCAGATAAGAATCGTATTCTTGTCTTAACTCTTTCCCACACACATACGCATTTGCTACAGAATTTACTGTTTCCATATTTTTACCTAGATATGTTCGAGGTCGTCTGCTGCAGATTTGATGCTGCGAGGAAATGTTAAATTCGTTACATGTTACTGAATGACCCCTTGTAAGCCAACGTAATATTTAAAACTATTTCCCACTTGCAGACGCATATGCAGCAAACGAATTTTGAAGAATGAGCATTTTCTCCATTTGCCAAAATGTTTTTAACTTTATTTGATAATTATATTTTCATTTCAGCAAAGAAATGTTCCATTTTTGTGTCAAAATGTTTTCCATTTCGTCTGGTGCATATCTGTTGGATGATGGACAGGAGGTTTAAGTTGTCCATGTTATAATGTTATCGCATATGAGCGGACACTATTAAGTGTTTACGCTTTTCTTTCTCTTATCATAGAATGTTCTAGTGGAATGTTACAATTACCATATCGATGCTTTAAACCCTTTCCCTCATATAAACGCTTTCTGACGCCTCTGCAGCAGACAGCTTTTTGAAAACATAGTGACAAAAGAAGAAATTTCTCAAAACGAGCAATTTCTCCTTTTGCCACAATGTTTTCTAGTTTTAGCCATAGGTCATCCATTCAATTATAGAGATTTTTCATTTTTTGACAAAATATGTTCAAAGTCGTCTGCTGCAGAATTGTTATATGAGGGAAAGGGGGGTTAAACAAATATATGCGGACAGTCTTGATCACTGTCCAGCTGAACAAAACACAAACAGTGATAACGTCAAGTTTCCCACATGTAGTCGCATTTCGACGCATGTGCAGCAGACAACTTTTGGAAAACGCTGACAAAAACCGATTTTGCTCATGATGAGAATTGTTTTCTTTCTGTCACCATGGTTTCAACTATATTCAATTGTTTTAACGTCTGGCGCTTTTTTGTTGTTTCTTGGAAAAGATTCAAATTTTGATATACCAACTGTCATTCACATTCGATTCATTGAGACTATTGGTATCACTTTCATAACCGTTTCTTGATTGAGTACACTATTTTAGAAATTTAACGAGTCCGGTCCAAAACCGAAACATGCCCCTTTGTTGGTTACTTTTATGAGAGCGGGAGGCTTGAGCCCGTATTCACCGATGTTCATACGTTTAGTTCCGATAGAAAGGATAGACAGGAATATGTTATTCTATTTGTCTGTATATCAGTTATGTCACCTCGTTTCCTTGGTAATTTACCACGACACCAACGAGTCAGTCGTTTTACTAACCCTACGATACTGAACGCCTAGGAACCCATTACTACCATGCAAGTCTTTGGTATGACATGGCCGGGGATAGAATCTTTTTATATACTTGTCTAGTTTGTATCTGTACTATAGTTTGTAAGACGGATTGGTGAATACGGCCAATGTTGGTCCAGATCAACGTGCGCGTTCGCAGTCTGATCTGGATCTGTACTTTCCGCGAATTAGTCACAGAAGCTTTCAAGAAATTTCTGAAAAATAGTGTTCGTACTCGATCTTAATCTTATTTTTTTTTTAGTCCAAATATTTCAACGTCGTCAGTTTGGTGCGGATCTCCCGGGATACGGGTAATCGTTCACCTGACATGGACGTAGAAGAGACGTCTGCCTTGAATACAGCTCAACAACAAAATACTGATAAACTGTCTCTCATTTGTTTAACTTTTGTTAAATTTTGAAATAACAGGAAAATGGAGACATCCGATATCGACATAATGAGCGTCGACTGTATATTTCGATACAGAGTGTGATACTAAACTGGAAAAAAAGAGCTCGTTTTGTGGCAACTACTCTTTTTCCCACGATGTCAAAACTCATCAAATGTCGGCTGTATCAGAGAATGGGTTATCATGATATGCATAATATATCACATAAACACTGTGACCGCTCAACCCTTTCCCACATACAACACAATTGCAGCAGACGACTTATAAAACATGTAGGCAAATACATATGGAAAATCTGTATAAATTAAAGTTATGTTATTGAACTGAGTTGAAAACAATGGGGCAAAATGAGAAATTGCTCTTCAAGTATGAGTAATTTCCTCTTGTCACATTGTTTACAAATACCGTATGAAGATTCAGCGTCTATATGTTGGAAAGGGTTAAACTAAATGAAACTAACCATCCCTTTCTAGGAATTGAACTCATTGATAACTTTTCATATTTTTGAACCGAGTGGGGTAAAAAGCGGTCTTGTTAAACCCCATTCTTGTTTCGCATAAGTACATAACAGAGACGATCTAGCGGGGCTACATTTCTAGTATTTTTTTGTAGTATGTCATTAGATTAGAATATATTTCAAATTGATTGATTTATTTATTGGGGTTTTACGCCGCTTTCAACAATATTTCAGTTATATCACGGCGACAGTTCACTTATTCATGATCCCTGGGTAAACAAACCAGTACAAGGCTAGAAAATGTACCTTGCCCAAGGGCACTCCACCATGACCGTAGTGCCGCGACTGAGGATTATTTCAAATTGAACACTCGTTATAACCGATTCGATTGTGACAAACTGTACGGGTGTGTTGAGGCAACATATACGTAGACACGTCATGTAGAATAGTGTACCGGTCTGTATCGCACAACTGTTTACGTGCATCTTTCTATTTACGAATGTTATCGAAAGTTAACATATCAGTTTAACGCTTTTCCCACATAAAGACAAAGTGCATCAGACGACTTTGTAAATATCTAGACACAAATTCTATGAAGGAAGTTTTGTTATTGAAAAGAGTTGCAAACATCGTGGCAAACGAATAAATTGCTCACCATGAGCAATTTCCCCGTTTGACACAATGTTTTCAAAAGCCGTCTGCTGCAGAGGCGTCAGAAAGTGTCTGTATGTGGGAGGTATTTGGACACACCTGCCGCAAACGACCTTTCAAAAACGTTGCGACAAAAGAATTAAATGAGCATAATGAGCAATTTCTCCTTTTACCATAATGTTTTCAACTATATTTAATACTTGTGTTTGCATTTTTTACCATATGTTTGCCTCATTGTTTGTAAATTCGTCTTCTGTAGATATGGTGTATGTTAGAAAGGGTTAACAATCCTTCAATGTATCAGGGTTGATTGTACGTACATGTATAGACACATGTGATGTCTATCTCTCGACATTAATTAATCCTTTCCCTCATATAGACGCTTTCTGACGCTTCTGCAGCAGACGGATTTTTGAAAACATAGTGACACAAGAAGAAATTGCTCAAAACGAGCAAATTCTCCTTTTGCCACAATGTTTTTTACACGTTTAGTCATAGGTTATCAGTTCAATTATAGAGATTTTCTATTTTTTGACAAAATATGTTCAAAGTCGTCTGCTGTAGAATTGTCGTATGAGGGTTAGGGTAAAATATAAAAAAGATATCCGCAGCAGGCAACTTTTAAAATAAATGTAGGAAAGGGAGACATTGCTCAAATACCTCATAGGAGAACAGTATGACCGATGCGTCAATGTCAGGATATATATACTACCGGTAGTACTAGTATGTTACCAAGGAAACGCCGTGATATAACTGAAATACTATTAAAAGCGGCATAACACACCATGACACACCATTACACACCATAACACACCATAACACACCATTACACACCATAACACACCATTACACACCATAACACACCAACACTTGTATGCTCAATTGTACTCTAACTAGTTAACCCCTTTCCCACATACAAGACATCTGCGTCAGACCACTTTGAACATATTTTGTCAAAAAATTGAAAATCTTTATAATTGAATGCATAACCAATAACTTAAAGTTGAAAACATTGTGGCAAAAGAGGAAACTGATCATCATGAGCAATTTCTTCTTTTGTCTCAATGTTTTCAAAAGTCGTCTGCTTCAGAGGCGTCAGAAAGCGTCTTTATGTGGGAAAGGGTTAAAATAAATATTTTTAAACAAAATCTGTGATATTGCAACACTGATTATAGGACGTCGCTTTAGCTTAAATATAACATGTTATTTTCATCATCTTTAACTCTTGCTTTATTTGCCTCGAATGTTTGAAAGGTAAATATTATACTTGGGAAACTGCTACTGCATGCATAAAGGCGTTTGCATAATGAAAACTTTATATTTCATTGCCCTCCAATTATAATCTTATCTAACATTTCACCATCTAATTCGTTTTTACAAACCGAATCAACTTAAAAAGCCGGTAAACATTAAAGTTAACAGATGAAGAACTTTGACAGTAAGATACGAAAACAATAGTGGTATAACAGATAACGAATATTGCAATGTATAGCGTAACACTTGTTACTCGCGATAACGGGAGATACGAGATTGGTGAACATCGAGATAGTGAAACATTTCGTCCTGTTACCCGATATCTTATTGATATACACCCGATATCTAATTTATACACCCGAAGTTTGATTGATTGGAGTTTTACACTTTCCCACATACGACAATTCTGCAGCAGACGACTTTGAACATATTTTGTCTAATAATAGAAAATCTCTATAATTGAATGGATAACCTATGACTAAAAGTGGAAAACATCGTGTTGAGCAATTTCTTCTTTTGTCACTATGTTTTCAAAAAGCCGTCTGCTGCAGAGGCGTCAGAAAGCGTCTATATGAGGGAAAGGGTTAAACGCCGTTTTCAACAGTTGTTTCAGTTATAGCCGGGCGGTTAGTTTACATTACCACGTGTTTAAAGTATTTCTCTCACCAGTCCTCTACGTACGTTACATATACTACCCACACGTAACTTGCTACCTTCCCAAATTCGCGAGTTAAGCCCCTTTTATTGAAGACGAATGACGCATTCACATTGACTTTTTGTCAGTCATCTGAAAGACACAATGGTCAAACCGGTGTTGGAACTCACGACCCCTGCATTGTTATCCCCCATAGTAACTGACTGAGCTGTCTGGGCTTATATCCCGACACCGGCGTTTCAGTCGTAATGCTATCCTCGCAACACTGGGCGGCGCCAATGAGGGACGCCACTATTTCAATGTTTAAATTTCGTTTACCTTGAAATATTAGATGAAAAATAGAAATACAATTTTATAACAATTTGGTTGAAAACCATCTCGGGGTTAAAAATGAGTTTGCTCGTGTAAAACATTTTCGCCCCTTTGTTATCCACAATATTTCCAACATTTATCAGTGTCAAGACAAATAAGTTGTATGGTTATCACATGACTATGAAAATGGCAAATTTGTATTGAAAGTGTTTAGGTCACCGGCCCTTAGTACAAATCATTTGATTTGATTAACATTTTAAAGCTGAGAAACATGGCTGCAAACGTTGCGAATAAATGAGAAAGTGTTCAATCATGGTGATCAATTTCTCTTATAGATAGATAGATTTTATTCTGGAAAAAGGGCAAATATGCCCAACATACCAAAAACATATAACACATTCATTTAAACAGTCAAATAGCGGACTAATGGTTAAAATCCGGGGAGAAAATGTTTGAAAAATAATATAGAAAACTTAAATAAGATTTTGTTCCCCTTTGATTGACACACGAATTAATATACTCTAATCAAAGATAATAAGTTAATAAAATCATTTTGAAATCATTGCAGAAGGTGATGAAGTTGCTCAATGTCATATTAGTGTTCAATTGTGGTCTGCTGCAAATGTGTGTATTATCGTCAGTGTCACATACAACAAAACTACAGCAGACGGCTTTTAACACATCTAGAGAAATGTATGGAAAACCTCTATAATTGCATGTATAACTATTAAATAGAGTCAAAAACAGTGTGGCAACTTTAAAGGAGAAATTGCTCATTGTGAGAAGCGGGAACGGGCGGGTAACAAATAATAAATAAAGTTACATTTCTATAGAAATTCATAAAAAAAAAGAAAGTAAAATAACAATTATTTTCCCTTATAAACCTTTATGGGGTAATGTTTGATTCTAATTGGACTGTAGTAGGAGAAATAAACACTCTATTCTATTCAGCAGATCAAATGTTCTCTTAACTCTTTTCCTCATACGACAATTCTGCAGCAGACGACTTTGAACATATTTTGTAAAAAAATGGAAAATCTCTTTAATTGAATGGATGACCTATGACTAAAAGTGGAAAACATTGTGGCAATAGGAGAAATTGCTGGTTTTGAGCAATTTCTTCTTTTGTCACTATGTTTTCAAAAAGCCGTCTTGACTGCAGAGGCGTCAAAAAGCGTCTACATGAGGGAAAGGGTTAAAAGAGAGTCGAAAACATTGTGGCAACTTGAAAGGAGAAATTGCTCATTGTGAGAAGTGGGAACGGGCGGGTACTCTGTTTGAACTAACAACCGAATTAAGATGGCAGTGTTATGTACATTTTATTGCCCTGCTGTATCGGGAAATACCGAAACCTCGTTATGACCTATTTCTTCTGTTGCCACAATGTTTTCAATAGTCGTCTGTTGTATATGCGTTAAAATGCGCATATCATGGGAAAATGGGTAATTGAAGGAGTCAATGAAGGATTCGTTGCACCAACTGTTGTACCTGTTAACGAGATACATTATTCATGCCTACAAAGTTACTCCCCTTGAAAACCAAACCCGCCATTTGTAATAGATGCAGAGGACATTTAATAGTTTAATTGTGTAGTTAATTAAAGCGTTTTTGTTTGAACTATTTGAATCACTGTTTTTTTTTTTTTTTCACACAAACAGAATGTAGAATATTGTGTTTGATTAGGGTTCCCATATGCAGACGTATTTTGACACATCCGAAGCAGACGACTTTTTAAAACATTCTTCACTTATAATGAGCAATTCCTCATTTTGTCACAATGTTTTCAAACTGTATTCAAACGATTACAGATTCACTTATAGAGATTTTCTACATATTTGCCTTGCTGTTTTCAAGTCAGCTGCTGCAAGATTTGTATTATGTGGTAGAAACGTTTTCTTACTTTTAAAATCTTTTATTTTTATTTACATGTATTTACATATTTTCAGCACAAAATCCACCGATAAGACTTGTAAATGGTACCAGACAAAGTCAAGGGCGCGTCGAAGTCTATAACAATAATCAATGGGGGACAGTGTGTGACGATGATTTCGACAAAAATGCCGCAATCGTTGTGTGTAGACAGCTCGGTTTTACCGGGTAAGTACATCTTGGTGGACTCATTAAAACCAGACTGTAAATATATTGGATCTGAGTATACTGCATAAAAGGTCGTCTCAAATAGACCGTATACACATGTATATATGTTCATGAGCACATGCTCTGTTTTTTTCGTTTAATGAAATCGCATGATACTTCCAACATCTTGTTCTATACAACTAAGCAATAACAGATTCTCTATCTCATTTATTTGTATGGGTTATTTCCCCTGTTTTATACCAGACAATTTTGTAAGCAACATTTTGATTGGCTGATGCAAATTTAAGATCAATTTGAGACAACTGCAGCAGACGGTTTTTTGAAAACATAGTGACTAAAAAAGAAATTGCTCAAAACAAGCAATTTCTCCTTTTGCTAGAATATTTTCCACTTTTAGTCATAGGTTATTCATTGAAACTAAAAGTAGAAAACATTGTGGCAAAAGGAGAAATTGCTCCTTTTGAGCAATTTCTTCTTTTGTCACTATGTTTTTAAAAAGCCGTCTATATGAGGGAAAGGGTTAATGGCAAATATATGTTTTGTGTAAATTACAGTATGTTCATACGCTGGCTATGTTTACAAATAAATATATATGTAAGTTAACCCTTTCCCTCATATAGACGCTTTCTGACGCCTCTGCAGCAGATGGCTTTTTGAAAACATAGTGACAAAAGAAGAAATTGCACAAAACGTGCAATTTCTCCTTTTGCCACAATGTTTTCCCCTTTTTGTCATAGGTTATCCATTCAATTATGGAGATTTTCTATGTTTTGACATAATACGTTCAAAGTCGTCTGCTGCAGAAATGTCTTATGAGGGAAAGGGTTAATATATATGTATTACCTATGTTAATATGTTCACCGTTAAAAACTGTATACTCATAGGCATATTGTCCACTGTATTTCTAAATAAACCTGTAAACTTGTATATAAAACACATTCCAGGAACACGTTTGTCGCAAGGCCACAAGGATATTTTGGTGCTGGAAGTACTAAAATCCTACTTGACGATGTCATATGTCTGGGTAATGAAAGCTCGTTGTTTGACTGTCGTCACCGGGCTGTGGGTACTAGTAACTGTGCCCACAGCGAAGATGTCGGAGTGGATTGTAGTCCAGGTATTTTGACCCATTTCTCACTTGCAGACACATTCTGATACATCTGAAGCCAGGCACGTAGCTGACTGTACGCGAAACACATTGTCTCCAGTACTCAAATTTTAAAAAGTTCAAATCTGCAATAAAAACTTGACATGGGGTAGGCTTAAGTATAAAACAACTGATCTGACTTCATAGATTTTACGAAAAAATTACAAATGCAACACATTTAACCATCTCAAAATTTCCTAGAAAATACCTTTATTTCACCATCAAGATCAGTTATAATTTGCTACTGACCTGCTCCCAGAAGTTTCGATATAGACGGGAAAAAAATTCCGTAAAAATATTGCCTACACACTCTGTTTATCCTAGCAACGCCCCTGGAAGCAGATGAGACTTGAAATTACTGTGGCAAACAAAGAAATTGCTTATTATCCGAAATAATAATAATGTCCACTCTATTAACCCTTTCACACATACAACAAATCTGCAGCAGACGACTTTGAAAACATACAGGCAAAAACCTGTAAAATCTCCATAAAAGAATTAGCTTAATTGTAAAATAAAGTTGAAAATATTGGGGCCAAAGGAGAAATTGCTGATCATGAGCAATTTCATCCTTTGGCCACAATGTTTTCAAGAGTCATCTGCTGCTACTGTGTCAATATGCGTCTGTAGGTGGGGAAGGTTTAAATAATTATTCTTTCACCTCCAGAGATTTTCCATATTTTTGTTTAGATGAATCTGCAGGTTACAATACACCAAAAAAAATCCATCTTTGTTTCCATGTAAATCGACCAGTTTCAGTCCTCGATTGTCACCCTTTTAAGCGTTTCTCATGTAGAACACCATATATCATTGAAAAGAGTTACCTCTTAGCTTTAAAACAATCCAAAGAAAATGTTGGGTCATGCATTATGCAAACAAGAATTCACCAGGCGAAAATGGTAACAGTCATTTTAGACCAAATCGGGCCCGGACAAAACCGGTGTTTAACATTTTTTACTTTCACTTTCAAACAAGGTCGTTAGCGTCGGGGATTTCGAAACCGGGTGTCCCGGGTTCGATCCCAAGTCGCGGCACTACGGTCATGGTGGAGTGCCCTTTGGTTTGGCAAGGAACATTTTCTAGCCTGGTACTGGTTTGTTTACCCAGGGATCATGAATAATTAAATTTAATTGCGCGCTAAATGACCTTAGCTGTCGATGCGCCATAAAACAATATACATTCATTCATTCAAACAAGGTCAAAATACTAAAAGTGATCAAATCAATAATTTCCAGTGCATCCTATACACATTCACAATGCATTTAAACTCAGTATCATATTCAATACATTCTGGTGATGGTATACACTCATTTCTTCACAAACAAAGGTTTTTCCCTTTCCCTCATACAACAAATCTGCAGCAGACGACTTTAAACATATTTTGCTCCTTTGACACTATGTTTTCAAAAAGCTGTCTGCTGCAGAGGCGTCAGAAAGCGTCTATATCAGGGAAAGGGTTAAGGACTATAGTACTGTAGATCAGCAAGTCAGCGGATGTATTTAGTGTAATTTGACCTGCAGCAGATTTGTTGTATATGGGAGAGGATTTACACTTTTTGTTCCATACAACATCTGCAGCAGACAAAGCATCAAGGCAGAAATGTGCAAAGCCTCTGCAGCTGACAGCTTTTTGAAAGCATAGTGACAAAAGAAGAAATTGCACAAAACGTGCAATTTCTCCTTTTGCCACAATGTTTTCCACTTTTTGTGATAGGTTATCCATTCAATTATAGAGATTTTCCACTTTTTGACAAAATTAGTTCAAAGTCGTCTGCTGCAGAATTGTCGTATGAGGGAAAGGGTTAAGGATCCGATAGTATTATAAATGGTCAGATTTGAAAACATTGGGGCAATATGCAACATTGCTCTTTATAAACATTTTCTTCTTTTGGCATAATGACTGTGACAATAGGAGAATTTGCTCATTATAATATTTTCTTCTTTTGGCATAATGACAGTTGGAAAAGGAGAAATTGATCAAACAAACATTTTTTTTTCCCCCAATAATAGACCCTGTGTTATTCATTTTACATTGATTGCGAAACAACCTTGATGTCTCATTCCCAAAGACAAAACCTGTTCTCTCTTTGTTTTGTGTGATAAAGAGTCAGAACATGATAATCTTGAGATTCAAACCCGGGACCTTTGGAATATTAAATGATAATTGTTATTGTATTTTTGCTTTAGAATTGGATGCAAACATACCCGTGCGGTTGCAAGACGGAAAATCTGGCAATGAGGGTCGTGTTGAAATACAATATAAAGGTAACTGGGGGACTGTATGTGATGATGAGTGGGACGATAAAGATGCTACTGTTGTTTGTAAAGCGCTTGGATTCACAAAGTAAGTCTTTAATCCCTGACCTGATGCAGGCGAGACAAAAGAGTGTTAACCCTTTCCCTCATACGACAATTCTGCAGCAGACGACTTTGAACGTATTTTGTCAAAACATAGAAAATCTCTTTAATTAAATGGATGACAAAAAGTGGAAAACATTGTGACAAAAGGAGAAATTGCACGCTTTGTGCAATTTCTTCTTTTGTTACTATGTTTTCAAATAGTCGTCTGCTGCAGAGGCGTCAGAAAGCGTTTATATGAGGGAAAGGGTTAAAGGCCTCTGCAGCAGATAACGATAATTTTTTAAGCATAAAAAAAAGAAATTACTTTGATGGTGGAAGACAGTTAACCATTTCCCTCATACGGCAATTATGCAGCAGACGACTTTGAACGTATTTTATCACAAAATAGAAAATCTCCATAATTCAATGGATAACCTATGACAAAAAGTGGAAAACATTGTGGCAAAAGGAGAAATTGCATGTTTTGTGCAATTTCTTCTTTTTTCACTATGTTTTCAAAAAGCTGTTAACCCTTTCCCTCATACGACAATTCTGCAGCAGACGACTTTGAACGTATTTTATCACAAAATAGAAAATCTCCATAATTCAATGGATAACCTATGACAAAAAGTGGAAAACATTGTGGCAAAAGGAGAAATTGCACGTTTTGTGCAATTTCTTCTTTTTTCACTATGTTTTCAAAAAGCTGTTAACCCTTTCCCTCATACGACAATTCTGCAGCAGACGACTTTGAACGTTTTTTGTCAAGAAATAGAAAATCTCCATAATTCAATGGATAACCTATGACAAAAAGTGGAAAACATTGTGGCAAAAGGAGAAATTGCATGTTTTGTGCAATTTCTTCTTTTTTCACTATGTTTTCAAAAAGCTGTTAACCCTATCCCTCATACCACAATTCTGCAGCAGACGACTTTGAACATATTTTGTCAAATAATGGAAAATCTCTATAATTGAATGGATAACATATATATATATAACAAAAAGTGGAAAACATTGTGACAAAAGGAGAAATTGCACGCCTTGTGCAATTTCTTCTTTTGTCACTATGTTTTCAAAAAGCCGTCTGCTGCAGAGGCGTCAGAAAGCGTATATATGAGGGAACGGGTTAAGCTGCCACTGATGTGTATAAGTCTAAGCTTTCTGATGCACCTGCTTTTGACGGCTTTTTGAAAACATAGTGACGGAGGAAGTATGTTCAACGTCGTCTGCTGCAGGATTGTCGTATGAGGGAAAGGGTTAATCGCTCTCATAGTTACCGACTGAGTTGAATAGAAATGAAAGCGTGATAATTTCACTTATATTACACATCTCTTTCACAGTTCAATAGGAATACCCCTGGGCAATTCATATTTTGGTAATGGTACCGGAAATATCTGGCTGGATGATGTCAAGTGTACTGGATTAGAGGCCGGTCTTGGAGCGTGTGAACACAAGAATTGGGGCCGTACAAACTGTGATCATAGTGAAGATGCCGGTGTGATGTGCTTGGCTGCAGGTATTGTGTTAACTTTCTCACTTAAATGTTTGACATACCTGCTGCAGACTATTTGTCTCCATTTCCTACAATGCTTTGAATTTTGTATCTAATTAACATGAAAATATTCCACCAAGGTCTATATTCTTAACATTTTACAAATCCACAGCTGGCGATATTGAATAGCGCTAAAAACATTGTGGTAAAAAGCCGAATTGCTCATGATGAACAAAATTTCCTTTTGCCACAATGTTATCAAATGTCGTCTGCAGACACATCAAAGAGTATCTGTTTGGGGAAAGGGTTAAATAGCTGAAATCATGGGGAATCAAAGTAACTCATTATGTATAGATCTTGGTCACAAGTTGTCTGTTTTATGTACATGATACTGTATACTATACCTCTGTGTAACTCTGTGATTCCCTGTGACTGAGTGGTTCCGGAACGCCTCTGTGGTGTAGAGGTAAAAGCTTTCGCCTCGCTTGCTGTAGGTCGTGGGTTTGATCATACCTAAGGCTGTAAAAATAGTAGTAATGGCTTCTCTTCCCCTCCTTTGCACTCAGGATTGTTATATTATGACTGACTCCCTGGTGTCAGCTTGTGTGATCTGTCTATCTGTTTTTTATACCCCCGATAAACGAAGTTTAGAGGGGGTATATTGGAGTGACCCTGTGGTTGGTCGGTCGGTCGGTCGGTCGGTCGGTCGATCGGTCAGTCGGTTGGTCGGTCGGTTGGTCCGTTGCGATTTTCCTTGTCCGGAGCATAACTTTAAAACTAATTGTTAGAATTTAATAAAACTTCATAGGATGATACAACACATTGAGAGGAAGTGCAGTGTACAGGAACCATAACTCTATTTTACCTAAATACAGAGTTATTGCCCTTTGTTACTTTTTCTTGTCCGGAGAATTACTTAATAACTAACAGATGGAATATAATAAAACTACATACAATGGTAGAGCATAATGAGAGGAAGTGCAGTATACAAGAACCATAACTCTAATTTACATAATTACAGAGTTATTGCCCTTTGTTACTTTTTCTTATTCATAGAGTCTTGTCCAGAGCATAACTTTAAAACAAATTGTTGGAATTTAATAAAACTTCATAGGATGATACAACACATTGAGAGGAAGTGCGGTGTACAGGAACCATAACTCTATTTTATCTAAATACAGAGTTATTGCCCTTTGTTACTTTTTCTTGTCCGGAGAATTACTTAATAACTAACAGATGGAATCTAATAAAACTACATACAATGGTAGAGCATAATCAGAGGAAGTGCAGTGTACAAGAACCATAACTCTAATTTACATAATTACAGAGTTATTGCCCTTTGTTACTTTTTCTTGGTTGTAGAGTCTTGTCCGGAGCATAACTTTAAAACTAATTGTTGGAATTTAATAAAACTTCATAGGATGAAACAACACATTGAGAGGAAGTGCGGTGTACAGGAACCATAAATCTATTTTATCTAAATACAGAGTTATTGCCCTTTGTTACTTTTTCTTGTCCGGAGAATTACTTGATAACTAACAGATGGAATATAATAAGACTGCATACAATGGTAGAGCATAATCAGAGGAAGTGCAGTGTACAAGAACCATAACTCTAATTTACATAATTACAGAGTTATTGCCCTTTGTTACTTTTTCTTGTTCGTAGAGTCTTGTCCGGAGCATAACTTTAAAACTAATTGTTGGAATTTAATAAAACATCATAGGATGATACAACACATTGAGAGGAAGTGCAGTATACAGGAACCATAACTCTAATTTACCTAAATACAGAGTTATTGCCCTTTGTTACTTTTTCTTGTCCGGAAAATTACTTAATAACTAACAGATGGAATATAATAAAACTACATACAATGGTAGAGCATAATCAGAGGAAGTGTAGTGTACAAGAACCATAACTCTACTTTACATAATTACAGAGTTATTGCCCTTTGTTACTTTTTCTTGTTCGTAGAGTCATGTCCGGAGCATAACTTTAAAACTAATTGTTGGAATTTAATAAAACATCATAGGATGATACAACACATTGAGAGGAAGTGCGGTGTACAGGAACCATAACTCTATTTTATCTAAATACAGAGTTATTGCCCTTTGTTACTTTTTCTTGTCTGGAGAATTACTTAATAACTAACAGATGGAATCTAATAAAACTACATACAATGGTAGAGCATAATCAGAGAAAGTGCAGAGAAACCCACTTCCAACCCGGAAAGGTTTGTCAGCTCCAAAATAATGGGATTATAGCTAGGGCCATAATCCGTATTATTATATTATGATTGACTCACTGGTGTCAGGATAAATTGACAAGTAGAACTGGTAACTTACCCCAGGAAAAACCATGTTATAACTAAAAAATTGTTGAGAGAGCTGTTTAACTCCATACAAATAAACTGAGTGGTACCTGATTGTTCTGACGTGGCATGATGTAATTCCAGGCACCTCGCCCAATGTTCAAATACAGCTGACGGGAGGACTGTCAATGTTTCAAGGTCGAGTGATGATCAACGTGTTCAATCATTGGGGTACAATTTGTGACGACCAGTTTGACCATGCCGAGGCAGACGTCATCTGTAGAATGCTGGGACATCATAGGTACTGTAGGTTGCAATTATCTCCCTTTCCCACATAGAACAACTCTGCACAGAACGTGCAATTTCTCCTTTTGTCACAATGTTTTCCACTTTTAGTCATAGGTTATCCATCTGACAAAATATGTTCAAAGTCGTCTGCTGCAGAATTGTCGTATGAGGGAAAGGGTTAAGCAATTTTTTCTTTTCTTACATTGTCCAAGGTGGCTTATGTCATTTATATGATGGAAAGGGGTAAACACTTTCCCACATACAACACATTTGCAGCAGCAGACAAAACATTTAGTAAAAAAACATTGGAAACTATATATACATTAAAGCACAATTATTGAATAAAGTTGAAAACATTGTGGCAAAAGGAGAAAATTCTCCTTTTGCCACATTGTTTTCAAAAGTCAGCTGCTGCACAAGGTCTGTATGGTGATAAGAGTTAACCCTTTCCTTCTTTTAGACGCATTTTTAAACATCTGCAGCAAACGACTTTTAAAAACATTGAGACAAAAAGTCAAAATTGCTCATAATGAGCAATTTTGCCTTTTGTCACTATGTTTTCAACTCTCTTTAATTATAAGACTCTCTTTAATGAAAATTTTTCACATATTTAGCAAGATGTTTTTAAAGTCATCTGCTGCAAATATGTTGTATGTGGGAAAGGGGGTTAACACTTTCCAACATACAACAAATCTGCAGCACACGACTTTGAAAATATTTTGACAAAAACATGAAAAATCTACATAAAAGATGGCTTAATTGTTAAATAAAGTTGAAAACATTGTGGCCATCATGAGCAATTTCACCTTTGGCCACAATGTTTTCAAAAGTCGTCTGCTGCTATTGCGTCAAAATGTGTCTGCAGGTGGGAATAGGTTAAAGGATTTTTTTTTTTCCAGAGGTGGAACTGTTCTCCCGGCATCGACATACAGCGGGGGTTCAGGCCCGATATGGCTGGATGATCTAGGATGTACGGGGAATGAGACATCCATTGCTGACTGTGTTCATAAACCATGGGGTGTCAGCAACTGTGATCATAATGAGGATGCTGCTATACAGTGTTTTCAAGGTGAGGCAACAAACATTATATACATGGGTCCAATTCCACCAAAAACTTAACTCTTTCCCTCAAATAGATGCTTTCTGACGCCTCTGCAGCAGACAGCTTTTTGAAAACATAGTGACAAAAGAAGAAATTGCACAAAACAAGCAATTTCTCCTTTTACCACAATGTTTTCCACTTTCAGTCACAGGTTATCCATTCAATTATAGAGATTTTCCATTTTTTGACAAAATATGTTCTGCTGCAGAATTGTCATATGAGGGAAAAGGTTAATATGGCAATTCTATAAACAATTACCAGTTTATAACGAATTCATGAAAGCTACCTATGACAAACCTATGAATTTATTGATTGATTTTAGTTGAACAGCAATTTCATTCCATTTATATTGCAACTGTATATCCTTGCTTTCCTGCAACTGGCTACCATCATAAATAGACAATTTAGCCTATTGGTGGCAGACAAATAGTGCTAGTTAATTTTAATGACTTTTGTCAGTCATTGGAAACCTGAATGTCAGAGCTCGCGAACCCTGAATTTATAGCCTGTCATGCCAACTGCTTATAACAACCCATAAAAGTCACCTATTAATGGCAAACCTGTGAAAGCCACCTAATTATGGCAAACCCTTGAAAGTTACCTATTGATATCAAACACTTGAAATCCACCTAATTATGGCAAACCCTTGAAAGTTACCTATTGATATCAAACTTGTGAAAGCCACCTAATTATGGCAAACCCTTGAAAGTTACCTATTGATGTCAAACTACCTAATTATGGCAAACCCTTGAAAGTTACCTATTGATTTCAAACTTGTGAAAGCTACCTATTTATGGCAAACCCTTGAAAGTTACCTATTGATGTCAAACACTTGAAAGCTACCTATTTATGGCAAACCCTTGAAAGTTACCTATTGATTTCAAACTCGTGAAAGCTACCTAATTATGGCAAACCCTTGAAAGTTACCTATTGATATCAAACACTTGAAAGCTACCTAATTATGGCAAACCCTTGAAAGTTACCTATTGATGTCAAACACTTGAAAGCTACCTAATTATGGCAAACCCTTGAAAGTTACCTATTGATTTCAAACTCGTGAAAGCTACCTAATTATGGCAAACCCTTGAAAGTTACCTATTGATATCAACCACTTGAAAGCCACCTAATTATGGCAAACCCTTGAAGGTTACCTATTGATATCAAACACTTTAAAGCGAACCCATGAAAGCCACTTGATTAAAACAAATCGATGAAAGCCACCTATTTATAGCAAACCCATGAAAGCTACCTGCATATAAGAAATCAACGAAAGCCACCTATTTATAGCAAACCCATGAAAGCTACCTGCATATAACAAATGAGTTTTTTTGACATTTAGACAATCCACCAGCTTTACAAGTGAGGTTAATGAATGGTAGCACACCAAATGAAGGTCGTGTGGAGGTTCAATATCAGGGTAGATGGGGTACCGTATGCGATGACAAATGGGCAGCTTCAGATGCAGCCGTTGTGTGTAGAATGCTTGGAAAACCATTGTAAGTTAACCCGAGTTTCAGATAACCCTTACCCGCATACAACAAATTTGCAGCAGACGACTTTGAAAATATCTGAATAATATAAATATTTTATAGAGTTGAAGGCATTTTGGTTAAAGGAAAAATTGCTTATCATGAGTTATTACTTCTATATAGCCACAATGCTTTAATCCTTTCTTACATATGACAAATCTTCGTTTACATATATATTATTATTCAATTCTTATAGCTTTTGGAATTGTTGATTTAATATTTATTTTTTGATGTTTTTTATTTTTTCAAAAAAATAGTATGAGAGAAAAAATTTAAATTTAAGGATTAAGGAAGTTTCATTTAAGTTTCATCTTATTAATTTTTGCTCCACCAGGTTTTATTTAACCCTTTCCCACAAACAAACACTTTTGACGCCTCTGCAGCAGACAAATACATTGTGGCTAAAAGAGAAATTGCTCATTCTTTTGTTACAATGTTATCAATTTTTTTTCAATTATTAAACTTTCCCTTGCAGAGATTTTTCCATAATTGTGTCTAAAAGTATTCAAAGTCGTCTGCTGCTGATTTGTTGTATGTGGGAAAGGGTTAATACAAAATTCAAAACCATTTTGTCTCTATGTAATTTGCTTTATAATGTTAAACACTTTTGAAAATACCTATTATGAAAAGGGTGCTATATAGAACAAACAGAAAAGAACATAAGTTTATTGATTTGATCTATAAATGTGTTATTATAAAATCTTGGGGAAGAATTACTATGATGAATATTTTTTTCATTTTTGCGAATCCAGTTCTGGTGCTGCTGCAGTGAGCCATGCAGCCTATGGGGCGGGCGCGGGACCCATATTGATGGATAATGTAGAGTGTGTTGGTACAGAAACCACTATTGGACAATGCAGATTCAGTGGATGGACAATCAATGATTGTTCACATACCGAAGATGCCGGCGTCATTTGTCAGGACAGTAAGTCTTGATTTATCAGTAATAATTGTTTAACCCCTTTCCCACATACAACAAATCTGTAGCAGACTACTTTAAAATTATATGGGGAAAAAATATGGAACATTTCTATAAATGAACGTTTCAATATTGAATCGAGTTTAAAAAATATTGTGGCTGAAGGAGAAAATGCACGTTTTGAGCAATTTCTTCTTTTGCCACAATGTTTTCAAAAAGCTGTCAGAGGCGTCAGAAAATGAGGGAAAGGGTTAAATCTCATATAGACGCTTCCTGCAGCAGATAGCTTTTTGAAAACATTGTGGCAAAAGAAGAAATTGCTCAAAACAAGCAATTTATCCTTTTGCCACAATGTCAAAACATGCAATTTCTCCTTTTGCCACAATGTTTTCAAAAAGCTATCTGCTGCAGAAAGCGTCTATATGAGATTTAACCCTAAGATATTTGACAGACATGATCACCAAACCAAGACAATGACTACATGCTAGCACTTGTCTTCATGTTGTGTTTACCAACCATTTACTTGAGGTTGAAAGTAGAGTAAACACACAAAATAACATGGGATAAATAGTGAGTTAACCCTTTCCCACATACAACAAATCTGCAGCAGACGACTTTGAAAACATAATGTCGAACACCTGAAAAATCTCCATAAAAGATAGCTTAATTGTTAAATAAAGTTGAAAACACTGTGGCCAAAGGAGAAATTGCTCATCATGAGCAATTTCACCTCTGGCCACTATGTTTTCAAAAGTCATCTGCTGCTATTGCTTCAAAATGCGTCTGTAGGTAGGAAAGTGTTACTAAGTAATACTGGTAACTTACCCAGGAAACACTGTTATGTAACTGAAATTTTGTTGAAGCCCCATCTCAAACACCATGTGAGCAATCTAACCAAACAGACCATTTATCATTGCAGTATTTCGTATATTTTTCAGATAATGTGCAAACACCGATACGATTGGTTGGAAGTAAAAACGGTCCGTTTGAAGGTCGCGTAGAGATACAGTATAATAATTCTGGCCTTTGGGGCACTGTCTGTGATGATAGCTTTGGTTCCAAAGATGCAGCAGTTGTATGCAGAATGTTGAATTACCCCACGTAAGATTGAACATCATAATATTTCTTAACCCTTTCCCTCATATAGATGCTTTCTGACGCCTCTGCAGCAGACGGCTTTTTGAAAACATAGTGACAAAAGAAGAAATTGCTCAAAACGAGCAATTTCTCCTTTTGCCACAATGTTTTCCACTTTTTGCCATTTAATTATAGAGATATTCTATTTTTTGACAAAATATGTTCAAAGTCGTCTGCTGCAGAATTGTCTTATGAGGGAAAGGGTTAAATACCTGATAGGGAAAACTATTTTAATGTTTCCACTTTATCCGGGTACAATTTCTGACTCAAGAAATGTGAATACATATAATATGTAGAATTATCAAATGTTAGATAAAATATGTACACTGGCACTCCTCTATAACACTGTTCTTGGGAGCCATGGTCTCCCACAGCGCTATTAGCGGGGTTAAATTGATAACGATTTTCAAAAAAAATCATTACCCCACCCACCCACCTATAATGCATCCACTAATTTAATTGCAAAGAGAGTGTTTTTGGCTAAAACAAGCTTGCAAGATATATTTACCTGTTTCTTTGACATTTGATGGATGTATCAGGATGTATTGTGAATTGCAAGTGCAAATTTAAATTTGCGTGGTGAGATTTCAAACAGCAGCAGATTATTGCGAGTGAAATTTTTGGACCGAATAATACACATTTATAATCGTAGATCTTTTACAGGGTTATTTCTTTGACAATTCGCGGTAATTGCACTGAACTTTCGAGATTTACTGAGTGGCTGGGAGTATACTTTCAGTTTTGCAATATTTGCGGCAATTTACAAACTATACATTTCTTGTGCGCATGCCTGTTCAACGGCCCCAATATTGATGACGTTTACTGCATCCATTTGAGCTAAATAGTTTTAATTTACATATCGCAAATACAATTGGCTGTTAAAGAGTTTAACATTATATGTACTTTTTATTACAGTTTCAGCTAATTTTTATTCATTTATTGAGTGAAATCGACTAAAGATACATATCTGAGCAGTTCTTCACAAATTACACTTCACCTATTTCATACATACAACAAATCTGCAGCAGATAATTATAAAAAAATATCTGCAAATAATTTGAATATTCTCTTTAAATTTAAAGTATAATTTTTAAATAGAGTTGAAAACAAATTTTGCAAAATAAGAAATTGCTTGTTTTGAGCAATTTCTCCATTTGCCACACCGCTTTCAACTCTATTCAATAATTATATTTTCATTTATAAAGATTTTCTATATTTTTGCCTTGATATCTTCAACATTGTCTGCTACAGATTTGCTACATGGATGAAAGATTTCACAAAGTCGACATAATAAAACCACTCTATCTTTCGTCCAACAGGAAATTTAGTAAACAAACTTTAATCTCTAAGGGGCCAGCAATGCAGATTTCATGAGAGACAGCTTGTTTTGAGCTGTCTCACCTTTCTGACCCCACTGCAGCAGAAGGCTTTTTGAAAACATACTGACAAAAGAAGAAATTAGTCCTTTTGTCACAATGTTTTCCACTTTTAGTCATAGGTTATCCATTCAATTATAGAGACATTCTATTGTTTGACAAAACATGTTCGAAGTCGTCTGTCATATGAGGGAAAGGGTTAAATGTGGGATATAATTTAATCTTGATAAAATCAATTACAGACAAGGAGCAATTGCCAAAGGATCATCGTTTTTTGGTCCGGGTACCGGTCCAACCTTGTTGGATGATCTGGATTGTACAGGGAATGAGACGGATATCGCACTCTGCGGACATCGTGGATGGAATAAGACCAATTGTGACCACACTGAAGATGTGTCTGTTTTCTGTCAAGGTAGGGTTTGTTGGAAACATTGTTTTGCATTGATTTCAACAGTATTTTATTTATACATGTATAACCACAGTTTCTTGGTAAATAACCGGTGCTTCTAGTTTTAAATGATTAACCCTTTCCCACATACAACAATCCTGCAGCAGACGACTTTAACAAAATTCAGGCAAGAATATGAAATATTCATTTTAACCCTTTCCCTCATATAGACGCGTTCTGACGCCTCTACAGCAGACAGCTTTTTGAAAACATAATGACGAAAGAAGAAATTGCTCAAATCGAGCAATTTCTCCTTTTGACACTATGTTTTCCACCTTTAGTCATAATTTATCCATTTAATTATAGAGATTTTCTATTTTTTAACAAAATATCTTCAAAGTCGTCTGCTGCAGAATAGTCGTATGAGGGAAAGAGTTAAAGAAATGTTGAATAATGGAAAGATTTGAAAACATTGTGGCAAAAGGAGAAATTGCTTGTTTTGAGCAACTTATTCTTTTGTCACAAAGTTTTCAAAAGTTGTCTGCAGCAGAGCAGTCAGAAAGCGTCTATATGTGGGAAAGGGTTAAACGCGACGCATATGCATGAGTCATAATAGGGATTACGGCTATGACCATAATCCCATTTGTTTTGGGGCTGACAGATAGGTATGATCCGGCATGAATTAAATGCATGCCGGGGACTATTTGCTTAACTCATGTTATACCGTTTATGTAGTCGGTTGTTTACATCCGCATCTTGTTTTCTAGATGCTTGTTGCTATTCTCACTGAATGAGCGCGAAAGCCACTGCTCTACCTAGTTTAGAGTCTTAATCCTTTCCCACATACAGCAAATCTGCAGCATACGACTGGAAACTTCCTTTAAATGAAAGTACAATAATTGAATAGAGTTGAAAAGATGGTGACATTGTTTTGAGCAATTTCTTGTTTGTTAGCATGTTTTTAAAAAGCCGTCTGCTGCAGCAGCGTCAGAAAGCGTCTATATGAGGGAAAGGGTTAACCCGTTCCCACCTGCAGACGCATTTCGACGCAATAGCAGCAGACGACTTTTGAAAACATTGTGGCCAAAGGTGAAAATTGCTCATCATCTCCTTTGGCCTCAATGTTTTCAACTTTATTTCAGCTATCTTTTATGGAGATTTTTCAGGTTTTTGTCACTATGTTTTCAAAGTCGTCTGCTGCAGATTTGTTGTATGTGGGAAAGGGTGAAGTATGGCAGGACTGGGAATTGAAAGATGTTTCCCTTCCAAATGTAGGAATTTCATTGATACTAGTCTTCAGTAATTTGAAGCCTTCTAGGATTAACCCTTTCCCTCATATAGATGCTTTCTGACGCCTCTGCAGCAGACGGCTATTTGAAAACATAGTGACAAAAGAAGAAATTGCACAAAACGTGCAATTTCTCCTTTTGCCACAATGTTTTCCACTTTTAGTGATAGGTTATTCATTCAATTATAGAGATTTTCTATGTTTTGACAAATTACGTTCAAAGTCGTCTGCTGCAGATTGTTGTATGAGGGAAAGGGTTAATTGCTGATCAATTTAGATCTTCATCAAGCTAAGAAAGCTGATCTGAATATACACTGATGGCAAATGCCCTGAGGTTGTTTACTACAGAGCATCACTCATATCTTTTATATAGCCAGCACAAGACAGAATACCACTGTGAGACTGAGGGGCGGACCTACCACTTCAGAGGGGCGTGTTGAAGTATTCCATAATGGCAAATGGGGGTCCGTGTGTGATGATGAATTTGATACCAAAACTGCTGGGGTAGTGTGCAAAATGCTTGGACTTCCAAGGTCAGTACAAATGTGTTGAAATATATCTAAACCCTTTCAAACACAGAGAACAAATGACTTTGAAAACATCATCAAACAAAAGGAAAAAACTCTGTAAGTGAAATGTATAATTATTGAAAGAATTGTGGCAAATAGAGTAAATTGCTCATTATGATAAATTTCTCCTATTCCCTTACCGTTTTCAGAAGTCATCTGCTGCAGATATGTCAAAATGCATCTGCATGTGAGAAATATATAAACACTGAATTCTATAGGCCAACAACACCAATCTTTATATTTATACCCTCCACAAATAAGTTTTTGGGGGTATATAGGAATCACCCTGTCCGTCCGTCCGTCCCTCCGTCTGTCTGTCCATATGTCTTGTAAGTGCAACTCCTTAATGGCTGGACCGATTCTGATGAAGCTTTACACAGTTGCAGTACACAACCTGAGGATGTGCATGAAGTAAGATTATCCCTGTTGGAAATATATCTGTCCGTCCGTCCGTCTGTCTGTCCATATGTCTTGTTCACTCACAGTTCTAGTTCATTATGATATGAGCTGCATCAGGCAAAAAGGGCAGTTTTTGGTAAGTGACAAAATGTTCGCACATACAGATGCTTTCTGCTTTGGCAGCTGATGACTTTTTTGAAAACAATGTGACTAAAAGAAAAATTGCAAGTACTTAAATACTACATGTATTGCATTGAAACTTTATAAAACCCTATTCAACTATCACACCTATGTCGATTCTCAAGTTAGATAACTCCATCCTGCATATTATGCAAGTTATGGCCCTCTTTTAACTTAGAAATTCTGGTTAAAGTTTTGCTTGCAATTAGATTAAGAGACCATATCTCAGTATTTACTTGATGCATTACATTGAAATTTTCTACAATGCTTCCCAACTACCACACCCATGGAAATAATCAAGTTTGATATACTCTATCCTGCATTTAATGCAAATTATGGCCTTTTTTTACTTAGATAATTTATAACTTGCTATTTTTATCTGAGTTTTATCACACATTGACAGCACTGGAGCCCAGCCCAGACCAAAAGCCTATTATGGACGGGGAACTGGACAGATTTGGCTTGATAATGTACATTGTTCGGGCAGCGAATCCAACATTGATGTTTGTGACCATCAGCCATGGGGAAACAGCAATTGTGACCATGATGAAGATGTCGGAGTACTTTGTGATACAGGTACCAGAAAATTTCAATGAATAAACAAATGAGAGATGGAAGCATTGTTGGAAAAGGAGAAATACCAGTATATTTCAGGACATGTATCATTCTCTAGTAAAATTGCGTCATAAGAAATTAAGCTTTTTTAACCCTTTCAATGTTGAGTTTTTCAAATGGCTCTTCAAACTGTGCATTTTGAATAATATAACTGATTAAATCAATCCATAATATAATAAATCAATCAATTAACTCGCTTGATTAATATTTTTGATAGATATATGCTATGAAGGAACAAGATATAATAGCTTGAGAATTTGAGGTATCAATTTGAAATTGAGTTTAAAACATTTTCGGAAAAGAAGAAATTGCTCATCTTCAATATTTTCACCTTCTCGGTCACAGATTACAGAAGTTGTTTCCTGCAGAGGCATCAAAAGTAGTTTTTTATTGGTACAACATTTTATGTTTGTTTGTGTTGCCTTTTTTTTAACCAGCCACGACTGTTCGTGCACGACTGGTAAATGGAAGCTCCACAACATCTGGCCGACTGGAACTGTTTTATAACAACACTTGGGGCACAGTCTGCGATGACGGGTTTAATACGAAAGACGCGCAGATTGTTTGTCGTATGCTGGGACTTCAGATGTGAGTATAGACAACAAATGGATGAAGAAGCATTTTGACACCTGCAGAAGACGACTTTTGAAAACATTGTAGCAAACAGAGAAATTGCTCATGATGAGCAATTTCTCCGTTTGCCACAACGTTTTCAACTCTATCCAATAAATGAACTAATACTTATAGAAAAATTCCAAATTTTTGCCTACATGAACTCAAAGTGGTCTGATGCAGATTTATTGTATGTGGGAAATAAATGAAATGGAATTTTGATTTTTTAAGTTTACATCATAATGTTTATCAATTTTGTAATTCAACCATCTCCATGGTGACGTGGTAGGAGTACCAACCTTGGTTTGATTGCCGGTCAGGTCATACCAAATGCTCTTTAAAAAATGGTTGTAATAACTTCCCACACTGGCACTCAAAGTTGCGGCTATAGCATAACAAGTGATTATTATACCCCCAGATACATAGTATATGGGGGCTATATAGGAGTCACGCTTGTCGGTCTGTCGGTCCGTTGGTCTGTAGACATTTCTTGTGAACACTATTTCTCAGCAACCCTTGGTCAGAATTCAATATAACTTCACAAGAATGATTGATACCAAGCCTAGTTGTGCATATTGTTGGCGTGTTGCACTGGAATTATTTTTAAATGAGTTATGGCCCCTTGAATTTCTCATACATATGTATATTGTCAGGCACCAGCTGGGGGGTATTCATCACCTTCAGAGATATTTCTAGTTGTGTCAGGATAAATAATATCAGTAGTACTGGTAATTTACACAGGAAATGCGGTGATATAATGGAAAAACTGTTGAAAGTGGCATAAAACAGCATTCAAACTAAGCATTCGTAATTATCATAAAGTCGATACTGCTACTTAAAGACTTCTTAACCCCTTTCCCTCATTTTCCGACAATTTTGCAGCAGACGACTTTGAACATATTTTGTCAAAAAAAAAGAAAATCTCTATAATTGAATGGATAACCTATAACTAAAAGTGGAAAACATTGTGGCAAAAGGAGAAATTGCTCGTTTTGAGCAATTTCTTCTTTTGTCACTATGTTTTCAAAAATACGTCTGCTGCAGAGGCGTCAGAAAGCGTCTATATGAGGGAAAGGGTTAAAATACTTCTTAACCCCCCCCCTCCTTATCCACATACAAACAATTTCCATCTCAACAAAAACATGTTAAATCTCTATATTTGAAAGTATAATTGAGCCTTCCCATAGGAAAAGGTACAAGTTGTCTTTTCTGAACAGTGTAGGTTCAGAACAAATTGTACATCTTTTCTACACAATGAAACAGCTATTAAACTTATGTAAACAGTGAAGATTTTGATCAGACTGTGCAAATACCTCTTTAGTTCCTATAACATTACTTTTCTAATTAAAGTACGAAAGCATTGCCAATAGCGGGAGCTATCTATGGCCAAGGATCGGGTCCCATACTGCTGGATGATGTGGGTTGTTTAGGCTCCGAGACGAATATCGCTCAGTGTGCCAACAAAGGCTGGTATAACCACAACTGTCAACATAACGAAGATGTAGGAGTTGACTGTAATTCAGGTAAAATCAATGTTTTTAAATATTTGTTTGATCCCTTTCCCACCTGCAGACACATTTTGATGCAATAGCAGCATACGACTTTGAACATATTTTGTCCAAAAATGGAAAGTCTCTATAATTGAATGGATAACCCATGACTAAAAGTTGAAAACTGTGTCAAAAGGAGAAAATGCTCGTTTTGAGCAATTTCTTCTTTTGTCACAATGTTTTCAAAAAGCTGTCTGCTGCAGAGGCGTCAGAAAGCGTCTATATGAGGGAAAGGGTTAAACGCATCTGCAGCAGGAGACTTATGAAAACATTGTGGAAAAAGATGAAATCGTCCAAAACAAAATTTTCTTCTTTATTTGACTTGTATTAAGTAGCCACTTTTGTTTAGCAGGCAAATTTTGACTCTCCCCTGGGTGAATTCTTAGACAAGTTTGAGTGTAGTTTCAAATTTATCTGCTGGGAAAGGGTCGAGTCACCTTTATTGACACTTCTGTTTATTCACAGCTCCTATTCGATATCGGCTTGTTAATGGCACAATTGGTAGGAGTGGACGTGTCGAGGTATTTCTGAATGGTCAGTGGGGGACAGTGTGTGATGATGAGTTTGACAATAAAGCCGCGACGGTGGTCTGCAAAGCTCTAAATCTACCTTAGTAAGTTTACTGTGTCTCTCTTGTAGCATCAGGCCCGAATAGCGATAACAATTATTTAGAAATGCCCCTTTTTGATGAACGTTGGAGTTCGCTTGCAGCGCTCTTGTTTGTTCTATCAATGCTATCAATGCAGCAGACGATTTTGAACATATGTTGTCAAAAAATTGAAAGTCTCTATAATTGAATGGATAACCTATAACTAAAAGTGGAAAACATTGTGGCAAAAGGAGAAATTGCTCGTTTTGAGCAATTTCTGCTTTTGTCACTAAGTTTTCTAAAAGCTGTCTGCTGCAGAGGCGTCAGAAAGTGTCTATATGAGGGAAAGGGTTAAACCTTTCCAACACCTAAATGAGCTGCAGCAGACAACTTTGAAAACATCAAGGCAAAGATGTAGACAATCTCTAAAAATGAAAGGATCATCATTGAATGAACTGAAAACATTGTTGCAAAATGAGAAATTACTCATCATGAGCCATTTCTCCTTATGCCACTATGTTTACAAAAGTTGCATGCTGAAGGTGCATAAAACTGCGTCTACACGTCAAAAAGGGCTAAGTAGTAACTCAGATGATCAAGCTAATAATTTCTTGTTATTTAATAGGTCGGAAATGTTATCTTTTTATTTTGTCTAGAATATTAGAACATTTCTGAATATTTAACCCTTTCCCACAGCAAAACAAATTTGAAAGTATCCACTCAAAAAATGGAAAATTCTCAATAAATGAGTGTGCAAATATTAAATAGAGTTGAAAACTTTGTGGCAAATGGAGAAATTGCTCATTATAAGCAATTTCGCCCTTTGCCACAATGTTTCCAAAAGTCGTCTGCTGCTGATGTGTCTGAACACGTCTGCAAGTGGGAAATATTCAAAATAATAAAGTTAAATGTCAGACTTTCACTCAGTCTCTTTAACCCTTTCCCACATACATCAATTCTGCAGCAGACAACTTTGAACATAATTTGTAAAAAAATAGAAAATCTCCATAATTGAATGGATAACCTATGACTAAAAGTGGAAAACATTGTGGCAAAAGGAGAAATTGCTCGTTTTGAGCAATTTCTTCTTTTGCCACAATGTTTTTCAACTTTTTCAGCAATTATACCAACATTTATAGAGCTTTTCCGTGTTTTTGCCTAGATGTTTCCAAAGTCGTCTGCTGGATAATTGTTGTATGTGGGAAAGGGTTAACACTGACAGAGTAAAGAAATGTTAAAGAAGTTTATAACATGCTCACCTTGATATAGGAAATTATAAAGTTTTAATGAGGTGTCATTTAACGCCTGAAATTTCACAAAATATATTTTTTGCCATGCTCCAGTAAAATTAACATTAGGGCATTAGTGGCCATTGTAGATACAGATATGTCTGTGTGTCCATATATAGGGGAAAAGGAGTAATTACTCATACAATATTTATTTAACCCGTTCCTGCATACAACAAATCTGCAGCAGATGCCTTTGAAAACATATTGGCAAATATAGGGAAAATCTCTTGAAAGCATTAATATTGTAAGGAGATGAAAAGATTGTGGCAAAAGGGGAAATTGCTCATTATGAGCAATTTCACCTTTTGTCAAAATCTTTTCAAAATTCATCTGCTGCAGAGGTGTCAGAAAATGTCTGTATGTGGGAAAGGGTTAAAGGTTGTCTGTTTCAGATGCATCAAATTTCGTCCAAATGTTTGAAAGAGTTAAAATTTGTATACCATATTAATCAGCTGTTCATCAACTTACTATTCCTTTCAGTCAAAATGCCTTGCCCCTCTCTGGTGCCAGTTTTGGCGCAGGTACAGGTCAGATATGGCTCGATGAGACGACATGTTTCGGAAATGAGTCCTCGTTACTGCTATGTAACACGAATGCGCCGGGCGACAATGACTGTTCGCATGAAGAAGATGTGGGTGTAATCTGTACTAATGGTAAATAGATCTCAATTTTCCTTATCTCTTTTGCCCTTTCCCAGGAATCCGCTGTGGTCGAGTGGTTAGCGTCGGGGATTTCGAAACCGGGTGTCCCGGGTTCGATCCCTAGTCGCGGCACTACGGTCATGGTGGAGTCAACTTGGGCAAGGCACATTTTCTAGCCTAGTACTGGTTTGTTTACCCAGGGATCATGAATAATTAAATTTAATTGCGCGCTAAATGACCTTAGCTGTCGATGCGCCATAAAACAATATACATTCATTCATTCATTCATTGCCCTTTCCCACGTGCAAATGCATTTTGGCTCGTTTATCTGTAACAGGCTACATTTGTAAACATGGTGGCAGAAGGAGAATTTGTACATTATCTTTACCAGAATATTTTCAATACTACTCCTCTGTCAAATTTGTCAAGATATGGTTGATATTTAACCCTTTTTCAGTTGTAGACGCATTTTGATGTATTTATAGCAGACAACTTTTGAAAACATTGTGATAAAAGGAGAAATTACACAGATCATTTTTTGCCTCAATGTTTTAAAATCTACTCAATAAACATACTTTTGTTTAATATAAATTTTCATTTTTTTGCCTAGATGTCACCTGATGCAGATTTGTCATTTGAACTTAAAAACATTTGGTTAAAAATATGGCCAACCTCTATAAATGAAAGTTTAATAATTGAAAAGAGTTCAAAATGTTGTGGCAAATGGAGGAATTGATTGTTTTGAGCAATTTCTCCTTTTGCCAAAATGATTTCAAAAGTCGTCTGCTGCATGGACGTCAGAAAGCATATATATGTGGGAGACTGTTAATATGCAAATTATGCATACATTATGTGCAATTTCTCCTTTTGCAATAATATTTTCAACTGTATTCAATTTAAAGAACTTACATTAGCGATGAGTGGAAATCTGTGAATTTTATTTGTTGTTTTTTCATTCTTCATACAAAATATGATGACTTAATGTTATATCTCACTGTTTATCATGGGTTTGTGGCTTTAAAAAATATCAGAAATGTGGCTGCATCTTATAGGAGAGTCAACCATGAAAACCTAGATTTGCGACCTCAAAGTCAAGAGCGCCTTATAGTCGAGTATTTACAAACATTCAGGCACTACTCGGTGTTGATTTATACCTATTGGGATAATGCATACGATGTATTACACATGTAAATAATGTACAACGATGAATTACACAAGTAAGTACTGTACAACGGTGTATTACACAAGTACATATTGTATAACGGTGTATTACACAAGTAAATACTGTATAACGGTGTATTACACAAGTAAATATTGTATAATGGTGTATTACACAAGTAAATACTGTATAACTGTGTATTACACAAGTACATACTGCACCAGTGTATTACACAATTACATACTGTACAACAGTGTATTACACAATTGTATACTGTACAACAGTGTATTACACAATTACATACTGTACAATGGTGTACTACACAAGTAAATACTGTACAATGGTGTAAAACACAAGTACATACTGAACAACGACGTTTTACTAAATTACATACTGTACAACGGTGTATTACACAATTACGTACTGTACAACGGTGTACTATACAAGTAAATACTGTACAACGGTGTAAAACACAAGTACATACTGTTCAACAGTGTATAACAAATTTTATCTATAGTATAACTGTCTATGTCTATTAGCTGCAGCCTCAGGTAACATACAATACAGACTCAGTGGAGGCTCAAGTGGATCCGAGGGAAGACTGGAGATGTTGTATGCTGGCAAATGGGGCACTGTTTGTGATGATAATTTCGATAGCCATGCAGCTTCGGTCGTATGCAACAGTCTGAACGTCACATAGTAAGTACTTCCTAGACCTCGAGATTAAGATGATAGTGATTGAAACCTCGAAGAATATTTATGCCATATACTGTTTCTAGTGTTGAAAGCTTGAGTATACAATGCAACATCTGGAAAATTGACAGAATGAAAAAAAATCTGAGTTGAAATTGAGCAATTGATGCTTCAAAATCTTTTAAACATTCAAGAGTTATGCAGCAGACTGCTATGAAAACATTTAGGCAAAATTATGTAAAATGACTATTTCTAAAAGAGTATTAGTTGAAAAGAGATGAAAACATTGTGACAAAAGGGGAAATTGCTCACTTATGAGCAATTTCTCTTTTTGCCACAATGTTTTCAAAAGCTGTCTGCTGCATAAAAAAGGGGCCTGCAAATGGAAAAGGGTTAAGATTTGTAAACTGCTACTCTAATATAATAACCTAAGAATAATGACTGGTAAATTGAATGTGAAATATTAATAGAGAGTTAAATGTTGTTGGAAATATTCCAATATATAATCTCTAAATGAGCAGTCTGAATAATGAGATATTATCTGTAAATGAGCGGTCTGAATAATGAGACATTATCTGTAAATGAGCAGTCTGAATAATGAGATATTATCTCTAAATGAGCGGTTTGAATAATGAGATATTATCTCTAAATGAGCGGTCTGAATAATGAGATATTATCTCTAAATGAGCAGTCTGAATAATGAGATATTATCTCTAAATGAGCAGTCTGAATAATGAGATATTATCTCTAAATGAGCGGTCTGAATGTCACATAGTGAGTGATGTGATGATCACAATTTTACTCGTCTTTCATCTAATCCTTTCCCACATACAACAAAACTGCAGCAGACGACTGACAACATCAAGGCAAAAATGAAAAATTTACATGTATGAAACTGTAATCATATAATAGAGTTGAAAACATTGTGGCAATAGGATAAGCTGCTCACTCTGAGCAATTTCTCATGATGTTTTCAAAAGTCATCTGCTACAGAGGCATCAGAAAGCGTTTGTATGAGGGAATGGTTCAATCCTTTCCTTGAAACACCTTTTATGCTTCAGCAGCAGAAATTAAACCCTTTTCCAATAATCATCTAGCAAACTTATGGAAAATCTCTATAAAAACAATGTAAATTTTTGGAAAGAGTTGAAAACATTGTGTCAATAGAAAAAAAATCCAAATTATGCCACAATCTTTCAAAAAGTTGTCTGCTGCTGATGTATCGAATTGCAAATGCGTTTGCGAAACAATTAATATAAACAATATTTTTGACAGTGTCAAAGCTTCTGTTGGTGCCCCTGGAAAATATGGACCAGGAACAGGTCCAATCTGGCTGGACAACGTCGCTTGCGTTGGAACAGAAGCCAGTGTGGCTCTCTGTAATCACAGTTCATTTGGCCTGAATGACTGTTCCCATTCTGAGGATGTTGGTGTCATCTGTGCTTCAAGTAAGTACAGTCTAACCTGTTTTTCAAGACCACCCATGGGAAGAGAACATTATGGTCTTTGTTCACAGGTGGTCTTTAATTGCAGGGTCATTTATTCTGAAAATGAGTAATTGGGAAATTAAAATTGTGGTTGCTAGAGACAGGGAATGGCTTTACAAAGGTGGTCTTTCGCACAGGTTTGACCTTATACTTAACCCTTTCCCTCATACGACAATTCTGCAGCAGACGACTTTGAATACGTATTTTGTCATAACATAGAAATTCTCCATAATTGAATGGATAACCTATGACGAAAAGTGGAAAACATTGAGGCAAAAGGAGAAATTGCACGTTTTGTGCAATTTCTTCTTTTGTCACTATGTTTTCTAAAAGCCGTCTGCAGCAGAGGCATCAGAAAGCATCTATATGAGGGAAAGGGTTAACCTTACAACAATTCTGCAGCAGATGTCTTTGAAAATATCAAGGCTAAATTGAAAATCATATCTATTATAATTAAAAGTTTAATTAGTGAATCAAGTTGAAAACACTGTGGCAAAAAGAGAAATTGCTCAGTTTGATTTGCCACAATGTTTTCAAAAAGTAGTCTGCTGCAGATTTGTTGAAATGCATCTACAAATGGGAATGAGTTAACCCTTTCCCTCATATAAATGCTTTCTGACACCACTGCAGCAGACAGCTTTTTGAAAACATAGTGACAAAAGAAGAAATTGCTCAAAACGAGCAATTAATCTTTTTGTCACAAGGTTTTCCACTTTTAGTCACAGGTTATCCATTCAATTATAGAGATATTCTATTTTTTGACAAAATATGGTCAAAGTCATCTGCTGCAGAATTGTCATATGAGGGAATGGGTTAAGCATTGAGTTTATTCATTGTTTGTTTGAATGCTGTTTATCGAACAGGTCCCTATTCTCGAACCTTTAGTTCAAGGACTGTTTACATATTTCAAAAAACGAATTTTACGTTATAAATTTTATGTAAACCGGTGCTTTGTTTACTTACAAATAAATTATTGAATTTATTCGTCAGTATTGTTTGTTTTTGGCATGAATTTATAAGTATTCCCATGAGCCCTGATAGATGTTTCCATGCTAAAGTAAATTTTAGTCATATAATGACATTTCCTAGGAAAGCTTATCCTGACACTAGTGCATCATTTGTGTTGCTATCCTAGCAACTCTGATCGCCAAGGAGATATAGCATAACTACTATTACCCTTTCCGACATGCGGACAAATTTTATGCATCTGCAGCAGAAGACTTTTATAAACATTGGTGCAAAAAGAGAAATTATTTCTTTGCAACAGTGTATTCAATTCTTTTGCATACTTGGTATGGCTATAAACACATGCATAGTAAAAGAAAAAAAACACTAATATGAATCATGATTTCAGTTCTTGGCAAAATGGTTCTACATCAATCCTTACTTGGAAAACATTGTGGCAAAAGGAGAAATTGCACATTTTGTGCAATTTCTCCTTTTGTCACTATGTTTTGCCCATATACAACCAGTCTGCTGCGGATGACTTTCAAAACACCAAGGAAAAATATCTAAAAATAACAGAATAAATTATTGAATAAAATCAGGGACGTAGAGTCCCTGATAAAATTGGAAACATTGTTGCAAATGGAAAAATATTTAAAAATAATAGAATAAATTATTGAATAAAATTGAAAACATTGTTGCAAATGGAAAAATATTTAAAAATAATAGAATAAATTATTGAATAAAATTGAAAACATTGTTGCAAATGGAAAATTATGAGCATTTTAACCTTTGTCACAATGTTTTCAAATATTGCAGGGGCGGCAAAACGCATCTTCAAGTGGAAAAAGGATTAAAATTGGAAGCTTCTGCAGTGAAAAATATATGCGATATTGGTGCAGTCTTTCTCCAAAATATTTCTAAGATATGTAATATTTGTGTTTATTTACCATAACTTAGCATCCCAGCTGACGTTGAATGTAAGGCTGAGGGGTGGACCAGTACCAAGAAAAGGGCGTGTTGAGGTACGCTCAACCTCTACAGGAGCCTGGGGGACAGTCTGTGACGATGGATGGAGCATGGTTGAGGCCGGAGTGGTGTGTAATCAACTGGGATATAGAGGGTTAGTAAAAAATATAAAAACCTGTGAGATCTAACTATATGGGTGATTTTACACTGACTTTCACTCTCAAATGAAGAAATTTCTCACAAGTAATTACATGCATTTCGAGGGCTTGGCGTGAAACGGTTGTAACTAAAATTGGTATTTTTTTTACCAAGGTTAATTACCTCGCCATAACGTTCTGACCAATGGCACCTAAATTTGCATTATTTACAAAGGGGTAAAAATTGCCCCTAATCCAGGGTTTTCAAAATAGGTTTTAAGTTACAACCGTTTCACGCCAAGCCCTCGATTTGCGGAAGACTAAAAAAGACATTGTGTCAATGCAATCTTTATTTGCTTTTTGCTATAATGTTTTCAACTCTATTCCATCATTAACCCTTTCCCTCATATAGACGCGTTTCTGACGCCTCTGCAGCAGACGGCTTTTTGAAAACATAGTGACAAAAGAAGAAATTGCTCAAAACGAGCAATTTCTCCTTTTGCCACAATGTTTTCCACTTTTAGTCATAGGTTATCCATTCAATTATTGAGACTTTCTTTTTTTTGACAAAATATGTTCAAAGTCGTCTGCTGCAGATTTGTCGTATGAGGGAAAGGGTTAATTTATAGAGATTTGTCATATTTTCTGCCCAGATATTTTTAAATTTATCTGCAGCAGTTTTGTTGTATGTGGGGAAAGTTTAATTTTAGGGTAAATAAACCATCACATGGTGAAAATCTTTCTAACCCCTTTTTTCAAATTAAGAATATGCATCACTATGGAGTTTTGTCTTTAACCCTTTCCCTCATATAGACGCTTTCTGACGCCTCTGCAGCAGACAGCTTTTTGAAAACATAGTGACAAAAGAAGAAATTGCACAAAACATGCAATTTCTCCTTTTGCCACAATGTTTTCAACTTTTTGTCGAAGGTTATCCATTCAATTATGTAGATTTTCTATTTTTGACAAAATACATTCAAAGTCGTCTGCTGCATAATTGCCGTATGAGGGAAAGGGTTAACTTTTCCTACCTGCGGCCATATCTTGATGCATCTGCAGCAGATGATTTTTTAAAAATTATTCCACAAAATGAGCTATTTCTGGTTTTGACACAACTTTATTTAATCCTTTCCCTCATATGGAAGCTTTTTGAGGCTTTTGCAGTAGACGATTTTTGAAAACATTGGCAAATGGAGAAATCGTCCTTAATGAGCAATTTCTCCGTTTGCCACAATGTTTTAAACACCAATCAATAATTATAATTCCATTTATAGAGATTTTCCACATTTTTGTGGGCATTTTTTCAAAGTGTAGATTAGCTGAATGCTGAATAAATGTTCTGTCTGTCTCTGTGATATAACTGCAATTCTATTTAAACTGGGATGAAATCTAAATAAAACATACATCTTACTACTACCCTAAGGAGATCTGTAATTGACGAATAATGTAAAACTGCTATATACAGGTCCATCGCAGTACCGTTGCCAAGTGCATACTATGGAAACGGGACAGGACAGATTATTTTGGATAACGTGAATTGTAACGGATCAGAAACCAATATCGGACAATGTGACCACAAACCTTTGGGAGTCAACGACTGCGACCACACCGAAGATGCTGGCGTCATGTGCTTACGTAAGTTAATCCATTCTCTAATACAGACGACTTTTGACAGATATGCAGTAGATGTTGTTTTTGAAAACATTAAATAAAGATGATGCTGGAGTCATTGGCTTGACCCCTTCCTACAAACAGAGGCCATCTGACGCTTTTGCAGCAGACGACTTTTAAAAACACTGACAAAAGGAGAAATAGCTCAGCATGAGCATTTTCTCAGTTTGCCAAATGCTTTTCAACGCTATATAATTATTACACTTTCATTTACAGAGATTTTTCGTATTTTTGATAAGATGTCATCTGCTGCAGCTTTGGGAAAGTGTTAAGTTTGACATTTCGCCATATGTCTATCTTCCTGTAAAGTCAGTTAATCATGCTTTGAATTGGGGAAACAGCTTTTGGTAGGCTGCACACAATGTCATGTTCATGTAGATATTGATGGTTTTAATCATTTGTGAATTTTGTAAAATTCAATTGGTTTGAAAATGAAGATGTATATAGTTGATTATAAAGGTTTAAAACCTTTCCCACATACAACAAATATGCAGCAGACGACTTTGAAAACATCCTATTCAAAATGTGAAAATATCTATAAGTGAAAGTATTGAAAAAAGTTAAAAACATAGTGGCAAAAGGTGGAATTGCTCAAATTGAGCAAATTTTCAAAAAACGTTTTCAGAAAGTGTATACAAGTGATAAAGGGTTAAACGTCTGTTATTTAATCCAAAATTTTATTTTCCATGTAGATACATAGTATGAAATTATATCCCATTATCAGACATTTCTCAAATGTTTAATTTAGAGAGAGGTGTTGCTGGTTTTAATGTCAGACTGCGAGGGGGTCTAACCAGAAGTGCAGGTCGTCTGGAGGTACAATACCAGGGCGTTTGGGGCTCCGTGTGCGACGACGGGTTCACAGATACGAGTGCTGCCGTTGTATGTACTCAATTAAGATTCAGGTAAGTTTTCTCTTTGAATTTGTGTTCATCACATAGAAATATTGTGTGAGTTGGTTGGTCTGGCAGTATGTAAAGTATCCGCCTCTGCACCTCGGTGGTGTAGCAGTAGAGCATCTGCCTTGGTGTGGGAGGTCGTTGGTTCGATTCCCGGCCAGGACTTACCAAAGACATTAAAAATGGTAGTAATGGCTGCCCTCCTTGTTCTGCAGCAGACGACATATTTTGTCAAAAAATGGAAAATCTCCATAAATGAATGAATAACATATTACTAAAAGTGGAAAACATTGTGTCATTAGGAGAAATTGCTTGATTTGAGCAATTTCTTCTTTTGTCACTATGTTTTCAAAAAGCCGTCTGCTGCAGAGGCGTCATCAGAAAGCGTCTATATGAGGGAAAGGGTTAAGGGTACTTCAGTTACCAATAGGAGACGTACACGTTACCAATTGTCTAAATTTGACATTATTATACCCCCCACAAACAAGTTTTGGGGGGGTATATAGGAATCACCCTGTCCGTCCGTCCGTCCGTCCGTCTGTCTGTCCATATGTCTTGTAAGCGCAACTCCTCCTTAACGGCTGGACCGATTCTGATGAAACTTTACACAGTTGCAGTACACAACCTGAGGATGTGCATGTAGTAAGATTATCCCGGTCTGAAATATATCCGTCCGTCTGTCTTCATATGTCTTGTAAGCGCAAGGGGGGGTATCCTTTTGTGAGTTCACTCACAGTTCTAGTTTATGGAGTTATTACTCTTGGAGGTTTATAACCAATTGAGGGAACATTTATTAACCCTTTACCACATATAACAAATCTGCAGCAGACGACTTTGAAACTATTTAGACTAAAAATTGGAATATCTGTGTAAATGAAAATATGATTGATGCAAGAAGTTGAAAAACATTGTGGCAAAAGGGGAAATTACTCATTATGAGCAATTTACTTTTGTCACAGTGTTTTCAAAAGTCGTCTGCTGCAGAGGCGTCAGTAAGCGTCTTATGTGGGAAAGGGTTGACCAATTGTCTTGTATTGTCTGTTACAGTGGTGGACGGCACCTCAACGGGATCGGTTCAGGTCGGGGACCAATCTGGATGGATGATGTTAAATGTACGGGATCGGAGACCAGCCTTAAAGACTGTCCTTTCGGAGGATGGGCCATCAATAACTGTGAACACTCTGAGGATGTGGGCGTTGCTTGTAATGACAGTAAGTAATATATATCTGATTGAGGAGGAGTAAACCTATGACCCTACAATGTGTGCCTTATCATTAAATTAAATCCAATGTTGTGAGTAGTCCAAAAAAAAATCATATTAGTGAGAACAGGGGCGCTTGGCAATAATCAATGTGTAGGCCGTCACGTGAGAAAATCAACATTATGGACTCTGCATAAAGTATCGACCCGGATCAGCCTAAGCATGCCACACAGGCGTACCCGGATAAACACTTTTCGCCCCCTGTGGATTTTCTGTTTCAGGAATCACTACTCTACCTATCCCCTCTTAGATGGAATGTGTCGGCTGGATAAGTCTGCGCGAACAGCTCAGGCTGATCTGGTCGATACATTACACAGATGTGTATCGCTGCAACTGCATTTTGGGTTATCTTTAGAAAAAAAAATTGTAGGCACGTGCCTACAGTGCTTAAAGGGAGCTATGCCCTTGGAGATGATTCTTTTGAGTACAACATAGGGTTTGCAGCTTAACCCGGTCCCACATACAACAAATTTGCAGCAGACAACTTCTGGGCAAGAATATAAAGAATTTACTTGAATGAAATGCCGTTTGCTGCAGATACATCAAAATGGGAAAGGCTTAACCCTTTCTCTCATATGACAATTCTGCAGCAGACGACTTTGAACATATTTTGTCAAAAAATAGAAAATCTCTATAATGGATTGGATTACCTATGACTAAAAGTGGAAAACATTGTGGCAAAAGGAGAAATTGCTCGTTTTGAGCAATTTCTTCTTTTGTCACTTTGTTTTGCAAAAAGGCTGTCTGCTGCAAAGGCGTCATAAAGCATCTGAATCATCAGACTGATTTACAAGGCACGACTGCAGGCTGACACCAGTGATCATGAAGGTTGAATAGAGGCCTTAGGTCAATAATCAGTTTAACCCTTTCCCACTTGTAGATGCATTTTGAAGCATCTGCAGCAGACGATTTTTGACAAATGTGACAAAAGAAGAAATTGATCAAAACAAGCAATTTCTCCGTTTGCCACAACCATTTCAACTCTTTTTTTAATAATTTAACTCTCATTAATGGAGATTTTTCACGTTTTTGGATATAGCTTTTCAAAGTCGTCTGCTGCAGATTTGTCGTATGTGGGAAACTGTTAAAAACTGTTTGTTAACACCCCTGGCCAAACGCTAGTGCAGACAATTTTTTTGATAGGCTCATAATTTGTAATATTTCATATTGCCACCCATCTATGAAACCTTTTCCATAGTCTTGTTGCCTATTTTAACCCTGTCCCCGCTACAACAGATCTGCAGCAGACAACTTTTAAAACAATTATGCAAAAACATGGGAATTCTCTATAAATGAATGTATAACTTACTGAAATAAGTTGAAAACATTGTGGCAAAAGGTGAAATTGCTTGTTATGAGCAATTTCTCCTTTTGCCACAATGTTTTCAAAAGTCGTCTGCTGCAGATGAGTTGAAATGCGGCTGCAGGTGGCAAAGCGTCACTGGAAAAGGGTTCATTTGTGATTTGTAATTTATACAGCCCAATCCATTAGCTACACGGCACGACTGGTGGGCGGACCAACGGATCACGAAGGTCGTGTAGAGGTCATGGTCAACAATAAGGTGGGAACTGTGTGTGATGACCAATGGTCAAATGCCGATGCTGCTGTGGTCTGCAGAATGCTTGGTTTCTCTACGTATGTATATTTAACCCCTTACTCTGGTAATGATGCAAATTGACTTCACTGCAGTACCATCTTCTCGATCCAATGGTTTTTTGCCCATTAACCCTTTTCCTCATATAGATGCTTTATGACACCTCTGCAGCAGATGGCTTTTTGAAAACATAGTGACAAAAAAAGAAATTGCTCAAAACCACAATGTTTCCTTTTGCCACAATGTTTTCCACTTTTAGTCATAGGTTATCCATTCAATTATAGAGATTTTCTATTTTTTGACACAATATGTTGAAAGTCGTCTGCTGCAGAATTGTCTTATGAGGGCAAGGGTTAACACCTTCCCACTTTCAACAAATCTGCAGCAGACAAGTTTGAAAGCATGTGGGCAAAAACATAAAAACTTTTTATAAATGAAAGTATACTTTTTGAATTGAGGGGAAAACATTGTGGCAAAAGGAGAAATTGCTCATGGTTAGCAATTTCTCCTTTTGCCAAAGTGTTTGCAAAATTTGTATGCAGTTGATGCATCAAAATCCGTCTGAAGGTCGGTTAGTTTCCCATAGTGAAGATGCTTAGGCAGTTGATTTTTGGAAAAAAAATATTAGAAAAGTAGAAATTGCTCAGAGGCTTCTGTTTTATTTTACGAATTTTGAAAATAAACTTAGAAAAGAATAAGTGGATCAAAATGTAAGTAGCTTCCATGGTGATCAATTTATTTTCATCCCTTTTAAATGATGCAAGCAACAGTCATAAAGCTAGTACTCTAAAGGTTTTGCTTGTTCACACAACATTCATTTATACAAGCCTTGAGTAACAATTTTCTGTTAATGGTTGTCTTCTTTGAATTATAATGCTCAAATAATTGTATTGATGTGATCAAATACGACATCGCTGTAAAATGAAAACATTGTAAAAAATGAGAAAATTGCTTGTATTTAGCAATTTCTCCTTCTCCAATAATGTTCTCAAAAGTCGTATGCTGTAATGGTGTCAAATGTTGTCTGTATCGGGTTAAATATTTAATGCATTGTTGCAGGGATGGAGCGCGGGCTCTATCAGGTACAGTGGCTACCAGGAAGTATGGTCAAGGTGCGGGCAGTATTTACTTAGATGACGTCCAGTGCATCGGAACAGAATCAAACTTGGGTCAGTGTATGTCCAACGCAGCCGGGTTGAGTAACTGTAACCATGGTGAAGATGCTGGGGTCGTTTGTCAAGGAGGTAGGTCCGGATTTTTTTATTTAGAGATGCTTTCTGACACCTCTGCAGCAGACGGCTTTTTGAAAACGTAGTCCCAAAAGAAGAAATTGCTCAAAACAAGCAATTTCTCCTTTTGCCACAATGTTTTCCACTTTTAGTCAAAGGTTATCCATTCAATTATAGAGATTTTCTATTTTTTGACAAAATACGTTGTCGTATAAGGGAAAGGGTTAACCATTTATATGAACATTTTAGTTTTAGAATCATCTGCTTTGACCATGTGTGTGAAGAAGAAACAAATGTAACATCCTGAAAATTCAGAATTTATTAAATTTGTAACAGAGATAAAAAAAAAAAAATGGCGAATATGAGAAATCTGCTCATGATGAGTTACTTCTCTTTAACCCTTTCCCTCATATAGACGCTTTCTGACGCCTCTGCAGCAGACGGCTTTTTGAAAACATAGTGACAAAAGAAGAAATTGCACAGAACGTGCAATTTCTCCTTTTGCCACAATGTTTTCCACTTTTTGTCATAGGTTATCCATTCAATTATGGAGATTTTCTATGTTTTGACAAAATACGTTCAAAGTCGTCTGCTGCAGAATTGTCGTATGAGGGAAAGGGTTAAAAGGTTATCTGCTGCAGAGGTGTAACAAATGCGGTAAACGGTTAAGTGTAGAAAGGGTAGGTACCACTTCATTGTTGTCTCTCCATCTGTCTGTCTATCTGTCTGTCATACTTTGACATCTTAGTTTTTAGCCAGCAAAACCTTTTTCCTCTTCAAACTTTTATGTCTTATATAAATGTTATTTTTTTGCACAAATGTGATTGAGAAAATATCAGTTAAACCCTCCGCTCATATAGACGCTTTCTGATGCCTCTGCAGTAGACGACTTTTTGAAAACATGGCGACAAGAGAAAAAATGAGCAATGTCTCTTTTTGTCGCCATGTTTTCAACACTATTCAATTATTGTACCTTCATTTAATTAAAGGGAATTTGTAAAGAATTTCAGGTATGTTTTCAAAGTCGTCTGCTGCAGAATTGTTGTATGTGGGAAAGAGTTAACAATTGATTTGTTTGGAAATTGTTAAACGAAATAGACAAATGAATCCTATATTTTTTCGATAGGTCAAGTAACACAGTTAAGTGTTCGACTTAAGGGAAGCACCAATTACAACGAAGGCCGTGTTGAAGTGTTCTTTAACAATACATGGGGCACGATATGTGATGATAATTGGAACCAGCACGGTGCCCAGGTGATCTGCAACATGTTAGGATACCAAGGGTAAGTATTCAGTAAACAAAGAACTGTTTCAGTGGTGAAGTGGTGAGTGCACTTGCCTCGAGAGAGGTACACCAGGTTTCTGTCCCCCAGTTGTGTCATATCGAGAGGATGGTTGTTTGTAATGGCGGAGAACTGCTATTAGTGGCGAGAGCACTTGCCGCGAGAGAGGTACACCAGGTTTCTGTCCCCCAGTTGTGTCATATCGAGAGGATGGTTGTTTGTAATGGCGGAGAACTGCTATTAGTGGTGAGAGCACTTACCTCGAGAGAGGAACGCCAGGTTTCTGTCCCCCAGTTGTGTCATATCGAGGGGATGGTTGTTTGTAATGGCAGAGAACGGCTATTAGTGGTGAGAGCACTTGCCTCGAGAGAGGTACACCAGGTTTCTGTCCCCCAGTTGTGTCATATCGAGGGGATGGTTGTTTGTAATGGCAGAGAACTGCTATTAGTGGTGAGAGCACTTGCCTCGAGAGAGGTACACCAGGTTTCTGTCCCCAGTTGTGTCATATCGAGAAGATAGTTGTTTGTAATGGCAGAGAACTGCTATTAGTGGTGAGAGCACTTGCCTCGAGAGAGGTACACCAGGTTTCTGTCCCCCAGTTGTGTCATATCGAGAGGATGGTTGTTTGTAATGGCAGAGAACTGCTGTTAGTGGTGAGAGCACTTGCCTCGAGAGAGGTACACCAGGTTTCTGTCCCCCAGTTGTGTCATATCGAGAGGATGGCTGTTTGTAATGGCAGAGAACTGCTATTAGTGGTAAGAGCACTTGCCTCGAGAGAGGTACACCAGGTTTCTGTCCCCAGTTGTATCATATCGAGAGGATGGTTGTTTGTAATGGCAGAGAATGGCTATTAGTGGTGAGAGAACTTGCCTCGAGAGAGGTACACCAGGTTTCTGTCCCCAGTTGTATCATATCGAGAGGATGGTTGTTTGTAATGGCAGAGAATGGCTATTAGTGGTGAGAGCACTTGCCTCGAGAGAGGTACACCAGGTTTCTGTCCCCAGTTGTATCATATCGAGAGGATGGTTGTTTGTAATGGCAGAGAATGGCTATTAGTGGTGAGAGCACTTGCCTTGAGAGAGGTACACCAGGTTTCTGTCCCCAGTTGTGTCATATCGAGGGGATAGTTGTTTGTAAGAGCACTTGCCTCGATAGAGAGGTACACAAGGTTTCTGTCCATCGAGAGGATGGTTGTTTGTAATCGCAGATAACTGCTATTAGTGGTTAGAGCATCTGCCTTAAACCTTTCCCTCATATGACAATTCTGCAGCAGACGACTTTGAACATATTTTGTAAAAAAATAGAAAATCTCCATAATTGAATGGATGACCTATGACTAAAAGTGGAAAACATTGTGGCAAAAGGAGAAATTGCTTGTTTTGAGCAATTTCTTATTTTGTCACTATGTTTTCAAAAAGCTGTCTGCTGCATAGGCGTCAGAAAGCGTCTATATGAGGGAAAGGGGTTAGAACAAGAGACAAGGGTTCTATCCTTGTATTAGAAGATGTCTGTTTGTATTAGCAGGGGGCTTGATAAAGAGTAAATACTGACTTTAATTGTGGGAAATATTAGAATTGTTAAAATCAGACAAATTTTATGTAGTTCCAACCGCATTTTAAAACATTAAAGTTAACAAAATAAATTGCTCATAACTTTCTGCTTTTACCATAATGCTTTCAACTCAATTTTAAAAATGATCCTACTTTCATTGAGATTTTGTATATTTTTGCCTTGGTGTTCTCAATGTTGACTGCTCCAAAGTGAAATAATTATTAGCTTATAACGTCATAAAACATGTAGCCAAGCCCCGGTAGTTCAATTGGTAGCGACGCAGGCTTTCAATCCAGGGGTTGTGAGTTCGAATCCCAGCTCGGCCAACATTCTTTCCGACGTTTGACAAAAGTCACTGTGACATGCGTCATTCATCTTTCACCAATGGGCATATAGTCTATGTTGAAAAGCAGCCAGTTGCATGGAAAGTTTGTTGTGTTGAGTACTGGTATGAGAAAGCCAGGAAATGCATGAGTAGGTGAACTAGCCGCCGTGATATGACTGAATTTTTTTTGAAAACGGCATTAAACCAATCAATCAATCATAATACATATACAGATACATATATTTCAAACTAAATTGGTTTTAACCCTTTCCCTCGTATAGGTGCTTTCTGATGCCTCTGCAGCAGACAGCTTTTTAAAAACATAGTGACAAAAGAAGAAATTGCTCAAAACGAGCAATTTCTCCTTTTGCCACAATGTTTTCCACTTTTAGTCATCATTCAATTTTAGAGATTTTCTATTGTTTGACAAAATATGTTCAAATTCGTCTGCTGCAGAATTGTCGTATGAGGGAAATGTTAAAGTATGATGAGCCTTATAATTTCATATTGACTAACATCTACTACAAATTTATCCTTTTTCAGAAACAGGGCTCTTGCAAGAATGGGTGGATTTTTCCACGCCGGAAATGGTACAATTTGGTTGGATGATGTTAATTGTTTGGGTAATGAGACCTCACTGCCCATGTGCGGCCACGCTGCCTGGGGAGTCAACAACTGCGGTCATTCGGAAGATGCTGGCGTAGTCTGTGGGGGTAAGGGAAACAAATCCTATTTAACCCTTTCCCTCATGAAGACGCTTTCTGTCGCCTCTGAAGCAGACGAATTTTGAAATCATAGTGGTAAATGGAGCAATTTTTCCATTTGTCACAATGATTTCAACTCTATTCAATAAACATACCATCATTTATAGAGATTTTCTATATTTTTTACTTGATAATTTCAAAGTCGTCTTCTGCAGATTTATTGTATGTTGGAAAGGGTTAACTATATTGAGGCTAACTTTTTTGCTCTGTATTTTCTCTATTTTTTTAAAAGCAATCTGCAGAAGGTGATTCTGAAGTTATCTCTGCAAAAACATAGAAAATCTTTGAGCTGAAAACATTGTGGCAAATGGAGAAAATGTTCGAAATTGATCATTGTTTTTATAAGTCATCTGATGCGAATTCTTTTTTTACTTTGTTTTGATATTTTGTCATTACTGTGAAAAGTGCTGTTATACTTCTTAAAGGCATATCATTTTTCACATTGAATTAATATTTTGTGATTGTCTCACACTTTTTCATGCAAGAGTTATCATGTACTTGGGATGAAAGTGATTCCTTTTTTGCATTGTTTTAACACTTTCTCATTACCTAGCACCCACTCACACAAGTGCTACAAGACTACGTGGCGGCACAACAAACGGTGAAGGACGAGTTGAGGTGTACCACAACGGGACCTGGGGAACCATATGTGATGATGCAGTTGACCGTAATTTCGCTGCTGTTGTTTGCAGACATCTTGGATTTGCTACGTAAGTTAACTCTTTTCCACATGCAGGCGTCTTGTGACAAATCTGCAGGATATAACTTTTGAAATCATTGTGGCAGAAGAAGAAATTGCTCAGGATGGGAAAGGTTTGAAAACGGCTCTAAGAACTTGTTTTACAATTAATGTTTTAAACAATAGATAAAAAAAATATCCCTTTTTTAGACATTTTCCAAAAAGTTACCTTAATGAGAAATTCATAAATATTCTATTTCATATGCAGAACAAACGTAGCTGTGAGATCCGGTGCCTTCTTTGGACCTGGATCAGGACCAATTTGGCTAGACGATGTTTCATGTGCCGGAGACGAAACGGCGATAGATAATTGTGTATATAGGCCATGGGGCACGAATAATTGTGGGCACAATGAAGATGTCAGTGTATTATGTACTGGTAAGTGTTAAACTGTCCAAGTTTCAAATACCAAGGTGAAAAGCACAAAGTTCGAAATTATTATCCACAGTGCAAATTATCAGGCCCCAATTTGTTAAGTTTTTAATTGAAACACTGTTTCACAAAAGGTGCAAACGCTTGAAAAACACATGCTTCTATTTGCAGTATTCTCATTTTAATTTTTTAGCTCGGTTGCTTTTCACTTTTAATGATTTTGATGAATCGCAAACATTTATATATACAATAAATCTGTATTATGTTCTCACTGATGGGCAATTTATACTCTCAACACTTTCCGTATGCAGATGACTTTTGATGCATGTGCAGCAGACAACTTCTGAAAACATTGATTGAAACAGAAAATTGCCCACTTTTATCACATGACAATGCTGATCTAATATACCCATTACGTTACCTTTATATGTCACATGTGTAATATAACATGACCAAATCACTATTTTTGTTTTCATCCGCAAATGTTTACAAAATGGCTTAGGACGTGTCTCTTGTAAACACAAACGTCACAATAGATGGACGAGGTAAAGGGACCATTATCGGTCATAAAAGTATTTTTTTGAGTTATAAGTTAACAGTTTATTAGGTACTACATGTTGGGACTATTTTCTGAAAGCGAAAAACTGATTTTCTTTTTGTGTTTCGTCATGTGATTTGTTGTCATTTCATAAAGTTTTATTAAACTCGTCCAAGAAATTGTGCTGTGACATTCACTTTTAACCTTTTCCCACAAATAGACGCTTTCAGATGCCTCTGCAGGAGACGACTTTTTGAAAACATGGCGACAAAAGAAGAAATTGCTCAAAACATGCAATTTCTCCTTTTCGACTATATTTTCAACTGTATTAATTAATTTTACTTTCATTCATACAGGTTTTCAGTATTTTTAGCTCACCTATGCACGAAGTGCAAGGTGAGCTATTGGGATCACATTTTGTCCGGCGTCCGTCCGTCGTGCGTCGTGCGTCGTGCGTCGTGCGTCGTGCGTCGTGCGTCGTCAACATTTGAGCTTGTTAACACTCTACAGGCTACATTTTGCATCCAATCTTCATGAAAGTTTATCAGAACGTTCATCTACATAAAATCTTGGACAAGTTCGAAACTGGGCCATATGAGGTCAAAAACGAGGTCACAAGGTCAAATTGAAGCGAAATCTTGTTAACACTCTAGAGGCCACATTTTCAACTTGAGCATGTTTAAACTTTATCAGAATGTTTGTCTTAATGATATGTAGGTCAAGTTCGAACATGGGTCACGTCGGGTCAAGAAGTAGGTCACTAGGCCAAATTGAAGGAAAATCTTGTTAACACTCCAGAGGCCGCAATGTTTGCTTAAGCAGTTTGAAATTTTGTCATAATGTTTGTCTTAAAAATATCTAGGTCAAGTTCGAATATGGGTTATGCCGGGTCAAAAACTAGGTCACTAGATCAAATTGAAGGAAAATCTTGTTAACACTTTGGATGCCGCATTTTTTGCTTCAGCAACTTGAAATTTGGTCAGAATGTTTGTCTTAAAGATATCTAGGTCAAGTTCAAATATGGGTCATATTGGGTCAGAAACTAGGTCACTAGGCCAAATTGAGGGAAAATCTTGTTAACTCTGTAGAAGCTGCATATTTTGCTTCAGCAACTTGAAATTTGTTCAGAATGTTGAGCTGAATGATATTTAGGCCAAGTTCGAATATGGGTCATGCCGGGTCAAAAACTAGGTCACTAGATCAAATTGAAGGAAAATCTTGTGAACACTTTGGATGCCACATTTTTTGCTTCAGCAGCTTGAAATTTGGTCAGAATGTTTGTCTGAATTATATCTAGGTCAAGTTCGAATATGGGTCATATTGGATCAGAAACTAGGTCAATAAAGGAAAATATTGTTCAAACTCCGGAGGCCGCATTTTTACTTTGAGCAAGTTGAAACTTTGTCAGTATGTTGTCTTAATGATATCTAGTCCATGTAGGAATATGGGTCATATCAGGTAAAAAAATATAGATCACTTGGCAAAATGAAGGAAAATATTGTTAACACTGTGGAGGATGCATTCAGAATAATTGTCTTGATGTGTTTTGCATTGCAGTACATTGTATAATTAAGGTGAGCGATCCAGGGCCATCATGGCCCTCTTGTTTCCTACAGGTTTTCAAAAACGTCTGCTGCAGATTTGTTGTATGTGGGAAAGGGTTAAAAAACTTCCCACATAGAGATGCATTTTGATGCATCTGCAGCAGACGTATACATAAGCAAGAGAATGTTAAAAAAAAAAATTAGAAAAAACTTTTTTTAGAAGAGTTTGCCGACTCAGAATTTTTGATATTTTTGGGGATCATGTTTCCATAGCTACTCAGCTTGAGAAAATTGCCAAAGAAACAACCATTTTGTACATTTCTAAGTTGAGTTTTGAAACTTTAAGATACATGTTTATGATCTATAACCCTTTTCAACTCTACAGCACACTTTTGCTGCACTGTTATCAACTCTATGATACCTTCATGTAAAAAGCTTTCTCTTATTTTTGCCTAGATATTTTAAAAGTTGTCTGCTGCAGATTTGTTGTATGTGGGATAATCTTAAAAATATGACCTATAATATATGAATATGTGTTTCTGCTTACAGTTCCAACTGCAAAGATTCGATTGGTCTCACCTTCTGGGGGCCCTCAAACCCAAGGTCGTTTGGAAGTGTTTTACAACAATACATGGGGTACAGTTTGTGATGATAGTTTTAATGATAAAGCAGCTGGTGTGGTTTGTTCAATGTTGGGTTATCCTAGGTAGGTAAAGTTTCTTCAACCCTTACCCACATACAACAAATCTGCAGCAGACGACTTGAAATCATACACGAAATTGTTTGGAAACTCCCTTAAGATGAAAGTACAATAATTGAATAGAGTTGAAAACATGGTGACGAAAAGAGAAATTGCTTGATTTAAGCAATTTATTCTTTTGTCGACATGTTTTCAAAAAGCAGAGGCCTCAAAAAGCGTCTATATGTGAGAAAGCGTTATTTTTTTCCCAACTCGAAATCTGGAAGAATAATTTTGATGAAAACGATTGTGGGAATAGGAAAAAAATACTTAACCCTTTCCCTCATATAGATGCTTTTTGATGCCTCTGCAGCAGACAGCTTTTTGAAAACATTGTAACAAAAGAAGAAATTGCACAAAACGTGCACAAAACGTGCAATTTCTCCTTTTGCCACAATGTTTTCTACTTTTTGTCATAGGTTATCCATTCAATTATAGAGATTTTCCATTTTTTGACAAAATATGTTCAAAGTCGTCTGCTGCAGAATTGTTGTATAAGGGAAAGGGTTAAAATGTGCCACAACAATGAAACTATGGTCAATTTTCAATTTTTCCATTGTGAATTTTTTAAAAAAGTTTATTTTGATTGCATGTAAAGACTGTATACAACTTATGGTCATACCCAAATAATGATTGTTAAAATGACTGTTTCCAAAAATTAGTTTCTTTTAACTATTTCCTTAACAATTACCGACATGCAGTTTCATTCGGACACAATCTGCAGTAGACAACATTTTGAAAAACATTATTGCAAAAGGTGAAATTGCTCATATTGAAGGATTTCTACTTTTTACACACCCATTGTAATAGCTTCCTTATTATAGGAACACCTGAAGCAGGCAGAGTCCACAGTTTGTCTTCTCTCTTAGTCAAACAGTTTTCATCTTTGCGTCAGAAGGCGTCTGCATGTTGAAAAGGGTTAACCACTCATCCTTATCTAGTCTTATGTACACGTTATACGGTTTTCATACTTAACAGAACTGGAGCAGTTGCCAAGACTTCCGCATTTTTCGGACAGGGAACTGGACCGATCTTGTTGGATGACCTTGTATGTACCGGGACGGAGGCTAACTTGTTGGAGTGCAACTCGAAACCCTGGGGCACGAATAATTGTAATCACGACGAAGATGTTGGCGTCATCTGCGGATCAGGTATGTAGGCAGACGTCTCTGCTGCAGACGTCTCTGCTGCAGACTTATTTTTGAAAGCTTTGTGAAGAAAGTAGAAATTTGCTAATAATAATTTTCTTCTTCAAAATGGATACAAATTCAAGCACACTTCCTCAGAAAAACAAATTAGATCTCGATATTAAATATTTAGGACTACAAAGTACTGCTATAAAAATTTCAGTATTTATCAATGATAAAACAATTACATTCCTATTGTTAACCCTTTCCCTCATACGACAATTCTGCAGCAGACAACTTCAAACGTATTTTGTCAAAACATAATAAATCTCCATAATTGAATGGATAACCTATGACAAAAGGTGGAAAACATTGTGGCAAAAGGAGAAATTGCACGTTTTGTGCAATTTCTTCTTTTGTCACTATGTTTTCAAAACGCCGTCTGCTGCAGAGGCGTCAGAAAGCGTCTATATGAGGGAAAGGGTTAAACAATAAAGGTCTCACCTTACATATTGTTATGTACCTGTAACACACTGTTTGCAACTCTATTCAACCCTTTCCCACATACAGACACAGTTATACGCATATGCAGCAGACGACTTTTGGAAAAAAACTGGTAAACGTATCAATTGCTCATAAAGAGCAATTTCTCCATTTGCTTCAATGTTTTCAACTCTATTCAATAAGCATATTTTCCTTTATGAAAATTTTCTGTATTTTGTCTCTATGTTTTCAAAGTTGTCTGCTCTAGATTTTTTGTTTGCAGGATATACTTTCATTCATAGACATTTGCCATATCTTTGCCTAGATGTTGACTAAAGTTGTCTGCTTCAGTTTTGTTGTATAAGAAAGTGTTAATGAACCCTTTCAACGTTTATGTCACAGGGGTCCAGATAAGGAACCCCGCTTACAGCTCTTTTCCCCCCCAAATATCTTTCTTATTATCCAATCAAACTCTATGATGTGGGTACTCAAAATAATCGTCTCAGTGTGACAATTCTTTTGAGTACCCGAAACATACAGTTAGAAGGTCAAACAGGAATTTTTAGAACATGCAAAATGCCACTTATCTAGAGCTCTGATGTCGTTGCCTTTCAGCTGCAGTAAACAATGTCAGACTTTCTGGAGGTCCAAATCATTACAGAGGGCGGGTTGAAGTGTACCACAACGGGACATGGGGAACCGTTTGCGATGATCGCTTCTCTACCGCCGCCGCTCAAGTTGTGTGTGGAATGTTGAACTTCACCCGGTATGTATGATAAACTTAACAAAATATTGAAATGAGAATAAACCCTTTCCCACCTGCAGACGCATTTGGACGCAATAGCAGCAGACAACTTTTAAAACATTGTTGCCAAAGTTGAACTTGCAATTTCACCTTTGGCCACAATGTTTTCAACTTTATTTAACAATTTAGCTTTCTTTTATGGAGATATTTCAGGTTTGTGTCACCATGCTTTCAAAGTCTTCTGCTGCAAATTTGTTGTATGTGGGAAAGGGTTTACACATTATATAAGTCAGATTTAATAAGGAAGGTCCATAAACAAACACTTTGAACATTTTTTTTTTGTTGCCTGCTTATAGTAATTTCAGAGGTTGAGAGAACGAGTAAACTGGGATCTGCCCGGGCTCTATATCTCTCTTATTTGGTAACCCACTTAAACCCAATATTTAGATGCTCAAAAAGATCATCTTGCTGAGACGGTTCATTTGAATACCTACAACATAGGATTTGAAGATAAAATAAGGTTTTAAGAACATAAAATATGCTCTTTATCCCTTTCCCACATAGAGACACATGTTGTTGTCACTGCTGCACTTGACCTTAGGAAACCTTGTGGCAATATGAGAAATAGATCAAAACAAACAATTTTCCCCCTTTACCACAGTGTTATTCACTTTTATTCTGTATTCACATGTTTTTGCCTTGCATTTTAAAAAACCATTTGATGTAGATTTGTTGTATTTGGGAAAGGGCTATTTAGAGCTCTATTTAGTTCAATACTTGTTGTGTATATTTGATACCTGTTGCCAATCAGTCAGTTATATGATACCAATGCCTGATAAGCCACACCCACAGGCCCCACCTACATAACATGTATATTGCATGCTCGCCACTGGTCATAGTTAGTTGTTGTATGCTAGTCATTACGTTTAATTAACCCTTTCCCTCATACGACAATTCTGCAGCAGACGACTTTGAACATATTTTATTAACAAATAGAAAATCTCTATAATTGAATGGATAACCTATGACTAAAAGTGGAAAACATTGTGGCAAAAGGAGAAATTGCTCGTTTTGAGCAATTTCTTCTTTTGTCACTATCTTTTCAAAAACCTGTCAAAAACCTGTCTGCTGCAGAGGCGTCAGAAAGCGTCAGAAATGAGGAAAAAGGTTAATAGTATTTAGTTACATACCGTAGTCTCATGGAATAGAGATAGCCATCCTGTATGCATGTTTTATGTATCATATTCTCCCTACGCAACAGTACTTAAATAAGTTTTTTGTATGTTTCACTTGCAGTGGTAACGCACATGTGATAACCCTGACATCCAGTACAACGACGGCTCCCACTAAGATCTGGTTGGATGAAGTCCGATGTACGGGTACCGAAATGAATATTGACGACTGTAACCACAATACATGGGGCACAAACGATTGCTCTCACAGGGAAGACGTGGCCATTGCATGTCCTTACACTACATGTATGTACATTTCCATTAATTAACCCTTTTCCCTCATACAACAATTCTGCATCAGATGACTTTGAACATATTTTGTCAAAAATTGAAAAATCTCTATAATTGAATGGAAAACCTATGACTGAAAGTGGAAAACATTATGGCAAAACGAGAAATTGCTTATTTTGAGCAATTTCTTCTTTTGTCACTATGATTTCAAAAAGCTGTCTGCTGCAGAGGCATCAGAAAGCGTCTATATGAGGGAAAGGGTTATTAAACCCTTTCCAACACTTTTGAAAACATTGTGGCAAATAGAGAAATTGCTCATAATGAGTGCATTTATGAAGATTTTTCATATTTTGTCCAGATCATTTCAAAGTCGTCTGCTGCAGATTTGTTGTATGTGGGAAAGGGTTTACAATTTAGTGGTCTAATAAATATATTAATATCTGATATTATAGATTTAATACAGAGTTGAAAACAGAGATATTTAACCCTTTCCCTCATACAGATGCTATCTGATGCCTCTGCAGCAGGCTAATTTTGAAAACATTGCGGCAAAAGGAGAAATTGCTCAAGATGAGAAATTACTACATATGCTACAATGTTTTCAACTTTATTCAATAACTGTTCTTGGGTTTATAGTGTTTCAATATTTTTGACCAAATGTTTTCAAAGTCGTCTGCTGCAGACTTGTTGTATGTGGGAAAGGGTTAACAATTTCTGCTTTTTCTATGATATTTTCAAAAGTTGTTTACTGCACAAGATCAGAAAGTGACTGTATCAGGAATACAGTTAACTAGGTTTTCATCAAATTTGTAGAAATATTTATACAGTCACTGGATGGTATGCATGCATGCATGCTGCCATGCAAGGTTCAAGTCAAGACAGGTCAAGGTCAACGGTACTGAAAGTGGAAAAATGTTTCCTCTCAAGATCTTGACCTTGTTATGACATTTTGTAACTTAACTTCATTGATAAATGATGTACAATGAGACCTAGCTTTATCAGTCATTCTACTATGCAATGACAATTTATTATTAACCCTTTCCCTCATACGACAATTCTACAGCAGACGACTTTGAACATATTTTGTCAAACAATGGAAAATCTCTATAATTGAATGGATAACCTATGACTAAAAGTGGAAAACATTGTGACAAAAGGAGAAATTGCACGTTTTGTGCAATTTCTTCTATTGTTACTATGTTTTCAAAAAGCCGTCTGCTGCAGATGCGTCAGAAAGCGTCTATATGAGGGAAAGGGTTAAACCTTTGCCCATGTGCAGATGCATTTTGAACGGATATAGCAGACGACTTTGGAAATCAATGTTGCAAAAGGAGAAATTGCTCATTATTAGCAATATTTTTGTTTTCTGCAATGTTCAACTCTATGCAATAATGATACTTTCATTTAACAAGATTTCCTCATTTTTGCATCAATGTTTGCAAAGTCGTCTGCTGCAGATAATTTTGTGTGAGGAAAAGGATTTAAAGAAACTTGATAAAATTATAAGTATTTTTCTTTCATTAACCCTTTCCCTCATATAGACGCTTTCTGATGCCTCTGCAGCAGATGGCTTTTTGAAAACATAGTGACAAAAGAAGAAATTGCTCAAAACGAGCAATTTCTCCTTTTGCCACAATGTTTTCCACTTTAAGTCATAGGTTATCCATTCAGTTTTAGAGATTTTCTATTTTTTTTTATAAATTATGTTCAAAGTCGTCTGCTGCAGAATTGTCCTATGTGGGAAAGGGTTAGTATTCTGATGTCAACTCTTTGTTTAGTACTTGAGGTCAAATGGTTTAACGTTAATTATCTATTTCACGCTTTCTGACGCCTCTGCAGCAGACGGCTTTTTGAAAACATAGTGACAAAAGAAGAAATTGCTCAAAACAAGCAATTTCTCCTTTTGCCACAATGTTTTCCACTTTAAGTCATAGGATATATCCATTCAGTTTTAGAGATTTTCTATTTTTTTATAAATAATATTCAAAGTCGTCTGCTGCAGAATTGTGCTATGTGCCACATAATGTGGGAAAGGGTTAAGTATTCTGATGTCAACTCTTTGTTTAGTTATTGAGGTCAAATGGTTCAACGTTAATTATCTATTTCAGTACCAACATTCTTCCCAATGCAGACGACCACACCGACTCCTGTCGCCGCGCTTACATACGCCAGGCTGGTTGGAGGTCACGCAGCATATGAAGGTCGCGTTGAGGTTTACTATCAAGGTCTGTGGGGAACGGTATGTGACGATCAATGGAACACAGCAGACGCCGGTGTTATCTGCGGCATGTTGGGCTATTCAAGGTAGTTTTACCATTTTACCCGATACAGACACTTTTTTGACACCTCTGCAGTTTAACCTCTTTGCACCTGTAGACGCATTCTGAAGCCTTTTGAAAGCATTGTGGCAGAAGGAAAAATTGCTCATCATGAGCAAATTCTCCATTTGTCACAATGTTTTCAACTCTATATAATAATTTAACTCCTATTTATGGAGATTTTTCAAATTTTTGACAGGATGTTTTCAAAGTCGTCTGCTGCAGATTTGTTGTATGTGGGAAAGGGTTAAGATGTTTGAACACATACTATGAAAAGGAGACATTGTCATAAATTGCACAACAATAACTGTGACATATTAGACTTTTCATGACAAGATTTACCTCCCTTATCAAATAGTGTTAAAGATATTGTGGCAAAAGAGTGAATTGCTCATCCTTAGCAAATTCTCACTTTGCAACAATGTTTTCTAATATCGTCTGCTGCACATGCTTTAAAATGTGATAAAGGGCTATTTTATTATAATTAGCATCCCTTAGCTACAAATGGAGACTATACTTATATTTATTTCAATTATAGATAAACATTCTCTAAATTTTTGCTCTACATGTATATATGTTAATGTACGTATATCAACTATATATGAAATAAAAATATGATTAAACTTAACCCTTTACCTCATATAGACGCTTTCTGACGCCTCTGCAGCAGACAGCATCTTGAAAACATAATGACAAAAGAAGAAATTGCTCAAAACGAGCAATTTCTCCTTTTGCCACAATGTTTTCCACTTTTAGTCATAGGTTATCCATTCAGTTTTAGAGATTTTCTGTTTTGTGACAAAATATGTTCAAAGTCGTCTGCTGCAGAATTGTCGTATAAGGGAAAGGGTTAATGTACGTATATCAACTATATATGAAATAAAAATATGATTAAACTTAAACTAAACTAAAAATTAAAACTGATATTTTGCTTTGTGAAGGAACGGTGCATCATCCTTCTCTGGAGCCTCGTACGGTGCAGGATCGGGTCAGATATGGCTGGACAATGTTCAGTGTGGGGGAAGTGAACCATCAATCTCTAATTGTGGAAGTAATGGCTGGGGAAACAACAACTGCGGGCATTCAGAGGACGCCAGTGTTAGCTGTTCACTGTGTGAGTTATTGTTATCATTAACCCTTTCCCTCATATAGACGCTTTCTGACGCCTCTGCAGCGGACGGCTTTTTGAAAACATACTGACAAAAGAAGAAATTGCACAAAACGTGTAATTTCTCCTTTTGCCACAATGTTTTCCACTTTTTGTCATGGGTTATCCATTCAATTATGGAGATTTTCTATGTTTTGACAAAATACGTTTAAACCTTTCCCACATACAACAAATTTGCAGCAGACAAACTTGAAAAATCTAGGCAAAAACATGGAAAATCCCCATAAATGAAGGTATAATTATTAAAAAAAGTTGAAAACATTATGGCAAAAGGAGAAATTGCTCAATGTGAGCAATTTCTTCCGTTGTCACTTTGTTTTTAAAAGTCGTCCACTCCAAAGGCGTCAGAAAGTGTTTATATGTGGAAACAGGTTAAGGAAGACAGTGGTGCAGTGGTAGAGTGGTATGCTACCATTATAGCCTTCTTTTGATAACATTGAGGCAAAAGAAGAAATTGCTCTCTATGAGTAATATCCCCTTCTACCACAATGTTTTTATTGAATATTGAATATTGAATGATCTTACATCCATGTATAGAGCCTTTCCATGTTTTTGACTAAATATGTTCAAAGTCATTTGCAGCAGATTTGTTTTAAAACACCAACCAATCTATCATTCTTTATAATAGCACAACTACTGGACAACTTCCTTGTGTTGCGTAAAACGCCAAATAATCTATCATTCTTTACAATAGCACAACTACCGGACAACTTCCTCGTGTTGCATAAAACACCAAACAATCTATCATTCTTTATAATAGCACAACTACCGGACAACTTCCTCGTGTTCACGGACACCAAGAATCACTCCATCTACCGTATGGACCTCACAACAAAGAGCTATGTCCAGATTCCAATTACTCGCGCGGACAATCCTATCTCCATCGATTACGATCCCATCGGTGGAAATATCTACTGGACAGATGTTGGCCTGAAGGAGATAAGAACGGCATCCATTAATGGGGAGAACGAGAGAACAATCAGAATGCTAGGCAATGGTAAGTTTTTTGTGTCACCTACCTAGGCAAGGTGACACATTCAGATAACTTCCGGCTTACATTAAGTTAGTTAAAACTTATTTATTTAAGCTTATTTATTTTACATCAATTCATTTGTTTGTTTCTCTGTATGGTGTTTAACACCATTTTCAACAATCAGAATACTAGGCAATGGTAAGTTTTTGTGTCACCTACCTTTGCAAGGTGACACATTCAGATTACATCTCCATAGTTCATTTATAGTTAGTTTAACCCCCCTTTCTCACAGACACCAAATCTGCAGCAGACGACTTTGAAAACATCCAGGCAACAGTATGGAAAACTGTTATGAATGAAATAATTATTATAGCTAAGAATTGAAAGCATTGTGGTTTCAAATGTCATACGCTGCAGACGCGTCAAATTGTGTCTGCAAGTGGGAAAGTGTTAAACTCATTTATTTTACATCTATTGAGAAACGAGCATTGTTTGTGTGGATAAATGATATACCGTCATATTGGCAGGCGATACATGTGTTCCCTTAGACACTCATGTTGTCCATCTTCCTGATATGTATTTTAATTTTCTTCCAAAATAAAACTATGCAAAAGGAATAAAGATTTAAAGAATATTATAGTTTTGCTTTTTCCCTTTCCCACATACAACAAATTTGCAGCAGACGACTTTGAAAACATAGTGACAAAAACTAGAAAAATCTCCATAAAAGATAGCTTAATTGTTAAATAAAGTTGAAAACATTGTGGCAAAAGGAGAAATTTTGCTCATCATGAGCAATTTCCCCTTTGGTGACAATGTTTTTAAAAGTTGTCTGCTGCTATTGCATCAAAATGCGTCTGCAGGTGGGAAAGGGTTAATTAAAACAGAAAAATAAAGCAAATATTATTGGTACATGTAATTAGAAAAAGCTAAATTTTCCAGCACATTTTCAATTTCTACAGAAGTGTTTAACCCTTTCTCTCATATAGACGCTTTCTGACGCTTCTGCAGCAGGCGGCTATTTGAAAACATAGTGACAAAAGAAGAAATTGCACAAAACGTGCAATTTCTCCTTTTGCCACAATGTTTTCCACTTTTATTATAGGTTATCCATTCAATTATAAAGATTTTCTACTTTTTGACAAAATATGTTCAAAGTCGTCTGCTGCATAATTGTCGTATGAGGGAAAGGGTTAACCCTTTCTCGTATAATGACATATTTTGATGCTTCTTCAGCATATGAAAACATTGTGTCAATAATTGATCTTTCATATAAAGACATTTTTGTATTTGATGTAGATGATTTCAAAGCTGTCTACAGCAAATTTGTTGAATTTTGGAATTTTGGAAAAGATTAAATTCATCTGCATCAGGAAAAGGGTTAACCCTCATACAGGCACATTTTGACACCTCTGTAGCAAATGACTTTTGAAACCATTGTGACAAAAAAAGGAAAAATTGCTCATAATGAACAATGTCTTCTTTTGACAAAATGTTCTCAATTATTATGCAGTCATGTACTTTCATTTTTTTCAATAATACTTTCAAGATGTTTTCAAACCCATCTGCATCAGATGTTTTGTATATGAGAAAGGGTTAACAAGTTTTCCATATTCATTTGTAGGATCAGTAGCAGACGGTATTGCCATAGACCCCATATCTCGCCTGATTTTCTACACCGACACAGGCTACAATATTATCGCTGTATTGACAATTGACGGGTCCGACCAGGCGATTATAGTCAACTCCGGACTTGATGAACCAAGGGCCCTAACTCTTGATCCATTGCATGGGTAAGTGAGGAATATCAAAGTTCAGTTTGTCGTGTTATGTTGCTAAGAAACAAATCAGGTTACTGCAACATGTTTTGCTTTGGTCGGTAGATTAGAGAAGGAATGTTATTTTAACCCTTTCCCTCATATAGACGCTTTCTGACGCCTCTGCAGCAGATGGATTTTTGAAAACAAAGTGACAAAAGAAGAAATTGCTCAAAACGATTAATTTCTCCTTTTGCCACAATGTTTTCTGCTTTTAGTCATAGGTTATCCATTCAATTATAGAGATTTTCCATTTTTTGACAAAATATGTTCAAAGTCGTCTGCTGCAGAATTGTCGTATGAGGGAGAGGGTTAACTTGACGACAATGATTTTAAAAAATGATAGGTCAACCACAATTTGTGGGTTTTGTTACTGTTTTTAGCTCCACTGGCTGAAAGCCAGTCGAGCTTATGTCATGGCGAATTGTCCGTCGTGCGTGCGTGCGTGCGTGCGTGCGTGCGTGCGTGCGTTAACTTTTTCCTTTAAACGACTTCTTCTCCCTAACCACTTGGCCAATTTGGTTGAAACTTCATGGGAAGCATCCTCTCAATGACCTCTACTAAATTCCTTCAAATTTTTTTGATCCATTCAAAATTCTGGTTTCCATGGCAACCGAAAGAAAAAAATAGTGAGAACTTAAAAAATCTTCTTCTCCGAAAGTGTCAGGCCGATTTTCAAATAATTTTGTAGAAATGTTCCTTGGGTGACCCTTTATTAGATTCCTTCAAGACATTTTGATTGGGCGAAAAACATGGCCGCCAGGGGGCGGGGCTTTTTTGCCTTATATAGCTATAGTGAAAACTTAAATAATCTTCTTCTCAAAAAGTGTTCAGCAGATTTTCAAATAATTATGTAGAAATGTTCCATGGGTGACCCTCTATCAGATTCCTTCAAGCCATGTTGATTGGTAAAAAAACATGGCCGTCACAGGGCGGGGCTATTTTGCCTATATGGCTAAAGAGCAAACTTAAAAAATCTTCTCCTCCAAAAGTGTCAGGCCGATTTTCAAATAATTTTGTAGAAATGTTCCTTGTGTGAACCTTAATTAGATTCCTTCAAGAAACGTTGATTGGGCGAAAAACATGGCCGCCAGGGGGCGGGGCTTTTTTGCGTTATATAGCTATAGTGAAAACTTAAAACATCTTCTTCTCCGAAAGTGTTCAGCCGATTTTCAAATAATTTTGTAGAAATGTTCATTGGGTGACCCTCTATCAGATTCCTTCAAGCCATGTTGATTGGTCGAAAAACATGGCCGCCAGAGGGCGGGGCTATTTTGACTTATATGACCATAGTGAAAACTTAAAAAATCTTCTCCTCCGAAAGTGTCAGGCATATTTTCAAATAATTTTGCAGAAACATTCCTTTGGTGACACTCTACAAGATTCCTTTAAGCCATGGTGGTTGGTAAAAAAAATAGCCACCACGGGGCAGGGCTGTTTGGAGATTTTATTTTTGCCTTATGGCCGTGGAGCGATACTGGCCCTCTTGGGCCTCTTGTTTTGTGCATTTTACACTGTGAACAAAAACAGCTGCTGTTATACATGCTTTCATTTTAATGATTTGATTACCTGCCTTTACAAAGTGACACTTAGTGATCACTTTTCTGCCCTCTGTCCATCTGTCCGTCACAGTTGTTTATATGAACTGGGCACCACATTTGTTCTTTCCAATGTACGTATTTGTATTATTTTATGAGATTATTTATTGAATCATTCAAAATGAATCAATGGAGCCATATCCACACCTTTTTCAGAAATTAATTTTCTTATGTTATTTCATTATTGCCAGCTGCAAAAAAATGTCATCTGACTGGGAAAGGGTTTGGTTGATAACCATTTACCTGATTTTTTGTAACCCTTTCCCACTTACAGATGCATTTTGACGCCTCTTCAGCATAATACTTTTGAAAACATTTCGACTAAAGGTGAAATTGCTCATAATGAGCAATTTCGCCTTTAGTCACAATGTTTTTATCTAGATTTTAAAATTCAACTCTCAATTGTGGAGATTTTTCACCTTTTTGTCCATACAAGATGTGTATAAAGTCGTTTGGTGCAGATTTGTTGTACGTGGGAAAGGGTTAAGTGTCGTCTGCTTTGTTAACATATTTGTAATCATAAAGAAAGGATATGTGGAAAATTGGAAGTGAATTTTTCTAACAGAGTAAATGTTTTGTTGTCTGCAACAAAGGCATCAAAAGTCAATTGTAGCATGGAAACCTTTTCTCACATACAGATGCTTTCTGATGCCTCTTATGCAGACAACTTTTGAAAACATTGGGACAAAGCGCAAACTTGCTCATGATGAACAATTTGTTGCCGCAATATTTTCAACTCTATTAAAAGATTAAAACTTTGATTTATAGAGGTTAACCCTTTCCCTCATATAGACGATTTCTGACGCCTCTGCAGCAGACGGCTTTTTGAAAACATAGTGACAAAAGAAGAAATTGCACAAAACGTGCAATTTCTCCTTTTGCCACCATGTTTTCCACTTTTTGTCATAGGTTATCCATTCAATTATGGAGATTTTCTATTTTTTGACAAAATATGTTCAAAGTCGTCTGCTGCAGAATTGTCGTATGAGGGAAAGGGTTAACCATTTTTGAACCAGATGTTTTTCAAAGTTGTCTGCTGCAGATTTGCTGTACATATATGTATGTGGTAAAAGGGTAAAGTAATAATTGTTATTACAGAAAGTTGTACTGGTCAGACTGGGGCTCGGCACCAAAGATTTCCACGGCCAACTACGACGGCACAGGTCTTAGAGACATCATCACAACTAACCTGACATGGCCTAATGCAATTGCTCTGGATGCTCCAGGTGAGAGATAATTAATATTATAACATTTATTTACCATTGAGGGGTGAAATATAGAGATTTATTTCACTGAAGATTTCCTCAGCAAGCTTTAATTGTATGGCTATCAGATATATAATCATAACTTCCTGAAATGGCCCAATGCTTTTCGGCTTGGAATGTCCAGGAGAGATAATATTATAACATTTATTTATCATTGAGGGGTGAAAAAAAGTTTCACTCAAGATTTCCTCAGCAATCTCTAACTGTATGGGTGTCAGATATATTAAGTTAACACAACTTACCTGAAATGGCTCAATGCTTTTGCCTTTGATGGTGCAGGCGAGAGATAATTAATATTATAACATTTATTTACTGAGCAAAGGTGTCAGAACGTGTCTCTATGTGGGCAGGGGTTAACTGACAAGTCTGTTACAGTTCTATTTACTGACAAGTCTAGTTTTAGCCATTTTTACTGACATTCATCAAGTCTGTTAGTCATTTTCACAGACAAAGTCTATTTTATATATCGACAACATCTGTTAATGAAACAGGTGGTTTAAAGCATGTTTACTGACAAAGTCTATTTTAGCCATTTTCAAAAGGCGTCTGGGGTTAACTAATAAGTATGTCACAGAAAACTGTTGTTTTTTGCTGACAAGTCTATTTAAGACATTTTTAATGACAAATACTAGTTTAGCCATTTTTACTTACAAATGACATTATTTTCCATATTTTACTGACAAAGCATATTTGAGCCCCATTTTTACTCACAAAGTCTATTTTAGTAATTTTTCTGACAACACATATTTAAGCCATTTTTACTGACAAGTCTATTTTAGCTGTTTTTTACTGTCAAAGTCTATTATAGCCATTTTTTACTGACATGTCTTTTTTAGCCATTTTGATTGACAAAGTCTTTCTTAGCCATTTTATACTGACAACATCTAATAACGAAACAGGTGGTAGAATATTCTGGGCTGATGGAAGTGGCTGATCTGGATTGCTCTAACAGACATTCGTTGTTGACAGATTCTTTATTATGAGCAATTTTTACTTTTGTCACAATGTTTTCAAAAGTCGTCTGGGATTAACTGACACATCTGTTACAGTTGTATTTACTGACAAGTTTGTTACAGTTGTATTTACTGACAAGTCTGTTACAGTTGTATTTACTGACAAGTCTATTTTAGCCATTTTTACTGACAAAGTCTATTTTAGTCATTTTCACGGACAAAGTCCATTTTAGTCAGTTTTACTGACAAAGTCTTTCTTAGCCATTTATACTGAAAATATCTGTTAATGATGCAGGTGGTAGAATATTCTGGGCTGATGGAGGCACCGACAAGATAGAAATGGCCTATCTAGATGGCTCTAACAGACAGGTGTTGTTGACAGATCCTGCCGGCCATTTTTTCGGCCTCTCACTCTATCAGAATACTTTGTTTTACACCAACTGGAGAACCAGGTGAGTTTGATCTTTATCCCTTCCACCCATCTGCCTCGGGTGTGGGAGGTCGCAGGTTTGATCACCAAAGACTTTAAGAATCGTAGTGATGGCTGCCCTCCTAAGCGCTCAGGGTTGTGGGGTTAGCATTATGTTTGACTGGCTGGTGTCAGAATGTCAGAATAAATAGCCCAGTATTACTGGTAACGTACCCAAGAAATGCCGTGATATAACTAAAACATTGTTGAAAGTGGCGTAAAACACCAAACAATCAATCTATTAACTCTTTCTCAAATACAGAGACTTTCTGACGCCTCTGCAGCAAATGACTTTTGAAAACAATGTGGCAAACAGAAATTGCTCATCATGAATAAATTTTCCTTTTGCCACAATGTTTTCTACTGTATTCTAAAACTTTACTTTTATATATAAAGAGAGTTTCTATATTTTTCTCAAAATTATTTCAAAGTCGTCTGCTGCAGATTCTTTTTATGTGGTTCCTACATACAACACATATTTTCAGCAGACAACTTCGAAAAACATTAAAGAAAAATTATAAAGAATCCCTTATGGTGAATATGTAATTATTGATCACAGTTGAAAACATTGTTATGCAAAGAAAAAGTTCTTATCATGAGCAATTTGTCCTTTTATCTGCTTCAGATGTGTCAAATGACTCTGCATTATGAAAATGCTTAAAAATAAAGGCAATAAAAACGGATATATTAAGATTGACCTAACAAGAGTTCTAAGTATTGGGTTTTACATTGACCATTTATTGATGCAATCATGTTGTTGAAGAAACAACTTTGTAAAACAACATAATTAAACATCTAGGCAAAAATATGATAAATCTCTATACATAAAAGAAAAGCTATTGAAAATAGATGAAAAACATTGTCAAAGGGGAAGACTTAGTGTCTCCTTATGAGCAATTTCATCTTTTGCTACAATTAATGTTTTCAAAAGTGTTCTGCTGCTGTGTCACATGGCATCTGCATGTTGGAAAGGGTTAATTGTGAAACAAATCAATATTGCCGATTTAATTAGGAGGATATGCATTTTAGTTTTCTGTTTTAAGATCCCAATAAGATTTATTTCATTGCTCATAAATTATTCTTTTATTATTCTAGCACTGTTATGCAGATAATGACCAACGGACAGAATAAGACCGCATTCGGACCAACTGGATTTGGACGATTGAACGACATCCACGTCCACAAAAATGGGTATGGACCAAAAGGTAGGTGAAGTTTCACATCTCGAAGAGTTCATTTATCATCGAACATTTGATATGGGAATATTTCCTAAGATATATTTATGAACAAGGAATCATTGTTGTATCAAATAAAATGTACATACAGTCAAACGTATGCTAAAGACCACTTTATAGACAATATTTTGTCTATAGCAAACTTTTAATTTCCCAATAACTCATTTTCTGCATAAATGACCCTGCAATATTAAAAAAAACCTGTAAACAAAGACCAGATTATTCTTCTCCCATTGGTAATCTTTAAATACAGGTTTGACGGAATATGATTGGTGTTGAAAATGTTGAATTCTCATAACTGGTGAAATATTTGATAAAATTAGCTGTATTTATGAGGTTTTCATGGTGCAGACATGCATGCATGCAGACGAAATTTGACACATTTGTACTAAACAACTTGTTGAAAACAGAGCAATTTCTTTGTAAATTTTTCAACTTTATTTGATAATTGAAGTGATTGTCCATATTTTTGCCAAGATGTTTTAACCCTTTATCTCATATAGCCCTTTCCCTCATATGGCAATTCTGCAGCAGATGACTTTGAACATCTTATGTCAAAAAATAGAAAATCTCCATAATTGAATGGATAACCTATGACAAAAAGTGGAAAACATTGTGGCAAAAAGAGAAATTGCACGTTTTGTGCAATTTCTTCTTTTGTCACTATGTTTTCAAAAAGCCGTCTGCTGCGGAGGCGTCAGAAAGCGTCTATATGAGGGAAAGGGATAGTCGCTTTCTGACACCTCTTTTATCTATTGATAGGAACTAATGCCTGTACCAATGGAAGAGGAGGGTGCAGCCATATTTGTGTACCAAACGGAAATGACAGAAAGTGTTTATGCCCAACCGGTCTGAGTCTGATGACAGATAGGGTCAGCTGTGGTAGAAGTAAGTACAAACCTAAAAGCTTTTCCACATATAGACACTTCTTAACAAATTTGCAGCAGACGGCTTTTGAAAACAGTGTGAGAAAAGGAGAAATTGCTTATAATGAGCACTGACTTCAAGTTTCTGTTCAATAACTTAACTTTTATTTATAGAGGTTTCTCCATATAAGTTTTTCAAAGTTGTCTGCTTAATTTTTTTTTGTATGTGGGAAATGTTTAATTATGCAATTAATAATATATATTTTTTTATTTGAAAAAGATCTGGGGGAAAAGAGTGATATTTCTTGAGAAATGACTGTTCATTTAAATATATGAACAGCAGCTTGAAATGTTGTCAGAATGTTTGTCTTAATGATATCTACTATCTATGTCTATCTAGGTCATACGACAATTCTGCAGCAGACGACTTTAAACGTATTTTGTCAAAACATAAAAAATCTCAATAATTGAATGGATAACCTAAGACAAAAAGTGGAAAACATTGTGGCAAAAGGAGAAATTGCACGTTTTGTGCAATTTCTTCTTTTGTCACTATGTTTTCAAAAGACGTCTGCTGCAAATGCGTCGGAATGCGTCTGCAAGTGGGAAAGGGTTATGGGTCATATTGACTATAAAACTAGGTCACTAGGCCAAATTGAAGGAAAATCTTTTCAACACTTTGGAGACTGCATTTTTAATCATGGCCTCTTAATTGTTTAGAAATTTCTGGCCTTTTCGCAATATTTTCAAGTCTTCTGTACCAAAAGTTTTTATGTCCATTTGTCTGATGTCAAATGGCATCACCTGTAGTAGATAAAAACACATGTCTTAATCCTTTCCCACATGCAACAAATCGGCAGCAGATGACTTTGAAAGCTATTGGTTAAAATGTCGAAAATGTTACTTTATGAAAATGCTATTATTGAATAGAAATAAAAACATTGTGACAAATGGTAAAATTGCTAAGAGTATGAGCTATTTCTCTTTTTTTCCACAATGTTTTCAAAAGTCGTCTGCTGGAGATGTTTTTTTTTTTATAAAGGTTAAAATCATTAGTTTTAAAGATATTTGAGAAAGAGTGTTATCTTTTATACAAAAGGATGTATAATGTTGATACATGGTTGATAAAGTTATGGACATTTCGGAGCATTTTCTCCGCTTTTTACACTGAATTTAGGTGTCTTCTGCAGCCATATTTGTACCAAAGTACAATAACACCAACTGTTTGTGTCCAGCTGGTCTGAGACTAATATCATAATTATGTCTCCCCCTGTATACAGGGGAGATATATTGTTTTTGTCCTTGGCGTCTGTCTGTCTGTCTGTCCTTCTGTCTGTCTGTCCGAAATCGTGTCCGCTCCATATCTCCAAGACGGCTTGAAGGATTTTCATGAAACTTGGCTCACATGTTCACCTCATCAAGGCGACGTGCAGAACCCGCGTCTCGACAATATAGGGTCAAGGTCAAGGTCACGCTTGAAGGTCAAAGGTTTGAGGCTTTATTTCGTGTCCGCTCCATATCTCCCAGACGGCTTGAAGGATTTTCATGAAACTTGGGTCACATGTTCACCTCATCAAGGCGACGTGCAGAACCCGCGTCTCGACAATATAGGGTCAAGGTCAAGGTCACACTTGAAGGTCAAAGGTTTGAGGCTTTATTTCGTGTCCGCTCCATATCTCCGAGACGGCTTGAAGGATTTTCATGAAACTTGGGTCACATGTTCACCTCATCAAGGCGACGTGCAGAACCTGCGTCTCGACAATATAGGGTCAAGGTCAAGGTCACGCTTGAATGTCAAAGGTTTGAGGCTTTATTTCGTGTCCGCTCCATATCTCCCAGACGGCTTGAAGGATTTTCATGAAACTTGGGTCACATGTTTACCTCATCAAGGCGACGTGCAGAACCCGCGTCTCGACAATATAGGGTCAATGTCAAGGTCACGCTTGAAGGTCAAAGGTTTGAGGCTTTATTTCGTGTCCGCTCCATATCTGTCCCAAATTTATAGGTTGGAATGTTTTGAGAGATTTTGACAGATATTTGAGGGGAGACATCTGTTTTTTGCAAAAACAATTCTAGTTATGTATTTCATTTTGTCTCTTTCTTTTGAAGCAAGCCCATGTGCAGCATTAACATCGCCATCAGCTGGAAGTATCAGTCCAGCCTCCTGTACTACCGGTCAATCCAAAACTGGCACTGCCTGTACGGTCACTTGTAACCAAGGTTACAAGTTTATGGGTAATGCAGCTCTGACCTGTAATAGTAACGGACAATGGAGTAATGGTGGAATGGCCGTTACATGCAAAGGTTTGTTGTTTGTATTTTATTGTATGATTAACCCTTTCCCTCATATAGACGCCTCTGCAGCAGACGGTTTTTTGAAAACATAGTGACAAAAGAAGAAATAGCTCAAAACGAGCATCCATTTAGAGATTTTTTTATTTTTTGACAAAATATGTTTTAAGTCATCTGCTGCAGAATTGTCAGATGAGGGAAAGGGTTAAGATTAAATGTAACCAAGGTAACAAATACTTTGGTGATACAACTGATAGAGTAATCGTGGAATGACAGTTATATGTAAATGTTTGTTGTGTATACATGTAGTATCGATTGTATGATTCGGTTGACATAAATTAGTATTGTATGATTCAGTTTATATGTAACCTAGGTAACAAACACTTTGGTGACTCAACTGTAAAAGTAATGGTGAAATGACAGTTTTAGGTAAAGGTAGGTCATGCATAACATGTAGTTTGGTCAATGTATTGTATGATTTGGTTGACATTTAATTGGTATTTTATGATTAAGTTTAAATGTAACCAAGGCAACAACTACTTTGGTGATACAACAGATAGAGTAATGGTGGAATGACAGTTAAATTTAAAGGTAGGTTATGTTTACATGTAGGTTGTATTGTATGATTCTGTTGACATAAATTGGTATTGTATGATTAAGTTTAAACGTAACCAAGGTAACAAATACTTTGGTGATACAACTGTAAAAGTAATGGTGAAATGACAGTTATATGTAAAGAGGTATGTTGGGTATACATGTAGTTTAGATTGTATGATTGAGTTGACATTAATTGGTATTGTATGATTCAGTTCATATGTAACAAAGGTAACAAATACTTTGGGAATACAACTGTTAGAGTAATGGTGAAATGACAGTTACCTGTAAATGTATGTTGTGTATACATAAAGTTTGTATTTTATTGTTTCATTCAGTTTACATGTAAATATTTGGTTAACAGTGTTGACCTGTAATAGACATGGACTATGGAGTAATTGTGAAATGCCAGTTAAATGTAAAGTAAGGTTGTGTATACATTTAGTTTGTATTGTATTATTCGGTTAACTTGTAACCAAGGGTTACAACTCTTTTGGTAATGCAGCTTTGATTTGTAATTGTAACAGACATTGGAGTAATAATGTAATGACAGTTTTATGTAATGGTAGGTTTTCTGTACATGTACACAGTTTCTATTTTGTGTTTCATCTAACATATATACAGATAAACATTAACAAAATCGTATTTTCAGATGTAACAGCACCAGTATTACAGTGTCCCGGCAATATAGTTGTCGTTGCAGCCAAGGGTCAACAGTCTGCTATCGCCTCCTGGCCCGATATTAAAGTGAGCGATAACTCAGGGTTGATGCCGACGGTGTTCCAGAGTATGAGAAGCGGTACGACCTTGACGGAGGGCATATATGGCGTAAACGTGCTGGCGACTGACCAAGCTGGTCTACCAGCCTCCTGTAGCTTCACTGTAACAATTAAAGGTGAATTTCATTCGAGTCCTTCTTTGGGAATAGGGGAAAGTTGGGATTCCTGAACATTGTAGTTTCAGATCAGACTGTATGTGTACATATGTCGAAAAGCTTTTAACAAACTTTGTAAGTTAACCCTTTCCCTCATATAAATGCTTTTTGAAGTCTCTGCAGCAGACGGCTTTTTGTAAACAAAGTGACAAAAGAAGAAATTGCTCAAAACGAGCAATTTCTCCTTTTGCCACAATGTTTTCCACTTTTAGTCAAAGGTTATCCATTCAATTATAGAGATTTTCCATTTTTTGAAAACAGTCACAAAAGAAGAAATTGCTCAAAACAAGCAATTTCTACTTTTGCCACAATGTTTTCCACTTTTAGTCATAGGTTATCCATTTATTTTAGGATTTTTTCAGTCTTTGACAAAATATGTCCAAAGTCTTCTTCTGCATATTTATCGTATGAGGGAAAGAGTTAAATGTGAACGGTGAAGACCTTGATTAGCTCACATAGGCACTCTGTTCATAAAAGCCAACTGATACCTTTCCTAAAGGACGGTCTATACTTTCATTATATTTATATTGTAAACATTACTGTTGAGTTTGAATCAACTGGTTAGAGCTTGTGATATGTGGCATACTATAAACCTTTCCCACATACAGACGCATTTTGATGCTAAAGTAGCAGGCTACTATTGAAAACATTATGGCCAAAGGTGAAATTGCTCATGATGAGCAATATTTCCTTTGGCCACAATGGTTTCAATTTTATTTAACAATTAAGCTATCTTTTACGGAGATTTTTCAGGTTTTTGTCACTATGTTTTCAAAGTCGTCTGCTGCAGATTTGTTGTATGTGGGAAATGTTTAATGCTCTAGAATATTTTATTCTTAAAATGTATGAAATGGATGTGCAGATTAAAACTCTTGAACAGAATTATGGAAACTTTCTTTAAATGGAAGTGTAACTATTGAATATATATATATGAAATCAATGATAGCGTTATCACAATTGCCACCAGGCTTTCTAAAACGTCAGCTGCAGCTGCGCCAAAATGTATCTGCAAGTTGGAAAGGTTTAAAGGACATATCCAAACTATATTACATTTTATTCTTACAGTACAAAGATGTGCCATCAGGGCTGCTCCACAGAATGGCTACATAGTTTCCGGCATCTGTCCAAATTACTACGGAGCTACATGCAATCTGGGATGTAACACAGGGTACCAGCTATCCGACACAAAGAGCACCGGACAGTTATCATGTAATCTAGACCCAAATAGTACACCGGTTTGGTCTGGCACTGGGCTGTCATGTCAACGTGAGTGCTTTTCTTTTATAAAATAAATCCAAAACCAAAGGTTGTATTTGGATACATGAATGTATATTTTATACAAGCTGCAAATATAAACTCTTTTTGATGCCTCTGCAGCAGATGACTTTTGAAAATATTGTGACAAAAGGAGAAATTGCTCAAATGAGCTTTTTAGCTCACTAGAGCACGAAGTGCTCAAGGTGAGTTTTTGTGATCGTCTTTTGTCTGTTATTCTTCCGTCGTCAACTTTTATCTTGTTAACACACTACAGGCTACATTTTGCATCCGATCTTCATGAAAGTTTATCAGAACATTCCTCTCCATCAAATCTTGGACAAGTTCGAAACTGGGCCATATGAGGTCAAATACTAGGTCCCTAGGTCACATTGAAGGGAAATCTTGTTAACACTCTGGAGGCCATATTTTTAACTTGAGCATGTTGAAACTTTATCAGAATGTTTGTCTTGATGATATATAGGTTAAGTTTGAATATGGGTCTTGTTGGAGCAAAAACTAGGTCACTAGGTCAAATTGAAGGAAAATCTTGTTAACACTAGAGGACGCAATCTTTGCTTCAGCAGTTTGAAAGTTTATCAGAATGTTCATCTAATGATATTAGGTCAAGTTCAAATATGGGTCATATTGGGTCAGAAACTAGGTCGCTATGCCATATGCCAAATTGAAGGGAAATCTTGTGAACACTGTAGAAGCTTTAGTCAGAATGTTTATCTTAAAGACATCTAGGCCAAGTTTGAATATTCGTCATGTCGGGTCAAAAACTAGGTCACAAGGCCAAGTCGAAGGATAACTTGTTTACACTCTGTAGTCCTCATTTTTGCTTCAGCAGCTTGACAATTTATCAGAATGTTTGTCTAACTGATATCTAGATCATCACTCTGGATGCTGCATTTTTAACTTGAGCATGATGAAACTTTATATAGGTCAAGTTTGAATATTGGTCAATATGCCAAATTTAAGTAACATATTGCTTTGAGCAATAATAAGCAATTTCTCCATTTGCCATAAATATTCAATATTCAAAATATCATCTATAGAGATTTTCTATGTTTTGGACTTGATCATTTTAAGTCATTTGCTTCAGATTTGTTCTATGTGCGAAAGGGTTAACCCTTTTCTCCCATATAACACATTTGCATCAGACAACATAGACCTATATTTATGTATATATTTCAGCTGTACTCTGTTCCCAGTTAAGTATACCTCAACATGCCACTATTACTGGCTGCCAAGCACCTTTCAGTTACAACAGTAACTGCCAACAACAGTGTCAGTCGGGTTATACAAGAGCACAGGGAACCGATTTCAGACGGTGTATGAGGGACGGTACCTGGTCTGGACAATCCATTGTCTGCCAAAGTGACGGTATGAATAGATTTACATTAACTCTTTCTCACATACAACAAATCTGCAGCAGATGATTTTGAACATATCTAATCAAATATATGGACACTCTAAAAATGAAAGAACAATTTTTCAATAAAGATGATTTATTGTGTCATTTCTCCATTTGCCACAATCTTTTCCACTTTTTGTCATAGGTTATCCATTCAAATATGGAGATTTTCTATGTTTTGACAAAATACATTCAAAGTCTTCTGCTGCAGAATTGACGTATGAGGGAAAGGGTTAAAGTTAATACTTTGCCTAATACAGTTGACATTTAACCCCTTTCCCACATACAGCAAATCTGCAGCAGACAACTTTGAAAACATATCCGAACACAAATTGGAAACTCCCTTTAACCCTTTCCCTCATACAACATTTCTGCAGCAGACGACTTTGAACGTATTTTGGCAAAACATCGAAAATCTCCATAATTGAATGGATAACCTATGACAAAAAGTGAAAAACATTGTGGCAAAAGGCAAAATTGCACGTTTTGTGCAATTTCTTCTTTTGTCACTATGTTTTCAAAAAGCTGTCTGCTGCAGAGGCGTCAGAAAGCGTCTATATGAGGGCAAGGGTTAAATGAAAGCACAAGAATTGAATAGAGTTGAAAAATGGTGACAAAATGAGAAATTGCTCGTTTGTGAGCAATTTCTTCTTTTGACGCCATGTTTTCAAAAAGCTGTCCGCTGCTGAGGCCTCTAAAACATCTTTATGGGGGAAAGGGTTAAACACGTTTTTGGAATTGCTCCTTTTCCTACAATGCTATGTACTCTGTATTAAAGTTATACTTTTGGTGTGTTCATCATTCATCTTTTTCACTCAAATGTTTTCAAACCAGCCGACCCTTGAAATCTCATATCAGGTATCTTGCTGAACCTTTTTCTATACCTTTTCAGGACTTAAATATTCCTTTTTCTATACCTTTTCAGGAACTAAATATTCCTTTTTCTATACCTTTTCATGAATTAAACATTCCTTTTTCTATACCTTTTCATGAACTAAACATTCCTTTTTCTATATCACTTCATGAACTAAACATTCCTTTTTCCATATATTTTCATTAACTAAACATTTCCTTTTTTATATCTTTTCATGAACTAAGCATTTCCTTTTTCATATACTTTCATTAACTAAGCATTCCTTTTTTCCATGTCTTCATGAATTAAACATTCCCTTTTTCCATAATATGTTTCAGGAACTAAACTTTCCCTTTTTCTTTACCTTTTCATGTACTAAACTTTTTTTTTTTTCATATCTTTTCATGAACTAAACATTTCCTATTTCATTTCTTTTCATGTTCCCTTTTTCATATGTTTTCAGGAACTAAGACAGGGACTGCAGCTCAAACAGGCTCTAATGGTCAATCATCATCATCATCATCATCATCAGCGACCATACCAGTAGTCGTGGGAGTTGTTGTAGGGGTTATCTTTATAGTGATCATTATTGGAGGAATTTTTGTTTACCTGCGGAAATTGTAAGTACCAGATATCAAACTTAATCCTTTACCACTTACAGATGCATTTTGATGCATCTTCAGCAAACATTTTTTTGAAAATATTTTGTCAAAAAATGGAAAATCTCTATAATTGAATGGATAACCTATGACTAAAAGTGGAAAACATTGTGGCCAAAGGTAAAATTGATCATCATGAGCAATTTCACCTTTGGCCACAATGTTTTCAAAAGTCGTCTGCTGCTATTGCGTTAAAATGCGTCTGCAGGTGGGAAAAGGTTAATTATGATATAAACAATATGCTATCTCTGGTGTTGTTTAACCCTTTCCCTCATACAACAATTCTGCAGCAGACGACTTTGAATATATTTTGTCAAAAAATAGAAGATCTCCATAATTGAATGGATAACCTATGACAAAAAGTGGAAAACAATGTGGCAAAAGGAGAAATTGCACGTTTTGTGCAATTTCGTCTTTTGTCACTATGTTTTCAAAAAGTTGTCTGCTGCAGAGGCGTCAGAAAGCGTCTATATGAGGGAAAGGATTAATGATGCATTTTGACGCATCTGCAGCAAACATTTTTTTGAAAATCTAAATTTAATAGTGATACATATAATTTGCTATATTGGTGTTGTTCAACGTCATTCTGTTATATTCAGTGTTTACCCTTTACATAATGCAGATAACTTATGACATCTTTTAGAAACATTTTTAGAAATTGAGCAATTTCTCCTCTTCTGCAATCTTAGGGTTAAAAACATTATACATATAAATTATTACATCCAGAATTTAACCCTTTCCCACATACAACAAATCTGCAGCAAACGAATTTTGAAACTCCTTAACTCTTTGAGCGCCGAATTGTTTAATGTAGACTCTTCCATGTACAAAAGCGGGCGTCTTCATTTCTAATTAATAAGAGTTTTGGCATATTTTGATAACTAAAATGCAGACAATGCTGATTTCAGGTGAGACAGCTCGTCACGAGCTGACTCACCTGAATCTGTATTGTTTGCAAAAACCTCGATATTGCCTTTGCAGCTGAAAGAGTTAAAATGAAAGTACAACAATTGAATAGAGTTGAAAACATTGTGACAAAAGGAGAAATTGCTTGTTTTAAGCAATTTCTTCTTTTGTAGACATGTTTTCAAAAAGCCTTCTGCTGCAGAGGCATCAGAAAGCGTCTATATGAGGGAAAAGGGTTAAAAATAAAAAAAAATAAAAAAAAAAAAAAATATTAAAAAAAAAAAAAAGAAAATAAAAAAAAAAAAATAAAAAAAAAAAAAAAAATAAAAAAATAAAAAAAAAAAAAAAGGAAAATAAGAAAAATAAAAAAAGAAAAAAAAAAAAAAAATATAAAAAAAAAAATAGAAAAAAAAAAAACAAAAAAAAAAAAAAAAAAAGATACAAAAAAAAAAAATCAAAAAAATAAAGATCACAATAACACTAGCCACCACCCACCCCCCCCACCCCTCCCCGCCCCCCCCCCCCCTCCCCATCCCCTCCCCCCCCCCCCCCCACCCCCCCCAGCTCCCCACAACCCCCCCCCCCCCCCCCCCCACCACCCTCCCTCACCACTTCCCCCCCCCACCTCCCCCCCCTCCCAACCCCTCCCCCTCACCCACCCCCCCCCCCACCCTCCCCCCCCCACCCCCCACCCCTGCCCCCCCTCATCCCCCACCCCCTCCCCCCCCCCCACCCCCCCCCCCACCCCCCCCCCCCCCCCCCCCACCCCACCCCCTCCCCACCCCCCCCCACCCCTCCCCCCCCCCCCCCTCCCCCCCCCCACCCCCACCTTCCAGCCCCCCCCCCGCCCCCCCCACCCCCCCCCCCCCCCCCCCCCCCCCCTCCCCTCCACCCCCCCCCCCCCCCCCCACTCGCCCTCCCACACCCCCCCCCCCTCCCCCCCTCCCCATCCTCCTCCCCCCCCTCCCCCGCCCCCCCCCCCCTCCCCCGTCCCCACCCCCCCCCCCCCCCCCCCCTCCCCACCCTCCCCTCCGCCCCCCCCTCCCCCCCCCCCTCCCCCCCCCCCCCCCCCCACCCCCCCCCCCCCCCCCCACCCCCACCACGCCGCCCACACCCATCCCATCCCCCCCCCCCCTCCCCCCACTCCTCCCCCCACCTCCCCCACCCCCCACTACCCCCCCCTCCCCACTCCACCGCCCCCCCCCCCCCCCACCGACCCTCCCCCCCCCCCCCCCCACCCCCCCCCCGCCCCCCCCCCCCCCGATCCAACCCCCACCCCCTCCCACCCCCCCCCCCCCCCCCCCTCCACCCCCGCCCACCCCCCCCCCCCCTCCCCACCCCCCCCCACCCACACCCCTCCCTCCCCCACCCCTCCCCCCCCCCCCCTCCCCCCCCCCCCCCTCCCTCCTCCCCCCCCCCTCCCCCCCCCCCCCCCACCTCCAACTACCCCTACCCCAAACCCCCCTCCCCCCCCCAACGCCCCCCTCCCCCCCCCCCTCCCCCCTCCCCCACCCGCTCCCCATCCCCCCCCCCTCCGCCCCCCCCACACCCCCCCGCCCCACCCCCCCCCCTTCCCCCCCTCCCGCCCCCCATCCATCCCCCCAATCCCTTCCCCCCCACCCACCACCCCCCCACCCTACCATCCTCTACTAAACAGCATACCGCTCCCCACCCCCCCCCCCACCACCGCCCCCCCCCCCCCCCCCTCTCCCCCCCCCCTCCACAAACCCCATCCCCCCCTCACCCACCACCTCAACTCCGCCCCCACATTCCCACCTCTCCCCCCCCCTGTCCCCCACCTCCACACCGCCCTCTCCCCCCCCCCTCCACACCCCTTCAAAAATTATTTGGCTCTCAGATAGAGCAATTAATTTCTCCTTTTTGCCACAATGATTTCAATAGCTGTCTGCTGCAGAGGCGTCCAGAAAGCGTCTATATGTGGGAAAGAGTTAAACAAAGAAACAAAACATTTTAGTCCAAAACTATAAGTATACACTAGGCTCAGATTTTGGTGCTCAATTATTGTTTAAGTCAGAATAAAGTTAATTTTGTAATATTGTGGGAAAGGCAGCTGCTGTTGTAGTTTTGTCGCATAATGCCTAAGAGATAGTATGTACTTACATAATTATATCACCTTTTAGCTGTTCCTACAAGCAGATGCATTTTGACGACATTTGCAGCACACTGACATTTCTAAACATATTGGAAAAGAGGAGGATTTGCTCATAATGAACAGTTTCCTCCTTTTGCAATAAGTTTTCAACTCAATTAACAAGTACACGTGTACATTTTCATTAAAGAGATTTCACATGTTTTTTCTGAAACCTTTTGAAGTCACCTGCTGCAGATTTCATTGTTGTATGTGGTAAATGGTCAAGAGATTATCCTTTCCAACATACAGAAAATGTGCAGCAGACTTGTCCCTAAATGAGGACATTACTTATAGAATAGAGTTAAACAGATTGTGTCAAAAGGAGAAATTGCTTGTTTAGAGCAATTTCATCTTTGTCACAAAGTTTTCAAGAGTCGTCTGCTGCAGAATCATCAGAAAGCGTCTATATGTGGAAAAGGGTTAAATGTACTTATATAATTTTCATTGACATTCTTTTATCCTTTCCCACATACATAGTATCATCTAAAAAAAAAGAGGAAAATCTTTTTAACCCTTTCCCATATACAACAAATTGCAGCAGATTATTTTGAAATCATCTTGACAATATTGAATGAAGTTGAAAACATTGTGGCAAAAAAAGAAATTGCTTGTGTTGAGCAATTTCTCATTTTGCCAAAATTGTTTTCAAAAGTCATCTGCTGCGGAGGTGTCAGAAAGAGCCTATATGTGGGAAAGGATTAAATGAAAGTGTAACTTTTGAATGAAGTTGAAAATATCTTGGCAAAAGGAGAAATTGCTCATGATGAGTAATTTCTTCTTTTGCTACAATTATTTTTAAAAGTCGTCTGCTGCAGAGGTGTCAGAAAGCTCTTTTATCTAGAAATATCTTTAAATGAAATTGTAACTATTCAAAATAGTTGAAAGTATTTTGGCAAAAGGAGAAATTCTTTTTTTGCTTCAATGTTTTCAAAAGACAACTTCTGCAGAAGTGTCAGAAAAGTAGAAAAGGGTTAATTCGTTGAGTTTAAAAAAAAAAAAAAACCTGAGATGTTTTGAAAATAGATATTTCTAGAAATGTTTGTACAATTGCCCTATGAAAAGAGTAAAAAAGAAAAGACCCAAATTAATTTTTCATCGTGTTTCTTTTTATATCTTTTCAGACAATGGCAGAACACCAGTTCAAATGCACCGATCGCAATGGGTGATCTTAAATCAACGACACTTGGCTTGGTTAATCCAAACTACGGAGCCGATGCTTAATTTTATTACTTGCAGATAATTTCTATACAGTGATATTTTCATCTCCTTTTGATTTTTTACCAAAATTTGAACTTTTAATATGAATCCTTCATTGGTTCTTATTTATTCAAATTAAAGGAAAAATACTTGTTAGAATATTAATGAATTCATTGCAGTTTTGTAAAACATTATGTGACAATGGATTACAGTGATTACCCATAAAAACGAAAAAGAATATATATACTCTGGTCCCCAAAGTTTGTGAGCCTAAGCATTCATATACACTGCTTCAGAGGAACTAACTGAATCTTTAGAAATCAGAAAGTATTTCAACACTTTCTCAGTTGACTGCTAGTACAAAGTCACCGGAGATAATCACACAGTTGAAATGCTCTACAATATTATGAGTCACTTATGAACTGGGGTGTTCTGGCATCTGCAGACAGTGAAGACTCGGGTAAGCGTGCGCATACTCCCAGACTTTACAGTCTTCATCAACCCCTAACATGCAGATTGATCTTCAAACAAGAAGAATTCAGATTTAATGTTTTTAACCATTTCCCACCTATAGACGCACGTTGAAGCATCTGCAGCAGACGACTCTTGAAAACATTGTGACAAAATGAGAAATTGCTTAAAACAAGAAATTTCTCCTTTTGCCGCAATGTTTTCAACTTTTTTCAGTAATCATACCTACAATTATAGAGATTTTCCATATTTTTTAGTAAGCATTTTCAAAGTCATCTCCTGCAGATTTGCTGTATGTGGGAAAGGGTTAATCTGCTCAAGAAATTGAGGTGACAATCATCATCTGTATCAGATGAATTCCAACTGTTTTTATTGAGATTTCAAACCTTTTCCTTTGAGATCGTGAACAAATGTGATTATATCATTTATAATTATAATGCCAACTGCAGGTAAATTAGCGCAATGTCTTTGTGCTGTTGTTTTATCATTTTAATGTAATATTTGATCAATTTTTGTTTAACCCTTTCACACATATAAAAATATATATATCTCTATATAATGAAAGTATGTTCATTGAAGACTTGAAAACATTCAAAGTGAAATTGTTCATTATTTCAAAAGCTGTGTGACAGAATATGTCTGCATGTAGGAAAGGGTTTATATAACTTATTAACAGTAATTGTTACATATTTTCATACTCATATATATAAAACAAATCCTCATAATTGAATATTTATACTTTAGTGCAATATCATTTGTGCAATACTTCATCTTTTTTATGTGCTCTGCAGGAGAAAATAAATGGATTTAACCCTTTCCCTCATAAAACAATTCTGCAGCAGACGACTTTGAACATATTTTGTCAAAAAATAGAAAATCTCTATAATTGAATGGATAACCTATGACAAAAAGTGGAAAACATTGTGGCAAAATGAGAAATTGCACTATGTTTTCAAAAAGCCGTCTGCTGCAGAGGCGTCAGAAAGCGTTTATATGAGAGAAAGGGTTAACCCCTTTCCTCATGTAAATGCATCTTCAGCAGACACATTTGGAAACCATTATAACCCTTTCCGACATACAGATGCTCTCTTTAGCCTCTGCAGCAGACGATTTTTGAAATCATTATGGCAAGGGGAAATTACTCGTAACGAGCAATTTCTCATTTTGCCACATTTTTTTTCAATCTCATGCATTAATTGTTTTTTCATTTCAATATGTTTTCAAAGTCATCTGCCGATAGTGACTGCAGATTCATTGTATGTTGGAAAGGGTTAACCCTTTTCCTCATACGACAGTGAACATATTTTGTCAAAACACAGAAAATCTCTGTAATTGAATGGATAACCTATGACTAAAAGTGGAAAACATTGTGGCAAAAGGAGAAATTGCTAGTTTTGAGCAATTTTTTCTTTTGTCACTTTGTTTTCAAATAGCCGTCTGCTGCAGAGGTGTCAGAAAGCATCTATATGGGGGAAAGGGTTAAGGGTCATTAGTGATTTTTGATATATTTTGGCATTACCGTAAATATGACGACTTCAGCGGTATTTTAGACATATCACATTCATTAAACCATGTGTTTAATTTAAGGCTTTCTTGCGCCTGTACTCCCAACAACTGATAATGGTCCCATGGAGCCTTATTCTGCCCGTACGAGAACAATTATGTATGCCAGTGGTAATGACCTGAGAAAATGCCACAATGTTTTCGAAAGTTTTCCGTGGCAAATAAGAATAGATTAGATACATGTGATTTGTTCATGATGTATCTGTGGTGATCCTAACGTATCTGTGGTTATCATGACTTATCTGTGGTAATCATAAAATTAGTCTGTTTGAGGAGTATGTTTGTTTTCATGTATTGTTATGTTTCATAAATTTATTTTCATTTCATGGTACATGTAGAATTAAACTATTTCTTTCAAACCTATTGTCTAGTTCTTTAATATTTCTTATAAACAGTTGAGTTCCTCATGTACCTTTCCATTCACGGACTTATTTTTGCCATTAATTGACTAATGACAAATGAAACAAATAACTCTTCATATTGAAAATATATTTTCTATAATTGCGACAAGACTAATAGACAATTGACTATCATGAAAAAAAATAAAATATATATAACTCGTACACGTCGGCACAGTCCGACTATCCAAACCTGAAAGACTGGAATGAATGAATGAATGTATATTGTTTTATGGCGCGTCGACAGCTAAGGTCATTTAGCGCGCAATTAATTTTAATTATTCATGATCCCTGGGTAAACAAACCAGTACTAGGCTAGAAAATGTGCCTTGCCCAAGGGCACTCCACCATGACCGTGAAAGACTGGACACGAGAACTTCCCTCGTGCAATTCACTTTGAAACAACGCCACCTAGCGTTCATTGCTTTCAAACAGGGGGAAATTAATTTCCTCCTTATTCAATTTTCTCAAACGTAGAAAATTACATTTCTGTGTACAATTGTACATATGGTTTACATTTACATATTGACCCATTGATACAAACATTCTAAATTAAACCTTTTCCACATACATCAAATCTGCAGCAGATGACTTTGAAAAGAATCATGCGAACATGAAAAATCTCTATAAACGAAAGTGTAATAACTGAAAAAAGTTGAAAACCTTGTGTCAAAGGTAAAATTGCTAATTTTGTCAAAATGTTTTCAAAAGTCATGCTTCGTCAGAATGCGTCTACAAGTGAGAAAGGGTTAATATGTGGGAAAGGGATCCGCTGCATCAGACCATTAACCCTTTCCCTCATACGGCAATTCTGCAGCAGACGACTTTGAACGTATTTTGTCAAAAAGTGGAAAATCTCCATAATTGAATGGATAACCCATGACAAAAAGTGGAAAACATTGTGGCAAAAGGAGAAATTGCACGTTTTGTGCAATTTCTTCTTTTGTCACTATGTTTTCAAAAAGCCGTCTGCAGCAGAGGCGTCAGAAAGCGTCTATATGAGGGAAAGGGTTAACCCTTTCCCACTTGCAGACGTTTTGACGCATCTGCAGCAGACGACGTTTGTCACAATGTTATGAACACAGGTGTATGTATCGTTAACCCTTTCCCTCATATAGACGCTTTCTGACGCCTCTGCAGCAGACGGCTTTTTGAAAACATAGTGACAAAAGAAGAAATTGCACAGAACGTGCAATTTCTCCTTTTGTCACAATGTTTTCCACTTTAAGTCATAGGTTATCCATTCAATTATGGAGATTTTCTATTATTTGACAAAATACGTTCAAAGTCGTCTGCTACAGAATTGTTGTATGAGGGAAAGGGTTCAAGATAGTAATATAGTGAAGTTATCAATGATGAATATCAGTACATACACCTGTGGTTATCAACCTTTTTCAATAATGATTCTTTCATTCAGATATTAACCCTTTCCCTCATACGACAATTCTGCAGCAGACGACTTTGAACGTATTTTGTCAAAACATAGAAAATCTCCATAATTGAATGGATAACCTATGAAAAAAAGGAGAAAACATTGTGGCAAAAGGAGAAATTGCACGTTTTGTGCAATTTCTTCTTTTGTCACTTTGTTTTCAAAAAGCCTTCTGCTGCAGAGGCGTCAGAAAGCGTCTATATGAGGGAAAGGGTTAACCCTTTCCCACTTGCAGACGTTTTGACGCATCTGCAGCAGACGACGTTTGTCACAATATTATGAACACAGGTGTATGTATCGTTAACTCTTTCCCTCATATAGACGCTTTCTGACGCCTCTGCAGCAGACGGCTTTTTGAAAACATAGTGACAAAAGAAGAAATTGCACAGAACGTGCAATTTCTCCTTTTGTCACAATGTTTTCCACTTTAAGGCATAGGTTATCCATTCAATTATGGAGATTTTCTATTATTTGACAAAATACGTTCAAAGTCGTCTGCTACAGAATTGTTGTATGAGGGAAAGGGTAAAGATAGTAATATAGTGAAGTTATCAATGATCAATATCAGAATATACACCTGTGGTTATCAACCTTTTTCAATAATGATTCTTTCATTCAGATATTAACCATATCTCCGTTCAGATTTTTTAAAAGGTTGTTGACTGCAGATTTGTTGTATGTGGGAAAGGGTAAGTGCAACTGTGGACAAAAAAGACTCGGATGACTTCACTGTTCACATCTTTTAACCCTTTCCCTCATTTATGACAATTCTTCAGCAGACAACTTTGAATATATTTCGTCAAAAATTAGAAAATCTCTTAAATTAAATGGATAACCAACCTATGACTAAAAGCGGAAAACATTGTGGCAAAAGGAGAAATTGCTTGTTTTGAGCAATTTCTTCTTTTGTCACTATGTTTTCAAAAAGCTGTCTACTGCAGAGGTGTCAGAAAGCATCTATATGAGGTAAAGGATTAATAAGTCATCAATGCTATTCTGATGGAAAACTAGAATGGTATCCCCAGTTCTTCTATGTCTCTTTATGTTGTAACTAAACAGAAGTTGCAATAACAACATTACCAACTAGAACTGTGAGTGAACTCGCAAAAGGATACCCCCGTTGAGCTTACAAGACATATGGAGACAGACAGACGGATATATTTCGGACCAGGATAATCTTACTTCATGCACATCCTCAGGTTGTGTACTGCAACTGTGTAAAGTTTCATCAGAATCGGACCAGGCGATAAGGAGATGCGCTTACAAGACATATGGACAGACAGACGGACGGACGGACTGGGCGATTCCTATATACCCCCCCAAAACTTGTTTGTGGGGGGTATAACAATGCTAGATACTTTTTGCAGGGTAGTTGGGATGATGATATCAATGAGTTAAGATAAGGGATGTACAGAAACCCTTTTCCCACATACAACAAATCTGCTGCAGACAACTTTAAAAACACATTGGCTAATGTAAGGAACACATTTTCATATAAAAGTATAATTATCAAGTCGAGTTGAAAACGTTGTGGCCAAAGGCGACTTTGTTCATTGTGAGCAATTAAGCCATTTGTCACAATGTGTTCTGCTACAGAATCAAAAGGTGTCTACATGTAGGAAAGGGTTAATCAGAACAAGAGCACCGTGTACGGCACAGACGCTCGATTGATAGAAAACAGAAAAAAAGCCGAGCTGAACAAAAAACCTTAACCGGACGACCACGCTGCCGCCAGGGTCATGACAATAGCTCTCGGTTTTGTCAAAAGTCGAGCTAAAAAGGACATAATTGTGATTGATGGAATGAACGAGTAATGGGACTTGTAAATAAGCTTTCTAAACCCTTACCCATATAAAACAAATCTGCAAAACAATTTGAAAACATGGTGCAAAAGTTACTGAAAATCTCTGTAAATGAAAGTATTATTATTGAATTGAGTTGAAAACATTGTTGTAAAAGGAGAAATTGCTGGTAATGAGCAGCTTCTCCTTCTGCCACAGTGTTTTCAACTCTATTAGATAGTTAAACTTTAAATTGTTAATGTTTGCCTTATATTTGTATTCTGCATCAGATTTGTGCAATGTTTACAAGTTGTCTGCTGCAAATGTGTCAAAATGCATCTGGGAAAAGATTAACCCTTTCCCTCATATGGTCAATTTCTGAGAATTGGGACGCCTCTGCAGCAGACAGCTTTTTGAAAACATGGCGACAAAAGAAGAAATTCAATTATTGTACTTCGATTTAAAGGGAGTTTTCAATTTTTTCGGGTATGTTTTCAAATCGTCTGCTGCAGATTTGTTGTATGTGGGAAAAGGTTAACTAGAGATTGCTTTTTTGAAAAAGCGCTTGTCTCCCCATTTTTGTGGTCGTAGGGGAGGAAAAGAAATGATGGAGATGATTTTTTTTTAGTTTTGGACTGGAGATGAAGCAACAGTGACAATCCTCAGTTATTGAGCGGAAACCATTTTTCAGCTGAGGGTTACCATGACCTTGGTCTTTGACCTAGTGACGTCAAAATCAATAGGGGTCATTTGCTGCTGGTGACCAACCTGCACACTAAGTATGAAGTTCTTGGGCCCAAGCAATCTTCAGTTATTGAGTAAAACACATTTTTCAGCTGAAGGTTACCGTGACCTTCGACATTTGACCTTGTGACCTCAAAATCAAACAAATTCAATAAAGGTCATTTACTGGTTAAGACCAACCTGCACACCAGGTATGAAGTTCCTCAACATAAGCATTCTTTAGTTATTGAGAGGAAACCATTTTTCAGCTGAAGGTTACCATGACCTTGACCTTTAAGCTAGTGACCTCAAAATCAATAGGGGTCATCTACTGGTGGGGTGGTGACCAACCTGCACACCAAGTATTAACTTCCATGGCCAAAGCATTCTACAGTTATTAAGCAAAAACAATGTTTCAGCTCATTGTCACTGTGACCTTGACTTTGACCTAAAAATTAATAGGGTCTTCTACTGGGCATGGCCAACCTGCATACCAAGTATGGAGTTCCTCCGCCCAAGCGTTCTTCAGTTATTGAGCTGAAACCATTTTTTACCTCACAAGGTCACCATGACCTTGACCTTTGACCTTCTGACATCAAAATCAATAGGAGTCATCTACTGGTCATGACCAACCTGCATACCAAGTATGAAGATCCTATGTCCAAGCGTTCTTCAGTTATTGAGCGGAAACAAGTGTGACGGATGTGACCTTGACCTTTGACCTAGTGACCTTTAAATGAATGGGGGTCATTTGCTGGTGGTGACCAACCTGCACATCAACTATGAAGTTCCTGGGCCCAAGCAAAAACTATTTATCATCTCATTGTCACTGTGACCTTTCAAGCTCATGGTCAGTGACCTTGACTTTAGACGTACTGACCTCAAAATCAATAGGGGTCTTCTACTAGAAATGGCCAACCTGCATACCAAGTATGGAGTTCCTCAGCCAAAGCATTCTTCAGTTATTGAGCGGAAACCATTTTTTACCTCACAAGGTCATCATGACCTTGACCTTTGACCTTCTGTTATCAAAATCAATAGGGGTCAGCTACTGGTCATGACCAACCTGCATACCAAGTATGAACTTCCTACGCCCAAGCGTTCTTCAGTTATTGAGCGGAAACAAGTGTGACAGACGGAAGGACGGAAGGACAGACGGAACGGGCAAAAACAATATGTCACCCCCATGTAATGGGGGAGACATAATGACCCTGGTGACAAGTATGTTGCAGTATTAATCCAATGCCGCTAGAAATAAAAGAGGTATGAGGTTGCATGTAACACTTTTCCAATTGTGGACTCCTTTTGATACAACTGCAGCAGATGATCTTCGAAAACATTGTCAGAATGGGCAATTTCTCTTTATGCCACAATGTTTTTACATCTTTTCAATATTAGAATTAGATGCTTTTAGGTTTTCTATGCTCTTGCCAAGATAATTTCAAAGTTGTCTGCTACAGATTTGTTGCATGAGGGAAAGGGTCAACAAAGTTTCAATCAGGGTAATTGTTATAGGTTAATTTTAATTGAATTGTTGGGCTTAAAATTCTCTGGGAAAAAAAAAAGAGCTTCTATATAATTATATTTTGTAGACTGGAATTGAAATAAACACAAAACAAGATTTCAGTTATAAAAACATGTAATTTAAGAACAATGCATGACATAAAAACCCACACATCGAAATATTTCACTGAACTTAATGAAATTCATACTACAAGATAAAGGATGCCTCTTCAGATATTTTCTCGCAAGAATATTTGTCCATTTTTATTCAAGATTATTGACGCTTGATCTCTTTGATCAAAATCAGAGTAATTGCTCCACTGGCTTTTAACCCTTTCCCACCTATAGACGCATTTTGACACATCTGCAGCAGACGACTTTTGAAAACATTGTGACAAAAGAAGAAATTGCTCAAAACAAGCAACTCCTCCATTTGCTACAATGTTTCCATATTTTTAGTAATTATACATACAATTATAGAGATTTTCCATATTTTTGTAGTAGACATTTCTCAAAAGCGGTCTGCCGATTAGCGTTTTTTTTTATATATATATAAAAGTTCGACTCATTTTACAGGGTTAAAATATATGACATCCCTCATCCAATGAAAAGCACTGAACTTGTAATTGGGAATAGTGATATTTATTTTTTAAATCCATGTTTTCATGCAAGGTATTCACTGCCAATCAGCAAACTACAACGTTAGGCCATTAACCCCCTTTGTCTTTGAACTGAATGGAAGAGTGGGGAATTTTTTCATAAATAGTTTGTTTCACAAAATCTATTTAATAAGGAGGCAATTGATGATATGTTTCTATGAATAAACAACGGCTGCAAGTTGACGGCATACATAATTAGTATGAAATGTGTATCATTAATCATTCCATGCATATTTTTTATAAAACTAACCACAAAATTATAAAGAAATACGTTACAATTTGTGATAATAAATATTCAAGAGCACAGGTCAGAATGTTAATCCATTTAGTAACAACAATTTTGTGACATAAAACAGAGAGATAACACAATATTTAGTCGAACACAGGTTTCCGCGCCCAAATACACGCACCAACTATTTGGCAATGGCAGATTCCTTCCGTCTTTCCAGGAAACAAGTCTTTTGTCGCATCCATTGCAAATATTTTAGTTTCTTTTAGCCAAACGGGTGACCTGATTTTTTTACGTACCTGCAACAGTCAACTTTTGTGAAAATTGTTTTGATTTATTCCCAAACTACCTGCTACCTAGTTAGCAATTTTTCAAAAAACAAGCTTTACTAATAGATTTAACATTTTAATAATATCAGAATTTGATTTTAAACTAACTAAACCTCCGTTTCTAAGGTTATATAAATCACAATCAAGAATTTTTACTTTCAAAGAGGGTTAATGGCCAGTGAAAAATATTCCAAAAATGAAAAGTCCGAATTAAATCAATAAACAAATGAACTTTAAGCAAGAACTTTATGTAAATGTACAAGTATATCATTTCGTGTGACAAAAAGGTTTTGCCACAGCAGGGTCATCCAGCGATATGACTGCACCGCTCTGAAGGCTGCATAACTCACAGCTACTTCTTCTTCGGCTTTGGGCCCATTGGCTGACCTCTGTCTTTTCCCCTCAACTTAACATCTGTGAACAGAGGAATGGATGAATCAAACTCTCACATCAAACCTATCCACATACAACAAATATGAGGAAGACGACTTTGAACACCTCTAGGTCTAGGCAAAAATATGAAAATGTTCTGTATAGTAAAGCATAATTATTAAATAGAATTGATTTATTTATTGGGGTTTTACGCCGCTTTCAACATTATTTCAGTTATATCACGGCGACAGTTCACTTATACATGATCCCTGGGTAAACAAACCAGTACTAGGCTAGATAATGTGCCTTGCCCAAGGGCACTTCACCATGACCGAGGTGCCGCGACTGGGGATGGAACCCGGGACACCCGGTTTCGAAATCCCCCGACGCTAACCACTTGACCACAGCGGATTCCTTAAAAAAAGAAAACATTGTGACAAAAGGAGAAATTTTCTTGTTTGTCACATTGTTTTGCAAAACGTCTACTGCAGAGGCGTTAATTAAACCTTTAAAACATCAGGGGACTAAATAACAGGGAGTAATCTAAAATACTCTTTAAAAGTTCTCTGTGATCAGAAACACGACTTCTGATTGGTCAAGTTTAAGAAAGAATTTGCTTCTGACCAATCATATACTTGAGAGCATGAATTCTGGGCATACAGTCAACTTCAAATTTTATAGTTTTGAAGCTTGGTCTTTTCCACACAATATCCCATCTTATTACTCAACCCAACACTGTGTTGTGGGTACTCAAAATAATCCTCCCACTGAGATGATTCTACAGTATACAGAGCTCTAGATAAGCGGCGTTTTCCATGTTCTAAAATCTTTCTTTGACCCTTATAGGCTTTCTGACGCCTCTGCAGCAGACGGCCTTTTGAAAACACAGTGACAAAAGAAGAAATTGCTCAAAACAAGCAATTTCTCCTTTTGCCACAATGTTTTCCACTTTTAGTCATAGGTTATCCATTCAATTGTAGAGATTTTCCATTTTTTGACAAAATATGTTCAAAGTCGTCTGCTGCAGAATTGTTGTATGAGGGAAAGGGTTAAAGGTCAAGGTCACTGACTTTGAACGCTTAAAGCTTGTCTGATTGATAACTGCAGATTGCTTAGGCATTATATCCTTAAATTCGACATGGAGGCTGGGCATGACCAGTAGGTCAGTGACCCCTATTGATTTTGAGGTCATCTGGTCAAAAGTCAAGGTCATAGTGACTATCATCACAAACGTCGTCTGCTGCAGAATTGTCGTAAGAGGGAAAGGGTTAAAAAGAACTTTTTTCTCAAATTGACATGTTTTCAACTCTTTCCCTCATATAGACGCTTTCTAACGCCTCTGCAGCAGACGGCTTTTGAAACATGTTGACAAAAGAAGAAATTGCTCAAAACGAGCAATTTCTCCTTTTGTCACCATGTTTTTAACTCTATTCAATTATTGTTCTTTCATTTAACCCTTTCCCTCATACGACAATTCCGCAGCAGACGACTTTGAACATATTTTGTCAAAAAAAGGAAAATTGCTTGTTTCGTGCAATTTCTTCTTTTGTCACTATGTTTCTAAAAAGCTGTCTGCTGCAGAGGCGTCAGAAAGCGTCTATATGAGGGAAAGGGTTAAAGTGATTTTCTGTGCTTTTGTCTAGACATTATCAAAATCATCTGCGGCAGATTTTTTGTATGTGGGAAAGGGTTAATATACTTTCATTTATAGCAAATTTTAATATTTTTCCTAAAATGTTTTCAAAGTCACCTGCTGCAGATTTGTTGTTTGTGGGAAAAGGCCTACATGTCATATCAGGGAAATGGTAAACATAACATGTGAACAAGTTTATGATTTAATAATTATCCTTGAAAAATTAACTGTGTGTGCAAGTGGATTGAATTTGGTATTGGGATTTAACGCCGTTTTCAACAATTTTTCAGTCATATCATGGCGGCCAGTTCACCTACTCATATGTTTCCTGGTTTTCTCACAACATACTTTCAAAGCAACTGGCTGCTTTTCCACATAGACTGGTAGCCCATTGGTGAAAGACGAATGACACTTGACACAGTGACTTTTGTCAAACGTCTGAAAGAATGTTGGCCGATCTGGGATTCAAACTCACAACCCCTGGATTGACAGCCTCCGTCGCTACTGACTGATCTACCGGGGCTTGGCTGTGTGCAAGTGGGAAAGGTTTATCATTTTTATGCATCTTCAGCAAAAAACCTCTGAAATCATAGTGGCACAATGTTTTAAACTCGATGTTATAATTCGCTTTATTTTTATCCAGATGTTTTCAAAGTCATTAGCTGCAGATTTGCTGTTTATAAGGGGGATAAGTGGTCTATAAATCTTAATTGACCTTCACCCTTTCCCTCATATAGACGCTTTCTGACGCCTCTGCAGCAGACAGCTTTTTGAAAACATGGCGACAAAAGAAGAAAATGCTCAAAACAAGCAATTACTCCTTTTGTCTCCATGTTTTCAAATCTATTCAATTATTGAACTTTCATTTAGAGGGAGTTTCCAAACAATTTCGAGTTTGTTTTCAAAGTCGTCTGCTGCAGAATTGTTGCATGTTGGAAAGGGTTAAAACACCTTTCCCACATACAGCAAATGACTTTGAAAACATCTAGACAAAAATTATAGAAAATCTTTAAAAGGGAAAATATAAATGGTGAAAGCATTGAGGCTAAAGGAAAAATACTCATTATTTCAAAAGTCGTCAGTTAGTTGTCGGACAAGATTAAACTGTAAGATGTGGGTACTCGCCGAGACAACTCTCTGAAAACCACAACATAGTTGTCTGCTGCAGCGGTGCCAAACTGTGTCTACATATGGGAAACCGTTAAGAGACATTTGGTTTGAAAACATTAAAGATAAACTATATGTAACACCTGGAAACTACACTTGGTAAAATATGACATAGCTTACCAAGACATCTTTCCATTTTACAAAGCACTTGTTGATTGGGTATTGCTTTCCCAGCTTCATATTCATTCACAATCTGTGGTTTTTCATTTATTTTCTGGAAAAGAAAAGGTTTTGATATAAACGAAAGCAAAATTTTCCCTAAGTAGAACTTATCCCTTTCCCGCACATAGGCGCTTTCTGACCCCTTCTGCAGCAGACGGCTTTTTGAAGACCAAGTGACAAAGGAAGAAATTGCTCAAAACAAGCAATTTCTCCTTTTGCAATAATGTTTTACACTTTTAGTCATAGGTTATCCAATCGATTATAAAAAAAAATCTATTTTTTGACAAAAAAATGTTCAAAGTCGTCTGCTGCAGAATTGTCGTATGAGGGAAAGGGTTAATCACAGTTCATGAGACTCAGGAAGGTAAACGGAAGAGATAGAGCACAGAAGTAATATTTCATCCCTTTCCCAAAACGAGAGGGTATAGGAAATATGGGAAATCTCTCACATGTAGAAACAGCTAAACGTTAAAACCTTTAACCCTGAATCAACTTAATACATTTAAATACATGTATTGATGTTTGATTTTCATCCTTGTATCTATGAAGGAAACTATAATATTAACTGGTAAAGGAACAAAAAGGGCCCAATATGGCCCTAGATCGCTCACCTGAGTACATGATCCGTAACAACCCCTGGAAACCATGTTGGGTTTAGTTATTTTGGCAGTAGGTAATCTAAGGATCATTCTTGTAAAATTATTTCAAAATCGTCCAGCTAAATTTATAGAAGATTTTTCATAATTCATTATACTTATAGTATTATCACAGCTGCTGGTCAATCGTATAAACTTTAGCTATCTTGGCACAGGGTCACCATGTGACATGGTTTCTTGAGTCAAAATAGTGTTACATTTACATTTATTCACAGATTTTATGGGAATTTAAGCATATATAGGCAAAGCCTGTATTGTTCCATGTCTGGCCTTTTCCAATTGCCAGCGGTTGTCTTGTCATCCTTTAACCCTTTCTGAGGCCTCTGCAGCAGATGGCTTTTTGAAAACAGTGACAAAAGAAGAAATTGCTCAAAACGAGCAAATTCTCCTTTTGCCACAATGTTTTCCATTCAATTATAGAGATTTTCTATTGTTTGACAAAATATGTTCAAAATCGTCTGCTGCAGAATTGTCGTATAAGGGAAAGGGTTAAAAGAATTCTCTGATGTGGCCGACACTACCATTTGTGGTAAACTGTCCCATGCAGTAATGACACAAATTGAATAAAAATGTTTTCTTAGCATGAGTCCTTTAGTGAGAGTAGGTTTAAACACGTTTAAATTATGACTTCTTGTAATACAAATTATGCCAACAAGAAGCTTGTCTGTATTGTTTAGTCTGATAACTTTCCAAACTTGATCCTCAAAACTTACTTAACTCAATTCATTACATTCAAAAATATGTATGGTATCTCTTAAAGTGAGTCTTAGATATAAGCAGTCACATTTGACTCTCCCCTGGGTGGCTGCCTTAGACAGGTTGGACTGAATTTTAAAATTGTTTCCATTGTTCTCCCTCTTTTGGTTGCCATAGCAACCAGATTTAACCAGATTTGTTTTTGTCGAGGAACAACTTGGGAACATTCTTGTCAATCTTGGATGACATTGAAACAGTATAGGATGAGATGTCATTTAAAGAAACTGTCTCAATTCAGAACACTTGATGACCGACACAGGTTGATCACAATAGCTCACTTTGAATACTTTGTACTCAAGTGACTACTAACTGTAGTGTTCCAAGGATTAGTGTTGCCCTCGAATGTCAGTGAAAGAGTGAACGACAAATGGATAGACAACATGGAACCGATTCCTAGCAGGCGGATCAAAAACCACAAACATATCTCATAAACTTACCGTTGCCAAATCTTTTTGGGATAAACCTTTTGCCTGTCTGGCCTGTTGAATTATTTTCGAAACATCCAGCTGAACAGTGTGATGATGCAATTCCTCAGTCTCCCTATCTAGTTTAGCCGTATTTTTATCTACACTGTGCTGCTTGTTTTGCCCGCCAGTAACTGTAATTATTTTGACAGAGGACTATATAAGGAGTAGTTAACCTGTCTTTCGAGGGCTTGGCGTGAAACAGTTGTATCTAAAATTGGTATTTTTTTACCAAGGTTAATCACCTCGCCATAAAGTCTTTATAAGTGTTAAATCACTTTTCTTGGTAAACAATGTAAATTTAGGTGCCATTGCTCGTTCTGAGCAATGGCACCTAAATTTGCATTGTTTACAAAGGGGTCAAAATTGCCCCTAAACCAGGGTTTTCAAAATAGGTTTTTAGTTACAACCGTTTCACGCCAAGCCCTCGCTTTGCTCCACAATACCTCTCTTATTATGCATTTAAACCTTTCCCGGATACAGCAAATCTGCAGCAGACGTCTTTGAAAATGTCTACTCAAAAAAATGAAAAATCTCTAGAATTGTAGGTATAATTACTGAAAAAGTTGAAAACAGTGTGGCAAAAGGAGAAATTGCTCATCTGCTGCAGAGGCGTCAAAAAGCGTTAACATTAGTGCGGACTGATCCACGCAATGTTCTTTACAGGCATCTTGCTACCGTCATACATATTCTGCCTATTGGTTGAAGAAGAAATACACTAGTTACAATCACTTTTGCCAATCATTGGAAAGAGTGAATGGAGAGATGGTGTTACTATTAGAATTTACGACAAGACTGAGTTCAGAACACGACTCAACAAGACATTTGAAAACAGTGGCAAAGTAAATTAAGCATTTTTGCCCTTTTTCACAATGTTATTATTTATAAACCATTTATTTAAAATTTGTGATCAATTATTTTGCCCTAGTACTCACATTTCTTATTTGTTTCAATATCCAATCCTTGCCTTTGAGCAGAGTTCACTGCCTGTTAAAAAAAAGCAATTAATTTGAAAAACATTTAATTAATAACCTTTTCTAAATATATGTTGATGCATCTGCAGAAAACATGGCAAAAGGAGAAAATTCTAATAATGTATATTATTTTCTCATTTTGCTGCTAATATGTTGCAGACGCTTTCTCATGCCTCTGCAGCAGACACTTTTTGAAAACATTGTGGCAAATTCTTTTTTTGCCACATTGTTTTCAACTATAATACATTCAATGTTTATACTTTCATTTTTAGAGACTTTCAATTTTTTTCCTAGATGTTTTCAAAGTCGTCTGCTTAAGATTTGTTGTTTAAGTAAAACATAAAACAAGAATTATAATTAATTATATGTCCCCACTCCGACCATCCGTGCCAAGGAAATATTACAAGCATTAATAGTGCAAGTACTATGGCTTTAATACTTGGATTTACATATACATCTTATGCCATTCATCACATTGTATTTATGATCTAAATACCAAATGTCACCCATTTTTAATTTTTAATAAAAACCCAATGAATTTCTGTGGATTTTGACAGGAACATAGATAATCTACGTCGCTGATTTTCAATTGTTCATTTTTCTTTTTGGTTTAAATAACTTTATAAATTTTGCAAACATATTTTGTTTAACCCTTTCCCCCATACAACAATTCTGGAGCAGATGACTTTGAACATATTTTGTCAAAAAATAGAAAATCTCTTTAATTGGATGGATAAGCTATGACTAAAAGTGGAAAACATTGTGGCAAAAGGAGAAATTGCTTGTTTTGAGCAATTTCTTCTTTTGTCACTATGTTTTAAAAAAGCTGTCTGCTACAGAGGCGTCAGAAAGGAACTATATGAGCGAAAGGGTTAAAAGGCAAATTTTTGACACAGTTGCCAAAAAACTTCTGAATTTAATCAAAATCTTCGTTCCTTGTAGAGTGCGAAAGCTACTTGTGGTGGCGAAACAAAACTATGAACTTATTGATCAAATACTACATAACAGCAGCATTTCGAAGACAAAAGTAAATATTTGTTCAAAAAGGTTTGTAAAACCCAGAGGTCAAGATAAGGAGGAGTATACAGCTCTTTTACCCACAATATCTCTCATATCATCCAATTTAACCCTATGATGTGGGAACTCAAAAGAATCATCTCAATGAGACAATTCTTTCGAGTACCCACAACATAGGGTTAGAGGGTAAAATAAGGATTTTAGAACAAACAAAATACCCTTAAATGGAGCTCTGTAAATTAAAAACATCACTAGATCTAAAGGGTATCGGGTCAAAAACGCCAAAAACGCCCAGTTTTACAATACAAGATTATGTTTGTGTCATAGAAAAATTATAACTAATAAAAAGTAATTATATAATTTTAATTATGTATAAACTCGAGAGGGGAGACCTTATCTACGGCCCTGATTTATAGATGTTTCTTTTCCTATTTTACTGTTTTTCATGGAATTAAAAAGATCATTTCATTTATCTATTGATATTTTAAATTAATAAACATCATATGAAAAAATATCTTATCCTTCTATAAATCTAGTCATTTACTTTACATTCGAAATTTACCTCAAATGTTAAAGAGAATGGACAAAATCTCTTGATGAAAGTCGAAAATGATAATAATCAAATAAACACATTTATAGCCTACCATTTAATGTTGATTCTTACATAATATAGTTATACAACTTACAAGTTAAACAAAAACTTGAAATTGAATACTGGTTTTACAAAGTGGGCCTTTTTGACACGTTCATTTAAGGTTTTTCGCTTTTTAGGTAATTGTCCTTTTTATATTTGGTCCTTTATGACCGATTCGATCTAGACTAAAGTGACATTACTTCATTGAACGTTTTAGCTTTGTAGAACAAGACCAGACACTGAAATCATTTTATGCCTTATTGAAATGGATTAAGGTATTGATAACAAACAATCAAAATGCTATACTGATGGTGCAAGTTTACGAAATTCTGAAGCAGACATAGATAGATGCTACTCGAGTTGCTACTCAACTTCAAGGCCACATGTCAATAAAACAAATCAAGTGTTGCCATGTTTCCTTACATGTTGGGACCTCATGGCTGAACTATTCGGTTGCTTTTTTCTAATGTATGTAACCTCATCCCAGCTAGATTCTGCCATTTTAATCTCTATTCACTGTTCGCAACAGGCTTCGGTTAAAACTGCTGTTTCACGAGAAGTTTCTTGAAAATTGTGTAATGAAGTTTGTCAATAACGTAAAGTGCATAATGTCGTAAATATTAAGCATCATTTTGAAATGTCTATTTATCATCATTTTGAATGCCATCATTACATTGTTCCTCTAATTTTCTCATATTTTTTTAATATTAATTCAAAATTTAGTTAAAACATTTAGGTCAATTTTTGTCACATTCATTGTCGTAAAAAGAACAAAAATTTCGAAGAAAACACGTCTATCTTGTTTTGTTTTCTTCTTCCATCGACATTATTGGCCATTGTTCGTTTTTGTTTATGGTGTAAGATGTACAAAGATTGAAACACGATCGTTTTTAAGGTAACTATCAAATAAAATACGGACATATGGCTTTCTTTTCAATGTATATTATCGTTACCGCCTTGCATTTTTTGTCCACCTAATTTTGGGGATTTCCAGATCATTCTTGTTAAGGGTAAATTTGTCCCATATAACTGATATTTAAGGACACACCGGTGTTTTTGGCGGAACAACTTTTTCTAATACAGAAAAAATAAATAGTATAATATCAAGACAGCAACATATTTCAAACATACGGTCTAGCTCTTTTCACACAAGTGTTGATGAAAGTCATTTATTATCCATTTACCACTACTGCATTTATGGAACTAAACTGAAAATGATTGGTGATTAAATAATAAGGGGGATAATGATAGATGAATAACATATTAGTGATTATAATGTAGATATTCAGAATTTGTTAGATTATTTGAACTCTGAATCAGTCCAGATCTCAGATTCTTTTATAAGTGACTTTAGTCTTACAATTTTCTAGACCCTAAATTTTCTTTTCTTCGATTTATGTATATTGCTCATACATGAGTATTGTTGTACACAGAGTGACTGTATGAGGTACAAAGCTTCTTTCACGTTCAATTTAAAATAAATAAGTAATTAAGTTCAAACTAAAAGTGCTGAGGCACAAATAAATGGGGAGATAAAACAACATACAGGTGAGGAGGTTTAGCACTTGGCCAGACACCCATCAAACGCATCTAGGCCTAGGGTGGACATGATGACAAGATGCACTGTTACTGGTTCTACAGTCGCGCAGCTGGTGGATATAACTGGTGTGAAAATAGGGAATCTTTATAAAACGTTTTTGAGGAGAGATGCTATAAATAAGACCCCAGCTTTCTCTTCAATGCTCATGTAGTATCTACAGGTTTTCTTTTAAAGTTTGTGATCATCAGCATTAAAATGAACTACATTGTTGAGTACTAAATGAATCTTTAGACATCAGAAATTGTGACACTCTTCTCAATTGACAGCTAATACAAAGTCATGGGAGAAAAGAACGGAAATAATGATGTCAGGAACTAAGGTAGATCATGAAGTTTGAAAGCTCTACGATATAGTTAACCCTTTCCCTCATACGGCAATTCTGCAGCAGACGACTTTAAACGTATTTTGTCAAAACATAGAAAATCTCCATAATTGAATGGATAACCTATGACTAAAAGTGGAAAACATTGTGGCAAAAGGAGAAATTGCACGTTTTGTGCAATTTCTTCTTTTGTCACTATGTTTCCAAAAAGACGTCTGCTGCAGAGGCGTCCAAAAGCGTTTATATGAGGGAAAGGGTTAATATATGATGAGACTGTTGTGTTAAAAAAGTGTAGTCTACTTTATGGGCCGCACTGTATGAAAACCCAACCTTAAATTTACAGCTTTTTCATAAGTAGAAAACGATAAATTTGGACATCCATACCATTATAATCTTATAGTAAGACGTTTATTATTTATAATGTACATTGTATGTCAAGACTGGTTTCTCAAATGCTTTTTTTACTTATCAACAAACAATGTCACTTTAGATCAGACTGTGCATATGTTCTAGCTGATCTGGTTTTAAACTCGTGGCATATGCCTTTAGCTGCATTTCACAGAAAGCAGCTTAATTTTTTTTTTAATTCCAGCTTCAGTAAAAACTAGTAGAGGCCCCAGAAGGAAGGCGGTGAAGTAGTAAAATTTGGTAAATATGATGGATATAACGGTTAAGACCCTTGATGGGCAGAACAGAACATACAGTGTCCCTGAAGATGTAAGATATCATGTTTATGTACCATTGAACTTTTAATACTTTAATTCTGTCCTGTCTCTGAGCGATATTTATTCGCTTCTGCACAAGCTTTACCACCTGTGGTGTAATGTTAGAACCTCCGCCTTGGGTGCGGTAGGTTGTATGTAGGTCCCAGGTCGGGTCATACAAAAAACCTTAATAATGGTAGTAATGGCTTGCCTCATATATACTTGGCGCTCACGGTTGCGGGGTTAGCATTACAACTGACTGGCTGGTGTCAGGATAAATAGACCCATTGTATTGGTAATCTACCCAGGAAACGCAGTGAAATATAACTGAAAAATTGTTTAAATTGGTGTAAAACACCAAACAATCAATTAATTCTACACCAGCTTCTTATATATTGGCAGGTATATAAATCATGAGTGTTAGAATTCTGGTATTAACCCTTTCCCTCATATAGATGCTTTCTGACGCCTCTGCAGCAGACAGCTTTTTGAAAACATAGTGACAAAAGAAGAAATTGCTCAGAACGAGCAATTTCTTCTTTTTCCACAATGTTTTTTCACTTTTAGTCATAGGTTATCCATTCAATTATAGAGATTTTCTAATTTTTGACAAAATATGTTCAAAGGAAAAGGGTTAACACATACAGATGCTTTCTGACTGCCTCTGCAGCAGACAACTTTTGAAATTATTGAACAGTTTCTCCTTTTACCAGTTTGTTTTCTCCAATGGGCTAAGTCTATGTGGAAAAGCAGCCAGTTGCTTGGGAAGATTGTTGTGTGGAGTACTGGTGTGAGAAAACCAGGAAATGCATGAGTAGGTGAACTGGCCGCCGTGATATAACTGAGAAATTGTTAAAAATGGCATTAAACCCCAATCAATCAATAAAACCACTTTGTTTTCAACTCGATTAAATTTCATTTATAGAAAGTTTTGCTATTTTTTTGCCGAGATGTTTTCAAAGTCGTCTGCTATGGATTTGTTGTATGTGAGAAACGGTTATAAGTCTTTAGTCAGAAGGACTCACAACTTTGTTAAATAGGAGTTTCTGATCCTTTCTGCAAGTACAGTACTAAGGATTTGCAGGTAACGAAGTCACTGGTATACACAAACACTGACAATATATGTGCACCTTATGAAATAATTGATGTTACTTCTGAAAAACAACTAGAAAAGTAGGATATTTAGTTTTATGTCTTTAGCTACAACGACGATTTATGATCCCGTTTTGTTGATGTGTCACATATTAAAGTATAAATGTAATGTTTCTCGTTTTAAAGACTACAGTTAAACAGTTCAAGGAGAAAATTGCAGGGTCAATAGTAAGTAGTATTTTTATTAATCAATCACTTGTAGCCATTTTAAAATTATTTCCTATTGAAAAGTAACGGAAAAGGAATAAAAAATCTCATGCACATGCTTTGGCATCCCATTGCAACTTGATTAAAGTTTGGCATGCAGCCTATTATCTCTGTAGATACTTGGGGAATTGGATTGACACTTCGCTAAATCCTATTAAGGGCTATGGAACAAACTCAATGACAAACTCACATTATGCTGACTTGTAGTTTAGAAAAATTATACCCCATTTTGGAGTAAGTCTTTTGTGCAACACCACTTCCCATTAAATGTTTTTGGAAAAGTCAACCATTGAAAGATCTTTTTCCCACATCTTCAGTTGCATATATATATGCATAAAAATTGATATAGTTTATCGAAAGAGTTAGCTGATGAAAAAAAGACTGATATTGGTGAAATTGTTTTATCATTTATATAGATCTACAATTTTTAGTCAACAGGACATTGTTGTGTTTCCTGCATTAGCAGGCTGACAATGAAGGATCACCTCACCATTTATTGACCATATGTCTGTCCAATCATCACACTTTCACTTTTATTATAGTTCTTGGTTATTTACTTACATGTATTGGCAGGCAATACATTTGTTCCATTGAATGTAAAATGAATAATTATTTTATATTTTTTCAGAATATATCTATTGAAACACAAAGATTGATTTTCCAAGGGAAAGTACTACAAGATGACAAATTATTAAAAGATTATGGTAAGTAATGCCTGATTACTGAAATATAAATAAACATCATATGAAAAAGAGCCATATAAAGTTTTCAAATTAGTAGCAGTAATCATGTAACCTATCCCACATTCATCAACCCTGCTGGTGAATATCTTGAAAACAGGTAGGGAATAAAACTAAATGAAAGTATGATTATTGAATTGAGTTGAAACGGTTGTGGCAAATGGAGACATTTCTCAGGAATTCATTGATTGGGGTTTAACGCCGTTTTTAACATTTTCTCAGTCATATCACGGTGGCCAGTTCACCTACTCATGTGTTTCCAGGTTTTCTCACACCAGTACTCCCCGCAACAATCTTCCCAAGCAACTGGCTGCTTTTCCACATAGACTAAGCCCATTGGTTGAAGACGAATGATGCATGTCGCACTGACTTTTGTCAATCTTCAGAAAGAAAGTTGGCCGAGCCGGGATTCAAACTCACAGAACCCTGGATTGACAGCCTGCGTCGCTACCGACTGAGCGAACATGAAATCAAAAAATCTTTTTATATATATGTCATTGGGCCCTAATCATGTGAAATACTTGGATGTTTTATCATTATGTTTTCAAATACTGCATAAACACTTTCCCATATTCAACAATTTTACAGCATACACCTTCGAAAAAATCTAGGCCTAATAAATAAAATTCCTTATGAAATAAAACTTTGGTAATTCAATAGAGACGCAATGTTTTAAAAAATTGTCTGCTGCAAATGCATCAGAATGTGCTTGAACGTGGGAATGGGTTTACTGTAATAATTGTTATATCTTCTATCAGATGTACACGGGAAGGTTGTGCATGTGGTTGTACGAGCCCCACCCTCAGCGAGCAGACCTTCTACGACGGCAGACAACCCCCAGCCTAATACAACCACGCCTGGCAGAGATGTGAACAGCATTGTGGTTGGCTCCTTCACTCTACCCTCAGACATTCTAGACGCTAACATGGTTCAGGTTTGTCTTACTTATACCAATCTGTCAGAGGACTAGATAAGGAGATGTATTGTGGTCTTTTCCCAAACTATATTTCTCTTACGACTAAACCAAACCTTATATTAATGAATGTATGATTATTGGATAGAGTTGAACAAATTGTGGCAAAATGAGAAATTGCACAACGTTTTTAAATGTTGTCTGCTACAGATGCATAAAAAAATTCTCCTTTTGAAGTTTATTTTCTCACAGTTTGACTCAGAAATTTGAATTTTTATTATTCGCATATTCAATGTGTAAGAAATGTTTCTACATAAACAAGCCTTTAAAATTAGAATAAGCTCGATTTTGTCGTTGTTGTCTATTACTTTTTTTTTCCAAAACTTGCTTATCTGGTTTATTGCAGGTTTTTCAAAATCTACTTGCTAGATGACAGCAATTTGCTTTTTGTCACTCAATAATCATTTAATATTTAATTGTCACTGGCAAAAAAAAGTGCTTGTGCACTAATTCAAAACATGAAATTGGTTCAATTTATACATGAAATTGGTTCGATTTAAACATACAATTTATCAATATTCACGATCAAATTAAGATTTTTCAAAAATAGAATTGCTCCCTTTCTGGAGCTCTGTATATGTAATTATTTTCACAAATGATTTTAGGGCATTGCAAGAGATGCAATTACATCTATGGGAGAGATGGGTCGCAATGCAAGAGTCACTACCAGAACTTCAGTGAGTATAAGCTTTGTCTCCTTAGCTATTACAGTCCTGTTGTCAAAGCTCTAGATAAGGAACGTTTTCCATGCTCTAAAATCCTTATTTGACCTCCAAAACCTATGTTGTGGGTACTCAAAAAAAAAAATCGCGATTCTTTTGAGTACCCACAGCATAGATTTAAATGAGTGCTAAGAGATATATTATATAAGAAAGACCTATTTACTCCTGCTTATCTAGTCCTCTGTATTGTAGAATGTAGAGAAGGGTTATGTTTTCAGCATTTTAATGACCTCTAGCTTTTGAGGGATGGGCATTTAGACTTACCTTTGTCCAGACATCCCATATCTTTTGTGTCATGCTTATCTTGAAAAAGTATTTGACCAGAGTAATGGCCTTTGCCAAACAAAACTCGAAACATATACGTGTCCTATTAGTTTCCACATTTATTAAAATTGCATCTGCTGCAGGGCATCAAAAGTCCCTAGTATAACGTAAAAAGGGTCTGTGAATCTGGGTTCCTCTAGTAAGTTGATTTAAAAACTGATTCACATTGCAACCTCTAATATTGGCATTTCTGTAGAGTTAAAACCTCTCCAGATTAACTGTAAACCGCCTCCGTGGTGGTGTGTTAAAGTGTCTGCATTGGTGAGGTTGGTCGCTTGTTTGTACCTCGGCCAGAAAATGGTAAAAATGACTCTTCTTTTTAGGTGTTGTGGGGTTGGCATTATGACTGACTTGCTGGTGTCAGGATGTGAGACGATTCTTTTGAATTTCATGGGATTTGGTTGAGTAATATTGTGGGGAAAAGGGGCATTTTTCATGTTCTAAAATCCTTATTTGACATCCAAACCCTATGTTGTGGGTACTCAAAAGAATCGTCTCAGTGAGACGATTATTTTGAGTACCCACAACATAGGATTTGGTTGAGTAATAATAAGAGAAATATTGTGGGGAAAGGACCTGTTCACTCCCTCTTATCTAGTCCTCTGAGATTTACACTTTATTTTTGCAGTCTGATGGTTCGGCCCTTGATGTACACATACACCTAGGCCCAATAATCGGTCAGACGGTCAGTGAGGCACAGATGAGGTTAGATACGGCTCGGACAATGATTCGGCTAGCTAATGATTCACTGGAAAGACTTGAGGTTTGTTTGAAAAATACTCTCTATGCTGGGATAAAAAAGGATTATTTCCTGATATGAGACAACTGAGTGTTTTATGTCTTCTAACACACAAATATTAGCTCATCTGAGATTGAAGTAATCAAAATTAATTTTTTTCGAAAAAAAAATCCTCCCTGTTCACAAAAAAAGAGGTTTTTTTTGTCCAAATTGATTGTTTTCACTAAGGAAAATTATCAATTTGAAAGACATAGAACATACCTGTACCAGTCCAAGTAATCCAAATGCCTAATTTCATCTCAGTGATAAGGCGCTCATTCAGTGAGAATATGTAGCAAGCACCTAGAGACCAGGATGTGGATGTAAACAAAACAATGACACAAACTAGTTAAGTGTACAGCTCCCGGTATGCAGTTAGTTCATGCAGAATCATACCAATCTGTCTGCCCCCCAAAAAATGGGATTATTGCAATAGCCATAATCCTGATTATGGTAATAGATCTAACAAAATATTATTTGTTCCCCTTGAATTTGTGGATCCATTGGACCCATGGGAGTTAGGGCATTCATGTTTATCATGTGTGTTCTTTAACCCTTTTCCTCATATAGATGCTTTCTGATGTCTCTACAGCATACAGCCTTTTGAAAACATAGTGACAAAAGAAGAAATTGGTCAAAACAAGCAATTTCTTCTTTTGTCACAATGTTTTCCACTTTGAGTTATCCATGCAATTATGGAGATTTTTCTATTTTTTGACAAAATATGTTTAAAGTCGTCTGCTGCAGAAGTGTCATATGAGGAAAAGGGTGAAGACCTTTAGTGTTTGATCTTTTGACTTTAACATAGACCTTTTACTTAGTGTTTAAAAACAACATTTGTTGCCAGCGGTGTCTATTTATTTTTGCAAAACATATTTTGATACATACAGACATCAACCCCAAGTGGTGGTAGCAGATCTGGTACACCAAGATCATCCAGCCCTGCACAAAGTAGGGAAGCAGCCAGCAATTCCACAGAAACAGAATCAACTGAGACTCCCTCCAGACTATCTCCAATGGATACGACAGGTATACTTCATGTTTAACCCTTTTCCTAACAAAATATTTTAGTCTTCTGGTTGGAAAACATTTGAGAAAAATGTTTCATCATTTTGAAAATTGGCAGTATAATTTTGATGCTAAAAGGAATTGCTCATCAATGGTTTCAGAGGGCATCTAAAGCAGTCAATATTAATCCTTTCTCACATAGAGACACTTTCTTGAAAACAGAGTGACAAATGGAGAAATTGCTCAAAATGAACAATTTTTATGCCTCCGGAATCACCGATTCGGTGGGCATCTAGTTTTTGGCCTGTCTGTCTCTTTGTATGTCTGTCGAAAAAAACTTTAACCTTGACCAAATGTTTTGACCTTGCGACCTTGACCTTTGACCTAGATGTTGCCATTCGGGGGCATCACTGTTTCACAAACACATCTTGTTTCCTTTTGCCACAGTATTTTCAACTCTAATAAAAAAATAAACTAATTTATGGAGATTTTTCACATTTCTGTTGAAATCATTTCAAAGTCGTCTGCTGCAGATTTGTTGTATGTGGGAAAAGGTTCAGGACAGGATGAACTTTTTCCTTGATAAAGTTTTGCAATGCTGATCACTTAAAACATTATTGTGGGACAAGGAGAAAACCTAAAACCTAAATCATAATAGGCATTATCCAATTTTCTGAAGAGGTTTTCTAAATGTAAGAGTTTACACATTCCCTATTGCATCAATGAAAAAAGTTATACAAGCATATGGAAAATCTCTTAACCCTTTCCCTCATATAGACACTTTCTGACACTTCCAATTTCTCCTTTTGCCACTATGTTTTCCATCATTGGTTATCCATTCAATTATAGAGATTTTCTATTTTTAGACAAAATATGTTCAAAGTCGTCTGCTGCAGAATTGTCGTATAAGGGAAAGGGTTAATATAGATGTAAATATATTGTGACAAAATGAGAAATTCATCATGAAAATGTGCATGTGTGCAAGTGGTTTTAACATCAAGCAATAATGATTCAAGTTTTCATTACAGAAGAACCCTCATCAAGCCAACCCTCTGCTGATAATGTGGAATCATCCCCAGATGTGGGGTCTACACAAACTGAATCAGAGACGACATCAACAGCCACTCAGAGTGAAGCTACAGCCAACAGTAGCCAATCAGAGGGTGGGACTGATGGTAATCCCCCCACACAAGAGCAAAATGGCCAGCCAGCACCCCCTGCGTATGTACATTTAAATTGTGGAGAAGACAACCTTGACTCTTTCCACCAAACAACTTTGATATGATATTGGCAAATTTATGGAAAATCTTCATAAATGAAAGTAGAATGGAAAAAATTGTGGCAAAAGGAGAAATTGCTCATTATGAGCAATTTCTCCTTTTGCCACAATGTTTTTCAAAAATTGTCTGCTGCAGAGGCTTCAGCAAGCGTCTACATGTGGGAAAGAGTTAACATATGAATGACAAGTTTAAATTGAGATCAGCCTGCACATTCACGCTATCTGATCGAAAGGGTGCATTGTTTGTCCAAAGGTTCTTGAAACCTTCTGTGACTTAACCCTTTTCCTCATATAGACGCTTTCTGACGCCTCTGCAGTAGACAGCTTTTTGAAAACATAGTGACAAAAGAAGAAATTGCTCAAAACGAGCAATTTCTCCTTTTGCCACAATGTTTTCCACTTTTAGTCATAGGTTATCCATTTAATTAAAGAGATTTTCTATTTTTTGACAAAATATGTTTAAAGTCGTCTGCTGCAGAATTGTCGTACGAGGAAAAGGGTTAATAAAGCTTAAATAGTATGCAGTTAGATTCTAATGAATAGTTCTTTCCGAAATATAGAAGAAGTTTTGTGCTGCAGATGACTTTTGATAACATTGAGTGAAAAGAAGAAGTTTCTCAATATTCGACTTTGGATAAAAAATATATAATTCCAAATTCCCAAATGTAATATTAAATGTGTTCTTCAGACATTTTCAAATCAGACGACTATATATATGTTAAATCATGATTATCAGTTAACTTTTCTTTTCAGACGCCCAAACATTGCTGCATTAGCCGAGGTTCTGACTGAATTCAATGAATTGAATAATCGTCTACAACCCCATATGCAAAGGTTCACAGAAATTGTAAGATCAGATGCAGAAATGAATGCACAGGTAATATTTTTGTTTGATCATTTCAATATCATTCAAATGGTAATGTAAATAAAGTGGAATCATTACTGAAATTTCATGAATTGAAAATTGTTATTTCCTTTATGCTTTCTTTGCTTTTCCTTCATACAGCAAATATGGAAATTTTAAAAGTGAAAAATAATTTATAATTGCTGAAAAGTATTGAAAACCTTGTGACAAAATGAGAAATTGCTCGTTTTGGGCAGTGTTTTCCTTTTGTTATAATGTTTTCAAAAATCATCTGCTGCATAGGCGTCAGAAAGCAACTGTATGTGGAAAAAAAGGCTATACCACTTACCACTGGTACTTGACATTTTTATCTATAGGAACAGAGAGAGAACCAGCTTGTATGTAACCACGTATCAGAGGTGATGCATGCGTTCGGTCACGGCTATCATGCCCTCAGTGACCTCATGGTAGACCTTTCACAGACTAGACCAAGACGGCTGTACGTTACACTGGCAATAGCCCATCCCCACACTACTGTGATTCAGCAAACCATTCCTGTACAGGTATGTTAAGCTAGTATTATTGTTATACATTATCTGCGATAACCAAACTTAGATCATTTGTGAGCAGTGTAGACCCAGATCAACCTGTGCATCTATGAACAAATTTGTCTTTGAAAGTTCGAAGAAACATGTGAAAACAGTATCCATTTGGATTCTTTAGCATAGATGCAGAGGTAGGTGTTTTTCCACATGTGCACTTATTATGCTTTTGTTGTTTTCCTGTGGCACCGCTCAACTAGCAACATGAAAACATTGTGTGAAAAAGAAGGTTTCAATGGACATAGCCTATTCTCATAGGGTGTAGAACATACTTCTTCTTCAAGTTTTAAGATATTGTAATGAAACTGTGTATGTATGGTAAACATGACAGTAGGTGTGCCCGATATTATTTTAGATCATGTCTGTTCATGCATTCTAGAGTTATCAATGTAGTTTGTGTTAGTTAGTATTAAGTCAGCTTGAGTGACAGTTCTATTTCAGTGTGGAAGAGGGAAAATAACATACGAGATGATAGGTCTTGTATGATGTTCAGTCATCTGCTTTCCCAGTTGCAGTCTCAATTGATGCATCTGCAGCAGAAAGCTTTTGAAAACATTGTACCAAATGCAGACATTGCTCATAATTTGCAATTTCTTCTTTTGCCACAATGTTTTCAACTCTATTTATTAGTTATAATTTCCTTTACAGATATTTTCCATACATGCCTATATGCTTTTTAACCCTTTCCCTCATATGACAATTCTGCAGCAGACGACTTTGAACATATTTTGTCAAAAAACAGAAAATCTCTATAATTGAATGGATAACCTATGACTAAAAGCGGAAAACATTGTGTCAAAAGGAGAAATTGCACGTTTTGTGCAATTTCTTCTTTTGTCACTATGTTTTCAAAAAGCCGTCTGCTGCAGAATTGTTTTATATGGGAAATAGTTTATAATGATAACATGTTTTATCTAAAAAATTAAAGTACTAAAATTAAAGATATTGTTGAAAATAGAGCAATTGTTCACTTCTAAATATTGTCTGCTGCTAGGTAGTAAAATATCATCTGCATCATTGAAAGGGTTAGATAATTGATTAAAATCTGTCTGCAGGTAGCGGTACCCATAGTTCGGAACGGTTCCTCGACATCCACTTCTACCACTGGAACCAGTACCATTCCCAACCCAAATACAACAGAGACCGGTACCCAGCCGACAAACCCTTCAACGACAGAAACGGGGACCCAGCCCTCTGCAGGTGCCGGCACTCAGGGAGACGGAGATGATTTAGACAGAATTTCGCAAGAAATGAGAGCTGGGCTACAGAATGTACTAGGACAGGTAAGGACCAAACTGAACCTATTCCCAAGTCCAGATGCATTTTGACATATCTGCAGCTGGCGACATTTAACCCTTTCCCTCATATAGGCGCTTTCTGGCGCCTCTGCAGCAGACGGCTTTTTGAAAACATAGTGACAAAAGAAGAAATTGCTCAAAACGAGCAATTTCTCCTTTTGCCACAATGTTTTCTACTTATAGTCATAGGTTATCCATTCAATTATAGAGATTTTCTATTTTTTGACAAATTATGTTCAAAGTCGTCTGCTTCAGATTTGTTGTATGAGGGAAAGGGTTAAAACATTGTGCCACAAAGATAATAGCTAAAGTTTTAAACGCAGAAGAACCTGAATGAGCAATACCTTCTTTTACCTTCTTTTACCAAAATGTTTTTAACTCTGTTCACTATATATAAAAAATGAAGGTATGATTATTGAATTGAGTCCAAACAGTTCGGCAAAAGGTGAAGTTGTTCATCATGAACAATTTCTCCTTTAGCTCTGCAAATTTTCAAAACTTGTCAAACTTGCAGATATATATAGGATCCATCATGAGTTTTCTTTGGAGATCAAGATTTCTTAAATGAGTCTAGAAAAAGACGGTTATTAACCGAGCCTCTTGGCGAGGTTAATAACTCTCTTTTTCGAGACGAATTTAAGAAATCTTCTCCAAAGTAAAACGAGTGATGGATTCTTTTTATCACCTAAACAGTGTGTTTTAATGAAAAATATTGACAACATCAAAACAAAGACCGAATAACATATTCTTCATAAGAACTTGTGATTCACCGCATAAAAAAGTAGTCCTCATCATTTTTGAATAAGAAGAAAAAAAAAACAATGTTTTAAACAATTAAGACTCGCTATTTATTCAAAATAACGTATTATTGCATTTTTCAATGTGTAAAATTTAACAACTTAACAATAAACATAATAAAGATAAAGGTCAAAATGACGTCATCAGTAGTCGCGTGTATGACGTGTATTTGATATCACACATGTTGGATATCGTTGTTCCGTGATTTGTTCTCAACTTGAAAATAAGGGTATTTATGTGATAAGTCAAAATACGCCTGCATGTGGGAACAAATTTAATGAAACGGCTTGCAACTTACAAAATCAAGGTCTCTAGCTTGAAGTTAAAATTGGCATTTCCATGTTAAAACTTGGCTTTTTTGGGCTTGTATCTGTACCTGTATATGTGACGGTTCTTGTTTTAACCCCCAGAATTTACGACAAGGAGATGGCTCCCCAGACAACCCGTATGTATTTGTTGAGATGGGACCCGATAGGATGACCGTAAATAGTATATCAGCACAAGTGGTTACGTCTACAGACGACGAAGAGAGTGACACTACTGAAACAAGTTAGTTGGCCATAATAAAGCTATCCCACAAACAGACATCTGCAGCAGACGAGAAGCGGAGCTTGTTTTCAATTATATGTATATATAAGGAAAACTTAGAAAATCTTCTTGTCCAAAAGAACTTGCCTGATTTGAAAATATTTTGGCACAAATTTTCCTTGAGTGACACTCTACCAAGATAAGTCAAATTATAGCTTAATTTCCTTATATGTGTATATAGTCAAAACTAAGAAATCTTCTTGTCCAAAAGTACTTGCCTGATTTTAAAATAATTTGGCACATAAGTTCCTTGGGTGACCTTCTACCAAAATTGTTCAAATTATTTAGATCCATTGAAAAACATGGATGCCAGGGGTCGGAGCTTGTTTTCCTTGTATGCATATCGTGAGAACATTGAAAACTGTGATTTCTATTAAATCAGGTGAGCGATTTAGGACCATCATGGTCCGCTTGTTCTCCGTTTTGTGTCATCTGCCTTGGCAGGGATATACATAGGGATTACTTTTCCATTGTCTGTGACTGTCTAGACTGTCTTGTCAGTTTGTCATCCTTTCACTAACTGACATATTGGCAGGTAACATGTAAGCTGCTTTGATCTCTTTCCTTTTTCAGTGTTTTCAAATCATTGGCTTCAAGGCAATTGACAATTTACAAGTTTTAACCCTTTCTAATATACACCAAATCTGCAGAAGGAGACTTTAAAAATGTCTAGGCGAAAATATGGAAAATCTCTTGAAATGAAAGTACATTTATTGAATAGAGTTGAAAACATTGTGGCAAAAGCTGAAATTGGTCATTATGAGCAAATTTCTCCTTTTGTCACAATGTTAACAAAAGTCGTCTGCTGCTAATGTTCCAAAATGCGTTTTAAATGTGAAAAAAAGTTAATCCATGTTGTATGTTTATTTAACAGCTAGTTCAAACACTTCTTCAAACCCTCCCAGAAGTACATCTACAAATGCACCACCTTCTGCGACAACAGCAACAGGGGCCGGAGCCCAGTTTGCTCAAGGTCTCTCGCAGGCTGGATTGCCACAAAACTTAATACAAGGCATCATGCAGATGGGTAAGTCGAGTGTATGTCAAAATCCCCTCAGTCAAAATCCCCTCACTCTGAAAATGGCATAGTAGTCAAAATCCCCTCAACCAAAATGATAGGGTAGTCAAAATCCCCTCGACCAAAATGATAGGGTAGTCAAAATCCCCTCGATGGGTATTCATAATCTGCTCAAGCTAAGATCATATATTTTCTTGTAAAGCTAAATGCAAATTTAAATATAGTACATCATTTCCGTTTACAGTCAAAACTACTCGTTAAAAATGCATAGTATTCAAAACCCATATGATTGAAAATGCAGGGTATCCAAACCCATATGACTGAAAATGTAGAATAGACAAAATGCTTCTTTGAAAATGAAGAGTAGACAAAACCGTACTGATTGAAAATGCAGATTAAACAAAACCCCAATGATTGGTGATAATTATGTCACATGTTATAAATGAATTGAGGTGATAATTGCTTTAATCCTGTTTGTCACAACTATAAGTCCCTTCAGGAATTCTTGTCCGTGATTGGACAACTTATAAGAATAAGATAAACACATGAGTGTCTAAATATGGTAGAAAGCGGTTAGTTAAATTGTGAAAATATAATATGTCCTAGAAACATTAAAATGATTTAAATTAATTACTATGTTATTTGTCTTTTTAGTGCAATGTTATGTTAGCCTTAGACACCTTGGATGTCTCCTAATGTCAAACATTATGATTACCCTGCTAATCCCATCGAGGGGATTTTGACTACCCTATCATTTCGGTCGAGGGGATTTTGACTACCATAACATTTTGGTCGAGGGGATTTTGACTACCCTATCATTTTCAGGGTGAGGGGATTTTGACTGAGGGGATTTTGAGTGTCTCCCGGGTAAGTCGGGTTGTGTTAACTCCTATATATTCTGACTGTCTCCGTGGTGTAGCAGTTAGAGCGTCTGCATTTTTAGCTAGGTTTGGTAGTAATGGCTTCCTCACTTGGAGCTCAGAGTTGCGGGGATAACATTTCGACTGATGCATCAGTAACAGGATAATGAATACTGATAGTACTGGCATTTGGAACGCCTCTGCATATTTTTGAAATCGGTGGCGGAAAATGATAAAATTGCTCATCTTTTCAGTAAATGAACTTTCCCTTATAGAGAATTTCCATAATTTTGCCTAGATCTTAACCCTTTCCCTCATACGACAATTTTTCAGCAGACGACTTTGAACATATTTTGTCAAAAAATAAGAAATCTCTATAATTGAATGGATAACCTATGAATAAAAGTGGAATTAACATTGTGGCGAAAGGAGAAATTGCTCGTTTTGAGCAATTTCTTCTTTTGTCACTATTTTTTCAAAAAGCTGTCTGCTACAGGGGCGTCAAAACGAGCAATTTCTTCTTTTGTCACTATGTTTTCAAAAAGCCATCTGCTGCTGCAGAGGCGTCAGAAAGCGTCTATATGAGGGAAAGGGTTAAGACTCCATTTTGAATTCAGAATCGGGAACAATGTATTTATTCAATGTATCCTTGAAAGTTCTTAATTTCTGATTTTTTCAGCTGGTTCCCAGCCAGGCCAGCCACAAGGAATGATGATCAACATAGGACAAGGTCCTGGGTCCCTGCCTGGTATGGGATTTAGACCCAACGGTGGGGCACCAACACCTGGTAAGTATGAGGGAAACCAACCCTACTCTACATTTCTAACAATTGAGTGGCGTTCTAAGAAAACCAACTTTAGGACATTTGCTATCACTTTAGATTAAGCTGACTATCAGCACAATTTGACAAGGCTACAAACTGTATTCCAATTTATCACATTAAGCTTTAAATTCCCTTTCAAACATATGACAAATCTGCAGCAGATGACCTTGGAAACACCAACACAACAATTGGGTAAATCTCTTGAACTGAAAGTACAATTATTTTACTCTTTCCCACATACAACAATTCTGCGGCAGACGACTTTGAAAACATACCCTAAAAACATTTGGAAACTCCCTTTAAATGAAAGTACAATAATTAAATAGTGTTGAAAATATGGTGACAAAATGTTGTTTTGAGCAATTTCTTCTTTCGTCGCCATGTTTTCAAAAAGCCCTCTGCTGCAGAGGCGCAGAAAACATTGTGGTAAATGGAGAAATTGCTACTTACGAGCAATTTCTCCTTTTGCCACAATGTTTTCAAAAGTCGTCTGCTGCAGAGGCATCAGAGAGCGTCTATTATATGGAAAACGGTTAAGAATCTTCAAACAAACATTATGCATTAAACTCGTGATTTTTTTGAGACATAGGCAGATGCACTATTAAAGCTAGGATTTCCTTGAATGTTTCTCATTTGCAGAGTTATCCATTTCCAACATATAAAAAACATATGTAGCAGTATGACTTAGAAGACATCTAGGCAAATAATAGAAAATCCATATAAATTTAATTATTACTATTGAAAAGAGTGAAAATAAATCATTTGAAGACATCTAGGCTAAAAAAAAAGGAAAATCCCAATAAATCAAAGTTTTATTATTGAAAAGAGTTGAAATAACACAAAGTGACCCTTTGCCATGAGGTTTTTAAACATTATCTGCTGCAGATGCTTTAAAGCACGTCTAAATGTGAGAAAGGTTTTAACAAGGTTTGGCATACATGCATGCCTTCCGTATTGATCAAGGAAGTTTTGTGAAAAGTGTTGATTCTATTTAGCAGACTGATCTGAATCTACATTGGTTGCAGTAGAGCTGGTTCGAATGAAACGGTTGTATGTGTTGCTTGTTGATTATTTCTCTTTCTTTAACTCATTCCCTCATACAGACGCTTTTTGACCCCTCTGAAGCAGACGACTTTTGAAAACATTGAAAACATTGTGGCAAAAGAAGAAATTGCTCATGATGAGCAATTTCTCCTTTTGCCACAATGTTTTCCACTTTTAGTCATTGGTTTATTCAATTCTATAGATATTCCATTTTTTGACAAAATATGTTCAAAGTCGACTGCTGCTGATTTCTTGTATGTGGGAAAGGGTTAACAACAATATTTCTAAAGTTGGTCATACCAAAGCTTTAACCCTTTCCCTCATATAGACGCTTTCTGATGCCTCTGCAGCAGACGGCTTTTTGAAAACATAGTGACAAAAGAAGAAATGGCTCAAAACGAGCAATTTCTCCTTTTGCCACAATGTTTTCCACTTTTAGTCATAGGTTATCCATTCAATTATAGATATTTTCTATTTTTAGCTCTACTGGCCAAAGGCCAGAAGGGCTTATGTCGTGGCGATTTGTCTGTCGTGCGTGTGTGCGTCCGTCCGTAAACAATTTCTTGTTAACACGATACAGTCTTTTGATTGTATCTCAACCAAACTTATACAGTAGTTAGATATCCATGAGAGCTCGGTTCCTTTCGAAAACCAGCCAGATCCGCCCATGCATGACTGGATTATGACCCTTGAAATGGTCAAAATTGCTATAAAAGAGCTTGTTAACACGATACAGTCTTCACTTTTGATTGTTTCTCAACCAAACTTATACAGTAGTTAGATATCCATGAGAGCTCGGTTCCTTTCGAAAACCAGCCACAGATCAGCCCATGCATGACTGGATTATGGCCCTTGAAATGGTCAAAATTGCTATAAAAGAGCTTGTTAACACAATACAGTCTTCACTTTTGATTGTATCTCAACCAAACTTATACAGTAGTTAGATATCCATGAGAGCTCGGTTCCTTTCGAAAACCAAAATTGCTATAATACAGCTTGTGAACACAATAGAGCTTCCATTTTCTATCTGATCTTCACCAAACTTAGATGGTATTTGAATATTGATGACATATTGGTTTCTTTTGAAACAAGCCAGATCAATGCCAGTAGAGCATAGGCCCTCATGGGCCTCTTGTTTGACAAAATATGTTCGAAGTCGTCTGCTGCAGAATTGTCGTATGAGGGAAAAGGCTAAGAATAAGTGTAATAGCTGCCCTCCTTAGGGATCTGGATTTTGGGATTAGCATTCTGTCTGACCCTGGAATCAGGATAAATGGACCATAAGTCCAGGTAACTTACCCAGGAAACACCTTGATATAACAGAACAATTGTTTGAAAGTGTCGTTAAAAAAAGATCAATTATTAAAGGGGTATCAAAAAAGTTGTCAGTATTCAAAAAGTCTGCTTTCCTTTGATTTTGAATGAATGTAAACCACTCACCTTTATAGAATGTATTTGGCTGGCCCATGTTACACAAAAAATACATTTAGAACAATCAGTGAGATGATTATTAGAGAAAGAGGTGTTGTTAGGTTTCTTTCCCAATGTTGTGTCACCATCAGTTCTCTCATCGTCTATACATGTCTTTCTGTTACACTATAACTTATTGGCAGGCTATATAAATATGTTACTTCAAACTCTTAAATTTATCTTACTAGCAAGTACTGGTCCCAGCTCTACCAATGTGCCCCCTACCACAACAACAAACACAGGGCCCCAGGTCAACATTTCCCAGGGTTTTGGACAAGCTGGGTTACCACCAAACTTTTTGCAGAACATAATTCAACAGACGCTTCAACAGGCTGGTAAGGAAGATATTGTATTTTTTTTTGGGGGGGGGGGTGTATAAATCACCGTGTCTGTCCATCTGTCTGTCCATATGTCTTGTAAACGCAACTCCTCCTTAACGGCTGGACCGATTCTGATGAAACTTTACACAGTTGCAGTACACAACCTGAGGATGTGCATGAAGTAAGATTATCCCGGTCGGAAATATATCTGTCCGTCTGTCTGTCCATATGTCTTGTAAGCGTGGACGGCGGGGATTTTGAAACCTGCAGTGACCTAGGGCAAGGCACATTTCCTAGCCTATTCTGGTTTGTTTACCCAGGGATCATAAAAAGTGAACTGTCGCCATGATGTAACTAAAATAATATGGGAATAAACAGTGTTAACACCATTCAAACAAACAAGCTATTTCTCACTTGATATAACAGAGGTTATAAGTTAACTGTATCATGAAAATGATATTGAATATTTTGTAAGGCATTTTCTTCATGAATTTCACCAACAAAGCCGATTTCGAAGAACTTCTGTATTGTCCAGGATATTTTTCGCTAGATTATTACAGAGCTATTAACACTTTCCCACATACAAGAAATATGCAGCAGACGACTTCAAAAACATCTTACCAAAAATGTGAAAAATTTCCATTAATGACAGTTTAATTACTAAATAGAGTTGAAAACATTGTGGCAAATGGTGAAATTGCTCATGATGAGCATTTCACCTTTACCACGATGTTTTCAAAAGTTGCATGCTGCAGAGGCGTCAAAATGCGTCTATAGGTGGGAAAGGATTAAGTTAATCACCTGCCATATGATGTTAATGATCCTGATTTTTTTATAGGTGATATTCTACATGAAGATTTCTTAAAACTTTTGTTCTTGAAGGCCTGTTATCTTAACCCTTTCCCTGATACAACAATTCTGCAGCAGACCACTTTGAACATATTTTGTCAAAACATAGGAAATCTCTCTATAATTGAATGGATAACCTATGACTTAAAGTGGAAAACATTGTGGCAAAAGGAGAAATTGCTTATTTTGAGCAATTTCTTCTTTTGTCACTATGTTTTGAGAAAGCCGTCTGCTGCAGAGGCGTCAGAAAGCATCTATATGAGGGAAAGGGTTAAGTTGAATTAGGTAAGGAGTAACAATCTATACCTATGGAACATAAACAATTATAGACCTTATCAATCCCCATAGAATTTTCAAACTGATATGTATGACACAGAAATCATACACCTGGTGTGATTTCCAACATACAGACACTTTCTGATGCCTCTGCAGCAGACGAGTTTTTTAAACACTGTGGCAAAAGGAGAATTGCTTAGAAAATGCAATTTCTCCCTTTACCACCATGTCTTCAACTTTATCAATAATTGTTCGTTTGTTTATAGTTTCCGCTTTTTTTGACTAGATGTCTTTAAAGTCGTCTGCTGCAGATGTGTTGTATGTGGGAAAGGATTAAGAGACATATGCTTGGGAAATATATGAGAAAAACATTGTATTAGCTGTTACCGGTACATTAGAGAACTTGTGTGGGAAAGCCAGGAAAAAAGATATGACATTAAAAATTGTTGAAAATAGCATTAACTCTTTCCCTCATACGACAATTTTGCAGCAGACGACTTTGAACATATTGTGTCAAAAAAACCGAAAATCTCTATAATTGAATGGATAACCTATGACTTAAAGTGGAAAACATTGTGGCAAAAGGAGAAATTGCTCGTTTTGAGCAATTTCTTCTTTTGTCACTATGTTTTCAAAAAGCCATCTGCTGCAGAGGCGTCAGAAAGCGTCTATATGAGGGAAAGGGTAAACTCAAACAAATCAATCAATCAGGTGATAAAACTCTTGTATTCCTAAAGCAGGCAGTGGTCAACCACAAAGGATGCAGATAAACATAGGGCAGGGTCCACCGCAAATGGGCGCACCTGGTATGCCTATGGGATTTCGGCTCGGTCCCCACATGATGAGAGCTGGAGTACCGGCCCCTGGTGCAGTTAGAAATGAGTCTGGTACTCAAACAGCTGGTGCTAATGGGGTGCCATCTAACAGTGGGACACAAACTTCTAGTAAATATTGTTTAAACCTTTCCCTCATATGACAATTCTGCAGCAGACGACTTTGAACATATTTTGTGAACAAATAGAAAATCTCTATAATTGAATGGATAACCTATGACTAAGAGTGGAAAACATTGTATCAAAAGGAGAAATTGCTTGTTTTGAGCAATTTCTCCTTTTGTCACTATGTTTTCAAAAAGCCGTCTGCTGCAGAGGCGTCAAATAACATCTATATTAGGGAAAGGGTTAAGTCTTTACCTGGTATGACACTGTATGATTCGTCTGCTTTGAACACATCTGAGGAAATATCTTAAAAGTTGGGAATACGTTTTTTTATAGCGGTTTGAAACATTGTAGGAAAATAATAAATTGCTTGTTTTGGGCAATTTCTCCTTTTTGCTTCACCTGTCTTGGCAGAAACAAAAAGGAATCAGTCCTTTTCACCTGTCCTGTCTTTCCATCATGATTTCAATAACTGGCATATTGGCAGGTGACATATTCATTGTCGGTTGGTCGGAAGCCATATTTTATTCGGCCTATTTCTTACAAACCACTGGGTGGAATTCAATAAAATTTTACATGAAGCTTCTATTCCAAGAGGAGATGTGCATATCCTAAAGGTCTTACAATTGCATGTTATTTTACAGAGTTATGGCCCTTTTACTTATTAAGTTATGGTGTAGGTCAAGGTGCTGTTTTGTGGGTACATGTATTTATCATCTTCAGTGATAGTTCTAGTTTATCTTGTCTTTATTAATCCTTTAGAATTCCAATTCCAATTTAAAACCTAAATATTTCTGAACTATAGCTATTATCAAATTTAAGAAATTGCTGTTGGTTTATGACTAAAATCCTTTTGCAAATTGGGTTAAACCCAAATTTACCCTGTCCCACACTCAACAAAGTGTCATCATACCTAAAACATAAAGATAAAAATATGGACAATTCTAAAAATGAAAGTTAAATTATCGAATTCAGTTAAAAACATTGTTGCAAAAGGAGAAATTGCTCATTTTAATCAATTTCTACTTTTGCCACAATGTTTTCCAAAATCATCTCCAGATGTGTCATTGTACCCATAGATACATAGTATATGGGCTATGTATATGGGGGCTATATAGAAGTCATGCTTGTCGGTCCGTTGGTCTGTGGACATTTCTTGTGAACACTATTTTTCAGCAACCCTTGGTCAGAATATAATATAACTTCACAAGAATGATTGATACCAAGCCTAGTTGTGCATATTGTCCCCGTGTTGCACTGGAATTATTTTTAAATGAGTTATGGCCCCTTGAATTTCTCATACATATGTATATTGTCAGGCACCAGCTGGGGGTATTCATCACCTTCAGTAATATTTCTAGTTATATTCCTTCTTGTGGAAAACGGTTAATTCAACATTTACAATTACAGAATTATAAAGGTTTTTTTCTCAACAATTTCAGACACCCCAACAACAACTTTTGGAACCCAGACTTCAAGTTCATCACCGAGCAGTACATCTGGCACTCAAACTCCATCAGTGTCAACGGCTTTCGTGATGCCAGGGGGCATTATGAGCGGGGCGCCAGCGGGTCTCCCTGCAGGTCTTACGGGTCTCCCTGCTGGTCTTACGGGTCTCCCTGCTGGTCTTACGGGTCTCCCTGCAGGTCTCACGGGTCTCCCTGCGGGTCTCACTGGTAACATGCCTTCTGGAATGGGTCTGAACCCAGCGGATCCATACTTACCATGTTCTTCGAGGCATTTTCTCACGAGACATGCAACTAACATTCTGAACAATTCTAATGGAAATCAACAGGTATGTTTAGTTAATTATTTCTTGCTCCCATTTTGACCTATTTTCTTCATACTGAATCAGAAATATTAGTATAGCAGATCCCTTTTGCAAGATAATGCCTGTTTGATTGGGTTTTTACCACTACCATGTTTCAATACCTGCTTCTGCTGCTTCTTTGAAGTAATGAAGAGAAAAAAAAAGAATTTTCTTAGGAGTATGTGAAGACTTTTCCTGGCATATTATTTTTCTTCTATTACAGGGTGGCCTGCGTCTCTGCTTCTTATATATCTGAGAAAATTAATATAACATGTAGACCATTGTGTAAGTTTGGAAAGGGTATTTTAGAAATTTTACCTTTTGCCACAACGTTTTCAATTCTATTCAATTATCATACTTTCATTTGCAGAGATTTTTCTTTTTTTGGCATAGAAGTTTTCAAAGTTGTCTGCTGCAGATTTGTTTAACCCTTTCCCTGATACGACAATTCTGCAGCATACGACTTTGAACATATTTTGTCAAAAAACAGAAAATCTCTATAATTGAATGGATAACCTATGACTAAAAGTGGAAAACATTGTGGCAAAAGGAGAAATTGCTCGTTTTGAGCAATTTCTTCTTTTGTCACTTTGTTTTCAAAAAGCCGTCTGCTGCAGAGGTGTCAGAAAGCGTCTATATGAGGGAAAGGGTTAGTGTGGGAACGGGTTCAGCCACAACAGTAAATACTGAGTACATACATTTTACGTTTCATGGTTAGAAAATTTATCAATATATGTATTTACAATTTGTTTTCTTTCTCCCCCAAATCATCAGAACAATGACACCGTTTTGGCAGACATGGTTGGCAATTTAATGTCTGGACTGTTGGGTGGTGTCACAGGAACAGGGTCTACAGCTTCCACAGCATCAACTACGACTTCAAGTTCTTCAGGTAAGACACCTGTGCAGTGGTAGAGCAGCGGCCTCTTGCTCCGAAGGTCCCTGTTTTGAATATTATTATCAACAGACTCTGCCTTTGGGACTTTTAAATCCAAATTTGGGAAAGTACTGTTAATCCTTTCCCACCTGCAGACGCATTTGGACGTAATAGCAGCAGACGACTTTTGAAAACATTGTGGCCAAAGTTGAAATTGCTCATGATGGCCACAATGTTTTCAACTTTATTTAACAATTAAGCTATCTTTTATGGAGATTTTTCAGGTTTTTGTCACTATGTTTTCAAAGTCGTCTGCTGCAGATTTGCTGTATATGGGAAAGGGTTAAGTCTCCAAAAGCCAGACATAGATAGTGTTTGGTATAAGCTGAACTTTTGATTCGCCATCAATAAATAAATAAGTTATTAACTTTTCAGGGCCTCAACTTTCTTCTCCTCACTTCACATCAACCTCAACTATCCACTTTGTGCTCTGTGAAACATGAGGCCCTTTATGTCTCTGCTCCATCTTTTTACAGGGTTCACCTACTCTTCTTTGGTATCTGGAAATGTGCTTGTTGTCCCCCGCTTTAGCGAAAGCGTGGGGACTATTATTTCTCATTCGTCAGTCTGTCAGTCCGTCAGTCCCTCCGTCACGCTGTCACAAAAACTTTAACCTTGGTCATAACTTCTGAACCGTAATAGGTACTGCTTTCATATTTCACATGTGTATTCCTTGTGACAACCCCTTTCCATCAATACCAATTTTTTTGACCTTGTGACCTTGACCCTGGCGGGGGACCATAATTCTCTGAATTTGCTTGTTGAATTCTTAAATACTTTTCAAGGCCTTGAATGATAGTTTCAGTTAAATGTCATTTTCGGCATTATTATACCCCCGACAAATGAAGTTTGAAGGGGGTATATTGGAGTCACCCTGTGGTTGTTGGTTGGTTGGTTGGGTGGTCTGTTGCAATTTTCTTTGTCCCGAGCATAATTTGAAAACTACTGGATGGAATTTAATCAAACTTCATACAATGATAAAACACAGTGAGAGGAAGTGCAGTGTACAACTATTTTACCTAATTACAGAGTTATTGCCCGTTGTCACTTTTTCTTGTATAAGTTATATCTTGAACAACCACATAACATATGTTTCCTGACTTTCTTAGCCATGTACTCCACTCAACATACTTCCAAGGCCACTCCATTGGTGGAAGAAGAATGGCGCTTCATGCGTTCACATTGACTTTTGTCAACCATTGGAAAGAAGCAATGGCTGAGCTGGGGGTCAAACTCTTGACCCCTGGAATGACCTTCGTAGTTACCAGTTACCATGGCTCGTCTGGAAATCTAATGGTTGGTTTGCTAGATGTGTATCAAAGATAATCGGGGGAAAACGTACATGAAGATACGATAGAAGGCTAATCTTGGTTTCTATTGGTGACAAATAATGTTTTGAATTTCATAGACCAGGCTAAACATTAAATGATAAATTGTTTTGAGCAACTTCTTCTTTTGTCACTATGTTTTCAAAAAGCTGTCTGCTGCAGAGGTGTCAGAAAGCGTCTATATGAGGGAAAGGGTTAAAGGCTGCATAGGATATTTTTTTTATTGAATTAAATTCTAGGTTTCTCTCTAAGCAGTGGAATATTTGGAAAAGCCATAATGGTAAATTTAAAAAAAATCTATCTCTGTTCTGTATAATGACATCTATAATGATGAATGAAAACAGGGTTAAGCACCACTCAATCCTTTTCTTGTATAACAACAGGGGCGGGAACCGGCACAAGGACTACAGGGGGTACTGCACAACCTCGTCCGGCAACCGGTCTAAATGCCTCCACATTCAGAATGGGTGTCCCACAGCCTCGGCCAGGAACACCTCTATTCAGAGGACCAGTTACTCTGGGAAATCTATTTCCAGGGAGAATGCCCCAGTTGACAGGTAATAAACCCTTTCTAACATACAAAAAACCTGCAGCAGACTACTATGAATTTGAAAACATCTTGGCAAAGACATGAACAAGTAGAAGACAGTGGTGAATGTCTCTGACTCTCATACAAAAGTTACTCGGTTCAAATACCATTGATGGCACGTTCTGCCTATGTGATTTGTTAACACGTTCAGCGAGTATTGGTAAGGTCTCCAGTAGTCATCAAGTGTGATTATTAAAAGCTTTCCTTATATATACAAAACTAAAATTTCTGTAAATGAAAGTACAATTTTTGAATTAAGTTGTCAACATTGTGGCGAAAGTTGTCAGCTTCTGATTTGTCCAAATGCATCTTCATGTGGGAAAACGTCAATACTTTTCCTGAAATAGGTTACATTTGATACCTTTGCAGCATATGTCATGGATGCATTGTAGGAAAAAGTGTGCTATTTGTATGTTCCACCTATAAAGACGATAAAACATAGTTTTTCACTCTATTTATATATTTTTTTATATATATATGGTAAAATGGTCTATAAAGACTAAAAAAACATGTGTAATATATTTAATCATTAACAGTTTTGACTTGAATTGATTAGCTTTATCATATTGACATTTAGTAAATATTCCTCAAATTTAGAATTAGAATTGTATTGGGATTGATGGGTGATTGATTGGTATTTAACGCCGTTTTCAACAATTTATCAGTCATATCATGGTGGCCAGTTCACCCAGCTTGGGTTCAAACTCACAATCCCTGGATTGACAGCCTGCATGGCTTCTGACTGAGCTACCGGATATCAACATGATGGGTGATTATGGGGCCCGGTGATGATCTAGAGGGACTATTTCTATGTGTCTCAAAATCACACTTCACTGTGAACCTTACCCTTTCCCATTTACAGATTCACTTTAGGGAATCTACAGCTGATTACTTCTGAGAATAATGGAACCAAAGAAGAAATAGCTCATATCGAGGGCTTGGCATGAAACAGTTGTAACTAAAAACCTATTTTTAAAACCCTGGTTTAAGGGCAATTTTGACCCTTTTGTAAACAATGCAAATTTAGGTGCCATTGCTCAGAACGAGCAATGGCACCTAAATTTCCATTGTTTACCAAGAAAAATGATTTAACGCTTATAAAGACTTTATGACGAGGTGATAAATCTTGGTAAAAAAATAACAATTTTAGTTACAACCGTTACAGGCCAAGCCCTCGATATGAGAAGTTTTAAGAAATAACATAAGAGTTTGTTATACATTATTTAAGGCATGAGGTTCCGTGTTCGAAGACCGAATGATCCTGTACAGGTTCCTGCTGCAGCCGGTACCCAACCCACTAACCCAGCAAATACAGCAAATACAGCAAATACAGCCACATCACAGACATCAACACCAAGTACAAGTACAGCGTCAGCAGCTGAGCCTCAGTTTGTCCAGATGTTGAGAACAATGCTTCAACAGTCTGTAAGTTTTTATCTAAATTTTGTTTTTTTTATGAAATTTTACTTTGAAGCTATTTACTTGAATCAGCATAATTGCACTTATACGGTCCAAGTTCAGTTTGTAGAGATGTTGAAAACAATGCTTCAACAGTTGGGAAATGTTTACCTAGACTACAGTTTTATTGAAAATAGTTTATTCCTTAATGAAACATTTTGTGAAACAGGTTGGTTTAATAATAAAAATCTAATTTTACAGTGTTTGGTGGTTTATTGTACAAATAAAGATGGCCTTTTTATTCAATTAGCATAATTGCATTAATGACGTCCAAGTTCTGTTTGTAAAGATGTTGAGAACCAAAAATCCAACATTCTGTATGTTTGAGCTAGATACACAAATTGGTTGAATGTACATGTACACATACAATTTAATCATTTAAATATGGTGTTTTATTGTCCAATTATTCCATGCTATATTGGTTTTGTCTGCAAGACAGGATGTCACATGTACACAACCTATCTGTCCCAATATTTTCATCAGCCTATTATGAACCAATTGGCAAGCGACACATATACTTTGAGCACATTTTCATAAACAACTGACAAAGTTGGTGTTTCTGTATTACAGTGAATGTTTTTTATCACAGAGTCAAAGACCGAGAACCGAGACAACACAGGCAACAAGCACAACTCCTTCCACTACAGCTGGTACCACAACAGACCAGAATCAAAATGTACAGACTGGAACTGGAAACCAGCCCATCTCAGATGAAGCTTTTACCCAGCTTGTGAGTGGTATAACAAACTATATGTCACAGGCTGCTGTGGGCCAGGCACCAGCACAGACTATTGGGGATTTCATTAGAAATCTTGGTGAAAACTACGCAATGCCTCAAGGGGAGGGTAAGTAATATCATTTTCTATGTTCTTCGCTGCTTTAATTGTGTCTGGCACGCTTCTTCATAGACTGTCTGTCAAGTAAAACTTGTGTTAGCGGTCACCTCTATTAAGCAGCCACTTGAAGATTGACCAAAATAACATTTCTTCTTTATTTGTCTTGTATTAAGCTTGAGTGATCAATTTAGAGCCATCTTGGTCCTCTTGTTTTTGTTTCATGATTCATTTAATATGGCATCTGCCTTGGCAGAGTGACACACTATTCTCTATCATTTTATCATCTGTCTGTGAGTTCACATCAGCTTAATGACCTATGGGCAGGCGCTTCAAACACTTTTTATGTATTTTCAGGGTTTATAAATGATGCTTTATCCTGCATCCTGGCGCACCTACAAATCACAGACATGTTACAGCTATTGTACGGCAATCCAGCTGTTTTAAATCAAGTCCAGGCTCCACTGAGAGAATTTCTGACCTCTAGAGTGTTGGAAGATGACCCTCCGACAGAGGAGAATATACGATCAGGAGTTGCATATCTTATTGAAACTATGCAGAATGATATACAGGAAATGGTGGTAAGTTTAACAACTTATCAGATGTAACATAATTGTGTCACCTGCCTTGACAGGGAGACACATCAAGATCATTTGTCACTACATCTGTCTATCTGTCTGTCTGTCTGTCTATCATACTTTAATTTACTGACATATTGGCAGGTGAGACATGAGTTTCTTCAGCTAATTAACCAGGTTTTCCGAAGGAAAAATCTGGTTATTAGTTTGGCGAAGTCGGCGGGCGGGCGGGCGTCAACTTTCCTTGTCCGGACCATAACTTTGCCATGCATAGAGATATTTTCAAATAACTTGGCACAATAATGCACCATATCAAGACGATGTGCCAAATGCAAAAAAAATTCTGTAGATTCAAGGTCAAGGTCACAGTGATAAGAAATAGACTTTAATTGAACTTTTCTTGTCCGGACCATAACTTTGTCATGCATAGAGATATTTTCAAATAACTTGGCACAAACATGCACCATATCAATATGATGTGTCACATGCAAAACTTTTGTCTGTAGCTTCAAGGTCAAGGTCACAGTGACAACAAATAGACATTAGTTGAACTGATTCCCTGTTACTTGAATTACTAGCTTCGATTAACTATTAACAGAAAGATTTGACAGATCTGTTAATTCTTAATCAAACACCTTCCATTATAAAAAACCTGGTTTCATGGAACTTCCATGTCTTGTTTTTTGTTAGATTTTAAAATTTCTTATGACACACATGAAACATCTGGAAAATTGTGAGTATGATTTTAATACAGAGTTGAAAACATTGTTTCATGGTTTACTGCAAGACTGATATAGACATCTTATGAAGTCACTAAAGCGGGCAATTTTTATATTTTTTTTATTCAATTTCGATAAGCTTTCAAAAGTCGTCTGCTGCAGTTAAGTCTATATGGCGGAAAGGGATAACAAGTTTGAGTGACTTATCTTGAAACATATGAATTATTTCGTTATGATGCCTTTGTAAATTGTGTTTCCCAATAAATAATATAATGATGATTTTGTAAATGTTTTAGAACACAGCAGCACCAAGACCACACATTGATTTCCTAGCCACAACTAACAGATTTTTGGGTCAACAGCTGTTTAATGTAGTTTTCCTGATTTTGAATTCTAGAGGTAAATTTTCACTCATGCAGATGCATTTCGACACATCTTTCGGAACATATTGGAACAAATTAGGAAAATCACTATTAATGAAATTATGATTATTGATTATGAGTTGAAAACGTTGTGGTTAAAGGAGAATTGCTCATTAACCCTTTCCCTCATGTAGACGCTTTCTGAAGCCTCTGCAGCAGACGGCTTTTTGAAAACATAGCGACAAAAGAAGAAATTGCTCATTATGACCAATTTATCCTTTTTGCCACAAAATTTTCCACTTTTAGTCATAGGTTATCCATTCAATTATAGAGATTTTCTATGTCTTGACAAAATATTATCAAAGTCGTCTGCTGCAGAATTGTTGTATATGAGGGAAAGGGTTAAGAGTAAGTCCTTCCCTTTGCCACAGAGTTTCAAAAGCCATCTGCTTCAGAAGCACAAGAAAGCATCTTCATGTGGGAAAGTGTTTAACGTTTACCTTGACATAAATTTTCATTGATCTCCCAAGGAGATTTTTTTGTTTTTACCCCCCTTTCCATCATATGACAATTCTGCAGCAGACGACTTTGAAAATATTTTGTCAAAAAATAGAAAATTTCTAAAATTGAATGGATAACCTATGACTTAAAGTGGGAAACATTGTGGCAAATTAAGAAATTGCTCGTTTTCAGCGATTTCTTCGTTTGTCGCTGTTTTCAAAAAGCCGTCTGCTGCAGAGGCGTCAGAAAGCGTCTATATGAGGGAAAGGGTTAATAATCCACCACTGCCGAGTCGTTTGCACTTGGAATATAAGACAAGAGCCCAGTGTAAACATTTTATTGTTATAAAACGATTATCTATAAATGAAAGAACTGTTGTGTTAAAAGTTGTCGGATAGAGATGTTCCAAAATGCATAAGGGTTAAAAGGTACAATACATGTTGTATTAACCCTTTCCCACATACAACAAATCAACAGCAGACGACTTTGAAATCATGCAGGCAAAAGTATGATATGTTATTTAATTGAATAGAATTGAAAACATTGTGGCAAATGGTGAAATTGCTCATTATGAGCAATTTAACCATTTGCCACAATATTTTCAAAAGTCGTCTGCTGCAGAGGCATCAGAAAGGGTTAAACCCTTGACTACTGGAACCCATCGTGTGAAGCCTGTGTAACCAGTAAAAAGCAAGGCCAGCAAGTGTGTCTGTGACGTCGGCTAAGGTTGGCTACTCAATTCAACATTTTTATCTCGATTTTCCTCAAATTGACTATGGCCTCTTCCAAATGCAAAGCTGGACAAGTCCATTTAAAAAAAAAACGGCATTGAAAGGGTTAAATAATGAGAGATTTTCAATGATTGACAAAAGTAATTGTGACTAACATCATTTCGAGGGCTTGGCGTGAAACAGTTGTAACTAAAAATCAGCATTGAAATCCCTGGTTTAGGGGCAATTTTAACCCCTTTGTAAACAATGCAAATTTAGGTGCCATTGCTCAGAACAAGCAATGGCACCTAAATTTCTATTGTTTACCAAGAAAAATTATTTAACGCTTATAAAGACTTTATGGCAAGGTGATTAACCTTGGTAAAAAAATACAAATTTTAGTTACAAACGTTTCGCGCCAAGCACTGGATTTGTCATCCATCGATAGGCTAAATAGTCTTTGTTGGAAGGTGCTCAGTTGCATGGGAAGAATGCTGTGTAGAATACTTGTGCAAGAAACACATGGTTAAGCCAATTGATTGTTGTGATATACAGTATTAAATTGAAATACTGTCAAAAATGGCATTAAGCCTTTCCCTCATACGACAATTTTGCAGCAGACGACTTTGAACATATTTAGTCAAAGAATAGAAAATCTCTATAATTGAATGAATAACCTATGACTAAAAGTGGAAAACATTGTGGCAAAAGGAGAAATTGCTTGTTTTGAGCAATTTCTTCTTTTGTCACTGTTTTCAAAAAGCCATCTGCTGCAGAGGCGTCAGAAAGCGTCTATATGAGGGGAAGGGTAAAACTCCAATCAACCAATTTATTTTTTACAGAGGGAGATGCCAACTTTGGACGAGATTTGTATGCATGTGTTCGCCGTCTGCTGGCTGAGATGTTTATACTGTGTAGTAGATGTCTTGGCGGTATGCCACAAGTGGAGAGATTCGTTAATCAGAGGCTGGTATGTGATTCTTGTAGGGATTATTTGTGGAACAGTTATTGAAAATAAGATATCAAGTTTTATTAACATAGATACAAATATCCTGTAATGGAAATGAGGAGATTGGCTTATAAATAATAGTTGATATCATTATCAAATTTTATTATCACCAAAAAAATAACTTATATATTTTTATATGTGAGTGTTGACGATAACATTTTGTGTGTTGAGAAACTCTCTCAAACCATAAATGAACACAATTTTATTGGCTGGATTGCTCTAGCAATTCCGGTCTATAGATTGGCGATGTCTGTCCGTCTGTCTGTCATAATTTTGGTTAAAGTTTCAGGTTGAGGCAAAATCTCATCACTGGAAAGGGTTACAAACTTGAAACTTTGCCTGAAGGTAACCAGTAACAAGTTCTATTGATTTCTTTGGTTACTTTGACCTTGACCTTGGTTTGTCGATTTTCAAGGTCAAATTGCCGACAATCCAGGCTTACCGTCTTCAGCGGTTTCTTGTTATTAAATATCATGAAAGAGAGTTCTTACACCTCACGGTATTAAATAAGTTTTGTGCCACCTTCCTGTCATGCTTCAATTGACTTACATATTGGCAGGTGATACATGTGTTCCTTTAAATACTTTTGTACCAATCTTATCTTGATTCTTTCAAGCTGACTAAACTTTGGATGTCACCCTGTGAGAACCAGAACTTTTCTCATAATGTTTCAAAAGCTTGTCTGTCATACATAGAAGCATTAAAAACCATCTGTATGAGGTATAAAGTTAAGATTTCTTTAATTTTTTTCTCCCTATTATTTCAGAGAAATCTAATCACAGATGTTAACCCAGTTATTCAAGAATGGATGTCGACAGTTACGAGACGACAGCTTAGTACATTCATTCCCACTATAACGGTTACAGAAGGAGAAGTAAGCGTCTACCTTGTGAATAAACGACCTGGTCAACCAAGCGTGTCATCAACAGCTTCTACTCCATCACGAAAGGCATCTGCTGCAAAGAAAAAAGAAGCGGACCCTCCGTCATCGTCCGAGGATAAACCTCGGGTCGCAAAAGAAAGTGCTAAAAGGGACCCCTCCCCGCTACGAGCTCCGTCTCCAAAACGGATAAGTAAGGAGAAAGAGGTCGTTAAATCCCCATCTACCCCGATGGAAACAAGTCCGTTGATATCGTCCCCTGGTGCTTCAGAGGTAAAATTGATTGACTGATCAGAGGTCCATATAAGGAATAAGCTCATTTTAAACTCGTCTGTTTTTTGAAGAATAACCTTACCGCATAACACAAAAACAGTTACACATATTCAAATGAAACTTGGTACACATGTTTTCTAGAAACAATATGCATGTCTATACAAAGTCACATAACTTTTTTGCTTTAATTGTTATTCAGTTATGCCCATTTTCTGAGTTCATACAAAAAGGTTAACCTCGCCCATAACTCAAAAACCATTCAACATTTACACCATAATTATCTCTTTGACTTAGAAAAACAGATTCTCTGGATGCTTCCAGGATGCTTCCACAACTAGATGGCAAACAGGGCAGATCCTGATCTGACAGCACTGAGGTGCAGGCTGATCTGGATCTTTCCTGATTTCAAATCTCTGAGGTTTTAGTGTGACATGACCGCTGTTTAAATTATTACACAATCAAATCCAAGAAAACAGATATGAATAGTAAAAGTTTGATTGTCTCTCACTATTTTTTTAAGACACTTGACTATTCTCAAGCTGCTTTTAAATTTGAAGTGCCTAGATTAAGATATTTCCATGAAAAAAAAAGGTCTTTTGTAACAGATAAGTTTTGAAAGCATTGTGTAAAAAAATTACCAAAACAATCAATTTCTCCTTTCCTACAAGATTTTCAAATTAACTCCAAAATGGTTGACCGGTAAAAAAAAATGAATGTAGTACAGGTTCGTGAATGTCAGATGAACTGGCTGCCTTCAAATATAAACTGCACTTTATCATTCCAAAAATGAATATGCCCAATTTTCAAGAGACTGTACTACATTCAGATGTTTTCAAAGCAGTCGACTCTTGATATATCATAATTATCAGTTATAATGACGACATTAAACACCTCTGCAATACATCTTTGATTAACCCTTTCCCACATACAACTAATTTACAGCAGACGACTTTGAACACATTTTGTCAAAAAATGGAAAATCTCTATAATTGAATGGATAACCAATGACTATAAGTGGAAAACATTGTAGGCAAAGGTGAAATTGCTCATCATGAGCAATTTCACCTTTGCCCACAATGTTTTAAAAAGTCGTCTGCTGCTATTGCGTTAAAATGCGTCTGCAGGTGGGAAAGGATTAATGGAGAATTTCTCATAAATTCATGTGTCATTTCTCTGTGCTCACAAAGCGATTTACTCTTGGTTGAGAATTGTATGTGTCAAGAATGTGGATGCTCTAACTGAAATGTGTTTGAAGAGTTTTATAGTAATAGAGAGTTTTTACAACTTTAAAAATGCTGTTTCAGATGTATATGTAACCCTTTCCCACATACAACTAAACTGCAGCAGAAGACTTTTGAAAACATAAAAAATATAGGAAAGTCTCCATAAATGCAAGTTTTAACCCTTTCCCTCATACAACAATTCTGCAGCAGACGACTTTGAGCATATGACTTAAAGTGGAAAACATTGTGGCAAAAGGAGAAATTGCTTGTTTTGCGCAATTTCTTCTTTTGTCACTATGTTTTCAAAAAGCCGTCTGCTGCAAAGGCGTCAATAAGCGTCTATATGAGGGAAAGGGTTAAAGTAATAAATAAATGATAATAAGTAAAAGTAATTTACAGATGGAGGTAGAGACCCAGAAGCAATCACTGGCCGTCAGTAAAGGTGCTGAAGCCTCAGAAGTGCCCCAGCCTAAATCTACTCCATCTTCAGAGAACCAGCCATCACCGTCTGGTGCCCAGGCTAGCAGTAATGGAGATTGGCATGGAGTGGTACCAGCTGTAAGTTATCCCTCTCCCATATACAACAAATCTGCAGCAGATCACTTTGAAAACATTTGTCTAAAAATATGGAAAATCTCTTTAACCTTTCCCTCATACGACAATTCTGCAGCAGACGACTTTGAACATATTTTGTCAAAAAGTAGAAAATCTCTATAATTGAATGGATAACGTATGACTTAAAGTGGAAAACATTGTGTCAAAAGGAGAAATTGCTCGTTTTGAGCAATTTCTTCTTTTGTAACTATGTTTTCAAAAAGCCGTCTGCTGCGGAGGCGTCAGAAAGCGTCTATATGAGGGAAAGGGTTAAATGAAAGTATAATCATTGTAAAGAGGTGAGAATTTTGTGGCACTAGGAGAAATGCCATGTTTTCGAAAGTCATCTGCATGATGGAAAGAGTACTATATCAGATATCAGTCTAGATAAGGAAGAGCACTATAAAAGTTTACTCTATGCTCGTGATATGTGCTCGAGTATCTGATTGGTCAGAAGAAAATTTATTCTCAAATTAACCAATCAGGAATCTATTTTGGAACATTGAATTTTTTTCTGAGCACAAAGAGAGTTTTATTGTTTCGGGGCCTGGTCTTTTCCCTACAACATTTTATTACGAAACCTAATGTCATGCTTTGGGTATTCACAGGAATGTTCTCATCGACTTTATTCATTTGAGTAACGGCAGCATAGCATTTGAAGAACAAATAAGGTTTTCACCCTTTACAACATATAGACGCTTTCTGACACTATGCAGCAGACAACTTTTGAAAACATCGTAGCAAAGGAGAAATTACTTATAATGAGCAATTTCTTTTTTTGCCGCAATGTTTTCAACTCTATTCAATAATTATTCTTTCACTTAAAAAGAATGTTCATATCTTGGCCTAGATGTTTTCAAAGCTGCAGATTTGTTGTATGTGGGAAAGGGTTAAGAATAATACACACAACCCTTAATTAGAGCTCTAGGGTAAATAATTATGAATTAAGGGGCAAAATATCATTTCCTATATTTTTACAGAAAAATCTAAAGCTTTAGGTACATGCATCTACTTATTTGAGACCATTTTCATGTCACCTTGAAAAGCAGGCAACACACTACTTCTCTGTTGTCTGTTGACCTTACACTTAGTGACATATTGGCACATGCCTTACTTTAAACAATCTTGTATTGAATACCTACAACATAGTGATTATTTGTTTTAATTCAGGACTGGGTTCCTGTGATAACTCGAGATATAGATACCCAAAAGGTCCAGCCCAAACAGACGCCATACAGTGATGTTTACCTGCAGGGAATGCCACCAAAAAGGAGAAGGGTAAGCTACATAGGTCAATCATACTCGATTAATTAGTTGTTGGCTCAAGTGTCTTTCATGACTTTATTATCACCATTGTAAATTATTATTCATGGAATATGTGCAAGGTGAGCTATTGTGATCACATTTTGTCCGGCGTCCGGCCTTCATCAACATTTGCGCTTGTTAACACTCTACAGGCTACATTTTGCATCCAATCTTCATGAAAGTTTATCAGAACATTCATCTCCATCAACTATTGGACAATTCTGAAACTGGGCCATATGAGGTCAAAAACTAGGTCACTAAGTCAAATTGAAGGGAAGTCTCGTTAACACTCAGGAGGCCACATTTTCAACAAGAGCATGTCTTTATCAGAATGTTTGTCTTGATGATATGTAAGCCAAGTTCGAACATGGGTCATGTCGGGTCAAAAAGTAGGTCAATAGGTAAAATGGTGAAGGGGAAAATCTTGTTAACACTCCAGAGGCAGCAATTTTTGCTTCAGAAGTTTGAAATTTTGTCAGAATGTTTGTCTTAAAGATAAAAGGTCATATTTGGTTGGAAAATAGGTCACTAGGCCAAATCGAAGGAAAATCTTGTTAACTCTGTAGAAGTCGCATTTTTTGCTTCAGCAGCTTGAAATTTGGTCAGAATGTTGAGCTGAATGATATCTAGGCCAAATTCGAATATGGATCATGCCGGGTTTAAAAACTAGGTCACTAGGACAATTTGAAGGGTAATCTTGTTAACACTCTAGAGGCCACATTTTCAACTTGAGCATGTTGAAACTTAACAGAATGTTTGTCTTGATGATATATAGGTCAAGTTCGAATATGGGTCAGAATCTAGGTCACTAGGCCAAATTGAATGAAAATCTTGTTAACACTCTGGATACTGCATTTTTAATTTGAGCATGATGAAACTTTATCAGAATGTTTGTCTTGATGATATGTAAGACAAGTTCGAAAAAGGGTCATGTTGGGTCAAATTGAAGAAAAATCTTGTTAACACTCTAGAGGCCGCATTTTTTGCTTCAGAAGTTCATAATTTTGTCAGAATGTTTGTCTTAAAGACTGTGGAGGTTGCATTCAGAATAATTGTCTTGATGTGTTTTGTATTGCAGTACATTGTAAAGTTAAGGTGAGCGAACTAGGGCCATCATGGCCCTCTTGTTTGTTAAGCAGATGACAAGTTCATTAATATTTTAATCTCATTTGTTACATGTTTTGAAAATAGTCCCAAAAACTGAAAACTAAATCCAAATTGATAAAAGAAACTATCAAGCAAGCAAATCTTAGCAGAATGGGAGATATACAGTTACAGTATTGCGGAAGAAAAACAACTTAAACCCTTTCCCACTTGCAGATGCATTTTGATCTTCAGCAGACATCATTACAAAAAAAAATAAGACAAAAGGAGAAATTGCTCATGATGAACAAATTCTCCATTTGCCAAAATGTTTTTAACTTAAATCAACAAGTATACTTTCATTTATAGAGATCATCATTAATTAACCCTTTCCCTCATATAGACACTTTCTGACGCCACTACTGCAGACAGCTTTTTGAAAACATAGTGATAAAAGAAAAAATTGCTCAAAACGAGCAATTTCTCCTTTTGCAACTATGTTTTCCACTTTTAGTCATAGGTTCTCCATTCAATTATAGAGATTTTCTATGTTTTGACAAAATATGTTCAACGTCTTCTGCTGCAGAATTGTCGTATGAGGGAAAAGGGTTAAAGCCGTCTGCTGAAGATTTGTTCAATGTTGGAAAGAGTTAAAACAACCCTTGGCTTTTTTTTTTAACCCTTTCCCACTTGTGGATGCTTTCTGATGCATCTGCTGCAGATGACTTCTGAAAAATACTTTATGTCAAAAGAAGAAAATACTCATAATGATCAATTTCTCCTTTTGCCACAATGTTTTCAACACTATTCAATAATTACAATTTCGTACATAGAGATTTTCCATATTTTTGCAAAGATATTTTCGTCTGCTGCAGATTTGTGGGAAAGGGCTAACATCTTCAAAACGACACCACTCTAGAGCAACACCAGTTCTCTGCATCAACATTATGTTGCTCTAGACAGGTTGCACGGTGCTCGTGATTCACTTATATTCGTCTCTATTTTAGTTAATGACACAAGATAGACCTTCCAACATTTCAAATACGTCAGAGGTTCTCCCAGACTCGCTACGACGGGCCGTTGCGGCCGCAGCCGTGGAACCGATCAGCAACATGGACAATCTCATAAGTGAAATAAACAACGACTCGGAGCTACAGCAGTCGTTCGAAAGCCAAGTCTCGAGCACTATAGGTGATAGATTGAATAAGGACTCTGATTATAAGGAGGAAAGGTTTCCGGGTTCTACAGAGTACTATCATAAAACAAATGATAGGAAAAAGTGATTTTAGTGAATATTTTTGTTAGTTCCTTAACCCTTTCCCTCATATAGACGCTTTCTGACGCCTCTGCAGCAGACAGCTTTTTGAAAAACATAGTGACAATAGAAGAAATTGCTCAAAACAAGCAATTTCTCCTTTTGCCACAATGATTTCAACTTTTACTCATAGGTTATCCATTCAATTATAGAGATTTTCTGTTTTTTGACAAAATATGTGCAAAGCCGTCCGCTGCAGAATTGTCGTATGAGGGGAAGGGTTAATGCTTGAATGGTTCTACTGTGCCGGCTGCTTATAAAGCAGGATGACACTTAGGAATCTCTCCTCTGTCGCAGGAATCCGATGTTGCCAAGGGGTAAGCGTTGGGGATTTGGAATTGGTTGTGCGAGGTTCGATCCTCATTTGAAGCGGTCATTGTGGAGTGCACATGGGCAAGGCACATTTCCTAGCCTTGTACTGGTTTGTTTACCCAGGGATCATGAACAAGTGAACTGTTTCCATGATGTTACTGAAATAGTATTGAAAACTGCATAAAACCCCATCCATCCATCTTTAAGTGGGCGACACATGTGTTTATTGAAATTTTCTTGTATATTAAATGAAGCGGTTTTGTAATGAAAATTTGTAAATAATACAATAACAATTAGTAGGCAAAATAATGAAATATTGCCTTCAAGTAAGGGCATGCTGAAGACCAGTTAACCCTTTCCCACTTTCAACAATTCTGCAGCAGACGACTTCAAAAGCATGTATGCAAAAAAGTCTACATCTCAATAAATGAAGGTACATGTATATGCATTAAATCAGTTTGAAAACATTGTGGCGAAAGGAGAAATCCCTCTTCATTATAAAAGCACTTTCTACTTTTTCCACAATGTTTTCAAAAGAATTCTGCTATAAGTGCGTCAAAAGGCGTCTATAAGTGGGAAAGCGTAAACTCTTTCAATGAAACATGACTTTTGACAGTAAAAGTAGAGAACAATTTCTTCTTTTTTCCAAATGTTTTCAAAGTCAAAGATTGATGTATGTAAAATGTTTGAGAAATTGCAGGTTTGCCGTAGTTGTATTTTAAACCCTTTCCCAAATAGATTAGATCTGCAGTAGATGACTATGAAAACATTGAGGAAAAAGTATGGAAAATCTTAATAAATGCGATTCTCTAAAATGAAAACATTATGGCAAAAGGAGGAATTGCTCGTTTCTCTTTTCTGCTTTCAAAAGTCATCTGCTTGTGGGAATGGATTAAATTTTCCATATCAGTTTTGTTTGATTGATAATAAAATTGTGTTCACTTTTGTAAATAACTTTTGTCCATATTTGTATTGATATTTCTATTCATTTTACTAGACTTGCCATTTGGCAGGGATCCTCTCTATCTTCAAGATGAAATTAAAGACCTTTAGGGGAAATTAATAGTTTTCTCAAAACAAGGTTTTTTTCCTCAGTTCAACACTATGTTTTCAACTCTATTAACCCTTTCCCTCATCAACAATTCTGCAGCAGACGACTTTGAACATATTTTGACATAAAATAAAATATCTCTATAATTGAATGGATAACCTATGACAAAAAGTGGAAAACATTGTGGCAAAAGGTTTTGAGCAATTTCTTCTTTTGTAACTATGTTTTCAAAAAGCCGTCTGCTGCAGAGGCGTCAGAAAGCGTCTATATGAGGGAAAGGGTTAAACCCACACTTCTGCTTTTACTGTTTTAATACATAGTGCGAGGAGAACTGGCTCAAAATGATCTTCTCTTTCTGCATACTTCATCTGTGTATTATACTTCAATTTTTCAAAGCAGACAACCTTTTTCCACATGCAAATACATATGCAGCAGACAACTTTTGAATACAGTGCTGCGAAAGCAGACAATTTTCATAACAAACAATTTCTCCTTTTGCAACAATGTTTTCAACCGTATTCAATAAATCGTAAATTGCACTTTTATTTATAGAGGTACATGTATTTATCATTTTTTACCTTGATGTTCTCAAAGTAGTCTGCGACCACCTCGGGTGCGGGAGGTCGCAGGTTCGATCCCCGGCTGGGTCATACCAAATTCTTCGAAAATTGAAGTAATGGCTGCCTTCCTTAGCCCTTAGGATTGTGGGTTTAGCATTACAATTTAGTAGCTGGTGTCAGGATAAATGGACCAGTAGTACTGGCAACGTTACTAGGAAACATTGTCGAAAGCTGTGTAAAACACCAAACAATCAAATCAATGAAAGTCATCTGCTGCAAATTTGTTGTAAATGTTAAAAGGGTAAAAATTTCATATGATATCCACTAGTTGTTTCAGGTAAAAAATATAAATCTAAAAATTGTATAATTATGTTATTCGAACATTTCTGCTTCATGAAGTTGCTTCATTTTCTGTGTGTTTTAAAATAAATGTAAAGATTAAATTAAAGATGTCAGAGACATATACAAATGCTGTGTTTTCTGTATATTTTTTAACCCTTTCCCTCATATAGACGCTTTCTGACGCCTCTGCAGCAGACGGCTTTTTGAAAACATAGTGACAAAAGAAGAAATTGCACAAAACGTGCAATTTCTCCTTTTGCCACAATGTTTTCCACTTTTTAGCTCGCCTATTCGAAGAAATAGGGGAGCTTATGTTATCACCCCGGCGTCCGCGTTGCCAGCTTGGTCAAACCTTTGCGTGCAAGGCCTTTTCTCAGACACTGTGTATGCTGTTGCTTGTATGTCAAGTCCCATAACTCTGGAATTGATTTTGACTGAATTGTGCCCCTTTTTGGACTTAGAAATTTGGTCAAACCTTTGCGTGCAAGGCCTTTTTCTCAGACACTGTGTATGCTGTTGCTTTCAAACTTCACACACTTATTCAGGGTCATTAGGGGACCTTTCATGTCAAGTCCCATAACTCTGGAATGAATTTTGACTGAATTGTGCCCCTTTTTGGACTTAGAATTTTGGTCAAACCTTTGCGTGCAAGGCCTTTTCTCAGACACTGTGTATGCTGTTGCTTTGAAACTTCACACACTTATTCAGGATCATTAGGGGACCTTGTATGTCAAGTCCCATAACTCTGATGTGGATTTTGACTGAATTGTGCCCCTTTTTGGACTTAGAAATTGGGTCAAACCTTTGCGTGCAAGGCCTTTTCTCAGACACTGTGTATGCTGTTGCTTTCAAACTTCACACACTTATTCAGGGTCATTAGGGGACCTTGTATGTCAAGTCCCATAACTCTGGAATGGATTTTGACTGAATTGTGCCCCTTTTTCGACTTAGAATTTTGGTCAAACCTTTGCGTGCAAGGCCTTTTCTCAGACACCGTGTATGCTGTTGCTTTGAAACTTCACACACTTATTCAGGATCATTAGGGGACCTTGTATGGCGTTGGTATCAGCGTTGCCAGGTTAAGATTTGCATGCAAGTATTGAAAATTTGTGATATCTTGCAATAAATAATAGTGTGTGGTTTTATCTGATACTGATACTGTAAGTCTTCGGTATTATGTTCACTATTGGCATACATCGTATATAAACCAATTTACAGATTTAAAAGGCCTGTATGGACTTGGTTAACATTTGCATGGAAGTATTGAAAAGGTGTATTATCTTGCAATAGGTGATACTGTGTGACTTTACCTAATGCTATAACTGTTCTGAAGTAGGCCCTGATAGACGATGGCCCTGATAGGCGAGCTATATTGTCCTCCGACAACTCTTGTTGTCAATGGTTATCCATTCAGTTATGGAGATTTTCTATTTTTTGACAAAATCCGTTCAAAGTCGTCTGCTGCAGAATTGCCGTATGAGGGAAAGGGTTAATCATCCTTGAATCATACATTGATTAAGTGGTGTATTGTTGCCCTAGCGGACAGTCTCACCAGAGCCTTCACTGTCCTCCAATAAGTTAACTCTTTCCCACATATAGACACTTTCTGATGCCTCTGCTGCTGGCGATAACATTGTAGCAAAAGAATAAATTGCTCATGATGAGCAATTTCTCCTTTTTATATGCCCGTTTTTTTAGCTCGCCTATGCACGAAGTGCAAGGTGAGCTATTGTGATCACATTTTATCCGGCGTCCGTCGGTCGTGCGTCATCAACATTTGAGCTTGTTAACACTCTACGGGCTACATTTTGCATCCAATCTTCATGAAAGTTTATCAGAACGTTCATCTCCATAAAATCTTGGACAAGTTCGAAACTGGGCCATATGAGGTCAAAAACTAGGTCACTAGGTCAAATTGAAGGGAAATCTTGTTAACACTCTGGAGGCCACATTTTCAACTTGAGCTTGTTGAAACTTTATCAGAATGTTTGTCTTGATGATATGTAGGTCAAGTTCGAACATGGGTCGCGTCGGGTTAAAAAGTAGGTCACTAGGTCAAATTGAAGGAAAATCTTTTTAACACTCCAGAGGCCGCAATTTTTGCTTCAGCAGTTTGAAATTTTGTCAGAATGTTGAGCTGAATGATATCTAGTCCAAGTTCGAATATGGGTCATGCCGGGTTAAAAACTAGAATTGAAGGAATATCTTGTTAACACTTTGGATGCCGCATTTTTTGCTTCAGCAGCTTGAAATTAGGTCTAATCTTTGACAAGCTTGATAACTAGCCATATCGCTTAAGTCAATCAAGACTTATCACCCTTTAATTATAGAAATTACCTAAGATTGGTCTTGTCAGCTAAATAACTTAAGAAGCCTTTGTCCAATCATCACCAAATTTTATCAGAATGTGTATTGGCATGATATATTGGACAAGTTCGATAACTAGCCATATCGCTTTAGTCAATCAAGAGTTATCGCCCTTTAATTTTAGAATTCACCTAAAATTGGTATTGTCAACTATATAACTTGATCACCAATCATCACCAAATTTTATCGGAATGTGTATTGGCATAATATCTAGGACAAGTTTGATAACTAGCCATATCGTTTTAGTCAATCAAAGAGTAATTGCCCTTTAATTATAGAAACTACCTAAAATTGGTCTTATCAGCTAATTATAACTTAAGTAGCCTTTGTCCAATCATCACCAAATTTAGTCAAAATTTGTATTGGCATAATATCTTGGACAAGTACGATAACGAGCCATTTCGCTTTAGTAAATCAAGAGTTATTGCCCTTTAATTATAGAAGTTACCTAAAATTTGTCTTGTCAGCTAAATCACTTAAGAGGCCTTTGTCCAATCATCACCAAATTCGTCAAAATGTGAGTTGGCATAATATCTCGAGCAAGTTCGATAACTAGCCATATCGCTATAGTCACTCTAGAGTTGTCACCCTTTAATTATAGAAGTTACCTAAAATTTGTCTTGTCAGCTAAATCACTTAAGAGGCCTTTGTCCAATCATCACCAAATTCGTCAAAATGTGAGTTGGCATAATATCTCGAGCAAGTTCGATAACTAGCCATATCGCTATAGTCACTCTAGAGTTGTCACCCTTTAATGACAGAAATTACCTAAAAAATCAGTCTTGTCCGATCAATTACTTTGAAAGCCTTTGTCCTGTCACCACCAAATTTGGTCAGAATGTGTATTTGCAAATTATCTCGGACAAGTTCAATTACCAGCCATATCGCATCATTCACTGGAGAGTTATTGCCCTTTAATTATAGAAATTACGTCTAATTGGTCTAGTCCCATCAATAACTTTTGAAGCTTTTATCTAATCATCACTGAATTTAGTCAGAATGTGTATCGGCACAATATATCTGACAAGTGCTATAATCAGCCATATCACTTGAGTCATTGTATTTGATAATATGTTGATGGGCAGAATATCTTGATCAGGTTCGATATCTAACCACGTTATCTTAGTCACTCCACACATATCCCTCGAAATGGCCAAAACTATATCAACAGTGTCCGCCCTCTAAATTTGCCTGACATACAACCAATTATCACTATACTTGGTCTCAAAAATATAGGACGGGCGTATTTTGTGACATTTGGCGCTCTTGTTCCACAATGTTTTCACCTCCTAATTATACTTTTATTTAAAGAGATTTTCAATATTTTTGTCTGAATGGTTTTAAAGTCGTCTGCTTCAGATTTGCTGTCTGTGGGAAAGGGTTAAATAGATGCATTTTATGACCATGACCTAGAAGTGTAGCCAAACTAGCTTTACAAAAATATAATCCTTCCCAACATGTACATGCATCTGTAGCAGAACACATTTGAAAACATTATGGCAAAAGGAGAAATTGCCAATGATTTCTACTCTTAATTTAAAACTAAAATTAGCGGTTTTCCATATTTGTCCTCAAATGTTTTAAAAATCGTCTTCTGCAGATTTGTTGTATGTGGGAAAGTGTAATTCGATGCAAAACATGATTTATATCACAGTTTAATTCACTATCAATATATGAGCTATGCACCAGACCAGAGAAATCAACCTCAGCATATTTATGGCAAGTGTAGTCAAATTTTGTACATCCATGCTGTCTGATCCTGATCCTTGGGCATCATGTTTATCACAAGTTTCTTAAATTGTAACCAATTAAGAACAGTGTAGAGACGGATCAAACTATTTGGATGTGCAGGTTAATCTGGATTGACACAGGTTGTTCATAATCCTAGAGCCCAGCTTGAGTCGACCGGACACAAGGATATTATAGGGTGTCCTTTTTCCAAGAACAAATATTTTGAGGACTGGAAATTCATCAAGGCGGATCAAAGTTTTGTAAAAGGACTATTCTATGTTGTTCAAACTTTTCTCGGCAGAGTGGACATTCAGCCTGAAATATACAAAAGTAAATCCACATAATTGTACACCCCGCATATAAAATTGTTTGTTGGTTGATATTTCAGTATTACATCTGTATTTTGTTGAGTAAACTATTTCTTCAGTTCTTAAGATACCTTAAAACTTTTTATGTCGAAAAGTGCAAAACAAGAACAGATGGCAGATGCACAAGCAGAGCTGCATCTACACTGGTTGCAAATGCCTTGCGGTTGGTTTTCACAGTGTAGGATGGGACTCCCTATTATCGGTGTACTTACGTTTTTTTCGAAAAAATAATAATAAAGCAAACTTAACTGTAAATTATATCCAGTGTCACTCATTCCTTTATATGTCCTTGTTAATTAACTTACACAAAATAATCATTCACTTCTGTGCAAAGTTCCAAAAATTGAGTCCATCCGCACCCATTTTGAAATTGACATTCAAGGGAGGCAATCACTCACCGGTGTAATTACAAAAAAGTATTAGTATGGTGGTCCTGTTGTATCAACTCTTTACAAGATTGTGAGATTTAATGTGAAAATGATTATCCTATAAAACATTTGTCACTAGAACAATTATATTTAATTTAAATGTTAATTTATTAACTGTTCCAAACTATGAACTTATTTACACGATATTTTCAGAATAAATTTGTTAAATTTTCTTATTGGCACAATTTATCATATTTTCCAAAAATGACCCATTTCTTTGTTATTTTTTGTCCTTATAATAACATCCTTAATTTTTGTAACACAGTATATGATTTAGAAGTTTAAAAATAGCATATGTTAAAATTTATAACCACTACAAACATACAGGCCAAAAAAATAAATATATTCTTTTAGAATTTTGGTCCTTAATTTCTTCCCTGTTTTCTATAGTCGAGACAACTTCAGGGAATGTAATCATGTGACTTAAAATTCCTATGATGTCATAAGCAGTTAATACACAACATCTTCAAATGTGAAAGAAAAAATCAACAACAGGTTTTCTACTAAAACAAGAGGCCCATGAGGGCCTATGCTCTACTGTTATGGTTCTTTGGTCATATTCAATCCAGAGCATGTATGTATGGTGAAGATCGGATAGTAAATGAAGGCTCTTTTGTTTTCACAAGCTGTATTATAGTAATTTTTACAATTTCATGGGCCATAATCCAGTCTTGCATTGGCGGATCTGGCTGGTTTTCGAAAGGAACCGGACTCTCATGAATATCTAACTACTGTATAAGTTTGGTTGAGATACAATCAAAAGTGAAGACTGTATCGTGTTAACAAGCTCTTTTATAGCAATTTTGACCATTTCAAGGGCCATAATCCAGTCATACATGGGTGGATCTGGCTGGTTTTCGAAAGGAACCGAGCTCTCATGAATATATAACTACTGTATAAGTTTGGTTGAGATACAATCAAAAGTGAAGACTATCGTGTTAACAAGCTCTTTTATAGCAATTTTGACCATTTCAAGGGCCATAATCCAGTCATGCATGGGCGGATCTGGCTGGTTTTCGAAAGGAACCGAGCTCTCATGGATATCTAACTACTGTATAAGTTTGGTTGAGATACAATCAAAAGTGAAGACTGTATCGTGTTAACAAGAAATTGTTTACGGACGCACGGACGGACGCACGCACGGACGACGGACAAATCGCCACGACATAAGCCCTTCTGGCCTTTGGCCAGTAGAGCTAAAAATGACGATTTTGTTGGTGAGGGGTCAGGGCATGTAGGATTTTCTTTTTATTATGGGTAACAATCATGATGTGTCGTAATTTCTGAGAATATTGATTTTTTTTAAAAAAAATATTGTAGCATTTGAAAGTCGTGATAAAGGGCTTTCCTGATGGAATCATACGGCATCCGGTTGTGCGCGCGCAACAAATAAAACACCAGTTTTGTGTTTACCTTGGTATTCGTGATAACACGGTATTCGTAGAACCTACTATACCCCTCATTTATAACAGCATTTTTGGCATTTTTCAAACTTTCTGATGCCACAGCAACCAAAGTTCTACATAGAGTTAAATTTCATTGAACTGCTTTGAAGGAGGACTACATAAGGAATAATCCTGTGAAATATTTTCAAATTTGTCTATTGGTTAAAGTATAGAAGTTGTTTTTAGGAAAATGAGCATGGGTGGACAGACACTGTGTGATCATAATAGCTCACTCCAGTTTGTGTTCAGGTTAGCCAAAAAGAAAGGCTATGACTTTACATTACCTTATTTGAGCACCAATCATGTATGCATGTCCAGCAGAATAGGTGACCACATGGTGTCACTGAGCTGTGTTTTCTCTCCTCCAAACATAGAGAGCACTTCCTCTCAGAGCTCACAAAACTTGAACTAGACTCACTGTAAAAGGGAAAAGGTACATACTAATTTAAAAGCTGAGCCCTGTCAATCAAGCTCGGCCAACATACTTTCTGGCATTTGACAAAAGACATTGAGACAAGCGCCGTTTGTCTTCCAGTAATCAGTCGCTTGGAAAGACTTGTAGGGAGTACTAGTGCGAGAAATCCAGGAAACACCAAAATTGAAATTAAACCCCAATCAATTCATCAATATTTAAAAACATGTAATCTGATATGTCAAAAAATTTAAAACATAATTAGAGTTCAAAGGAGCTGGGGTCATGTATCGCTTACTATAATCCTTTCCCACATATAGACGCTTTCTGATGCCTCTGCAGCAGACAGCTTTTTGAAACATAGTGACAAAAGAAGAAATTGCTCAAAACTAGCAATTTCTCCTTTTGACACAATGTTTTCGACTTTTCGTCATAGGTTATCCATTCAATTATAGAGGTTTTCTATATTTTGACAAAATATGTTCAAAGTCGTCTGCTGCAGAACTGTCGTATGAGGGAAAGGGATAACCAACAAGTACAAACAGTGCTGCAAAAAGAGAAAGCTCAGTGTCCTCTAAGTTATAACTTATACCAGCTCTAATTTACCCAATTTTAACCTTGAGTCATGGTTCATACACATGATACACTGCCTCATCAAAACTAGAAATATCACTGATGGTGATGAATACCCCCAGCTGGTGCCTGACAATATACATATGTATGAGAAATTCAAGGGGCCATAACCCATTTAAAAATAATTCCAGTGCAACATGCCGACAATATGCACAACTAGGCTTGGTATCAATCATTCTTGTGAAGTTATATTGAATTCTGACCAAAGGTTGCTGAGAAATAGTGTTCACAAGAAATGTCCACAGACCAACAGACAGACAAACCGACCGCCTGACCGACCAACAAGCGTTACTCCTATATAGCCCCCATATACTATGTATCTGGAGGTATATTAACGATTAACCCTTTCCCACATACAACACATCTGCAGCAGATGACTTTGAAAACATCTGGAGACAAATATGGGAACCATTGTGGCAAAAGGAGAAATTGCTTGTTTTCAGCAATTTCGCCTTTTGTCATAATGTTTTCAAAAGTCGTCTGCTGCAGATGTGCCAAAATGCGTCTATAGGTGGGAAAGGGTTAAAGCCAAGTTGTTTGAAAATCCAAAGAAAAGCGAGTAAAGAGAATGTTTTGAGCAATTTCTGGTGTCTGTATAAAGAAAAAGAATTGCTTAACCCTTTCCCTCATATAGATGCTTTCTGACGCCTCTGCAGCAGTCTGCTTTTTGAAAACATTGTGACAAAAGAAGAAATTGTTCAAACGAGCAATTTCTCCTTTTGCCACAATGTTTTCCACTTTTAGTCATAAGTTATCCATTCATTTTTTGACAAAATATGTTCAAAGTCGTCTGCTGCAGAATTGTCGTATGAGGGAAAGGGTTAACTCTTTCCTATATGCAGATGCACCTGCAGCAGAAGATTACTTGAAAACACTGAGAATAAAGGAGAAATATCTCAAGATTAGAAAGTTCTCCTTTTCCCACAATGACTTTTAAATATATTCACTAATTATATTTTTATTTTCATAGAGATTTCCCATATTTTTGCCAAGACATTTTCAATGTCGTCTGCTGTAGATTTGTTGTATGTGGTTAACCCTTTCCCCGCATACAACAAATCTGCGGCAGACAACTTAGAAATCTTCTGCATATTGTTTTGGTAAATGTCCTTAAATCAAAGTGTAGTTATTGAATCGAGTTGAAAACATTGTGGCAAATGGAGAAAATGCTCATCATGAGCAATTTCTTCATTTGTCACAATGTTTTCAAAAGTTGTCGCTTGCAGAGGTGTCAAAAAGCATCTATATGACTGAGGGAAAAGGTTAATAGGGTTTAGATACCTCTGATCCGATAGAAGTGTACTAGAGCTGGCCAGCTTGGACCTGTCTTTCCAATATCTGTAAGTACCAATCACACTGGATCCTACCAACTGCGCCAGAGTTACCCAACCTAGTACCTTAAAACTGTGTGTCACAGAGTCATCTCCGCTTCCAAAGCCAAAGTCATACTGAATCTGTAAGACAAGAATCTTAAAATGGTTTAAACTGCAGGTATATTTATAAGTAACATATATCTTTTAACCCTTTCCGACATGCAACACATCTGCAGCAGACGACTTTGAAAACATCTTAACAATTATATAGAAAATATCAATAAATGAAGATATAGTTATTGAATTGAGTTGAAAACACTGTTCAAAGGAGAAATTGCTCATTTGAGCAATTTCTTCCGTTGTCGCAAAGTTTTCAAAAGTTGTAGAGGTGTCGGAAAGGGTCTACATCAGGGAAAGGGTTAAACAATCATTTGACCATTAACCCCATGTTGTATGTGCCTAAAAGAATTTAACAAGAAAGATCCAAGGAAAACATGTGTCCGCATTTTCACGAGTCAAGAGTGATTTGTCCAATACAGTTCCATAATTCATAATGTATGAAGTACCCTTTACCTCTTTACTAGTGAGAATGCATCATCTACAGGCAGATATGTCCCATAGCCCATCACTATATAAATCTCTACATGGAAGTGATCAGGATTTAATCCTTTCCCTCATACGACAATTCTGCAGTAGACGACTGAACATATTTTGACAAAATATAGAAAATCTTTATAATTGAATGGATAACCTATGACTAAAAGTGGAAAACATTGTGGCAAATGAAGGCATCAGAAAGCGTCTATATGAGGGAAAGGTTTAATAAAGGAAGGAAATATTACTGATATTCCATTTAGCATGTGTTACCTTTTTTTCTTCAAATGTTTTCAGCTGAGCCTCGGTAGCTCAGTTGGTCACGATGCGAGCTGTCAATCAAGGGGTTATGAGTTTGAACCCAAGCTTGGCTAACATTTTTTCCGACGTTTGACAAAAGTCACTGCGACAAGCGTCAATTGTTTTCCACCAATGGGCTTATGTGGAAAAGCAGCCAGTTGCTTGGAAAGAATGTTGTGTGGATTACTGGTATGAATAACACATGGTTAGGTGACCTGCATGATATGACTGATTTTTTTATACCTCCAAAAAACAAAGTTTTGGGGGGGTATATTGGAGTCACTGTGTCGGTCTGTCGGTCGGCCAGAAGCCATATTTTGTCCGGCCTATTTCTTACAAACCACTTGGTGGAATTCAATAAAATTTTACATGAAGCTTCTATACTAAGAGGAGATGTGCATATCCTAAATGTCTTACAATTGCATGTTATTTTACAGAGTTATGGCCCTTTTACTTATTAAGTTATGGTGTAGGTCAAGGTGCTGTTTTGGGGGTATTTATCATCTTCAGTGAGTTCTACTTTTTAAATGGCGTTAAACCCAATCAATCAAATGTTTTCAAGGTAGACAACCCTATAACTAGCATATTGGGTAAACAGTTAACATAACAGTGTAACCTTTATCTGTAGGGAAATAACCTCTTAACCCTTTCCCTCATATAGAAGCTTTCGGACGCCTCTGCAGCAGACGGTTTTTGAAAATATAGTGACAATTGCACAAAACGTGCAATTTCACCTTTTGTCACAATGCTTTCCTCTTTTTGTCATTGGTTATCCATTCAATTATGGAGAATTTTTTTTTGGGGGACAAAATACGTTCAAAGTCATCTGCTGCAGAATTACTGTACGAGGGAAAGGGTTAAAGTGGTTGCACTGTACTTACATAATGAACTCCTGACATTCTTTTCGCAATCTGATAAAACAATCCTTGCAGATAAAACACAGCCATGTGGAGTCTGTGACAGTACAACACAACAGATCTGGCAACCGGAATACTCTTCAACAGAAATTCTCGAGTTTCTATCGGAATTTCCTGGGAATCTGGTGACCGTAGAGTCTTTTCTAACCAATCAAAGAAACGACGGAGGATGTACGGTGTAAGGGTGTAAAGACATATCAACAGGCCTCTCCTCTGTAAAAAAAATGTATTTATGCTTTCAAGGCTGTATTGTCCATCTTTGCATTTTGAAGAGTCCATAGACAACTTTAAAAAAACATATAAACAAAATTATGGAAAATCTCTATATGTGAAATATAATCCTTAAATAGAGATGAAATAATTGAGCAACTTCTTCTTTTGCCACAATAATTCCAAGGTTCATCTACATGTGGGAAGGCTGAATTATAACAAGAGCACAGATGCTCGACTGATAAAAGTTTTCAAAATGAAAGAAAAATATCTGTAAGAAATTCATATTTCATAGAAATGCTTCTATCATATCAAATTATGCTCACTGTTAAGAGATATTTTACCTGATTAAATTTGTAATTTATTGATTCTGATACTCCTATACATTTGGTAATCTTTTTTTTTATTGCAGGTGCGCTATATCCTCAATTAACAAGGGGAAAGACATTTCTTTCTATAATGGAGATAATAGTAAATTTGATAATTGATGACTTATATCAAAATGTTTACCAGAGGAGACGGTATCCGTTTCCTAGATTCATCAACTTGGACAATGTTGACATACTCTTCCCCAATAGTCTGGTTCCCTGCAATGATAGTAAATTAACCTTTTGAGAATATAACCCCAACGTTATAGATAACATCATTTTAAAACATCATGAACAATTTTTGCTTTTGCCACAATGTTTTCAATTATTCAATAATCATTAACCCTTTCCCTCATATAGACACTTTCTGACGCCTCTGCAGCAGACAGCTTTTTCCGCTATGTTGTGGGTATCAGAGGACTAGATAAGGAGGAGTGAACTGATCTTTTCCCATCCATATTTCTCTTATGACTACACTTACACCTATGTTGTGGGTATCATAGGATTATATAAGGAGGAGTGAACTGATCTTTTCCCACCCATATCTCTCTTATGACACCACTAAACCCTATGTTGTGGGTATCAGAGGACTAGATAAGGAGGAGTGAACTGATCTTTTCCCACCCATATCTCTCTTATGACTCCACTTAACCCTATGTTGTGGGTATCAGAGGACTAGATAAGGAGGAGTGAACTGGTCTTTTCCCATCCATATCTCTCTTATGACTCCACTAAACTCTATGTTGTGGGTATCAGAGGACTAGATAAGGAGTGAACTGGTCTTTTCCCATCCATATCTCTCTTATGACTACACTTTACCCTATGTTGTGGGTTTCAGAGGACTAGATAAGGAGAAGTGAACTGGTCTTTTCCCATCCATATCTCTCTTATGACTACACTTTACCCTATGTTGTGGGCATCAGAGGACTAGATAAGGAGGAGTGAACTGATCTTTTCCCATCCATATCTCTCTTATGACTCCACTTAACCCTATGTTGTGGGTATCAGAGGACTAGATAAGGAGGAGTGAACTGATCTTTTCCCACCCATATCTCTCTTATGACTCCACTTAACCCTATGTTGTGGGTTTCAGAGGACTAGATAAGGAGAAGTGAACTGGTCTTTTCCCACCCATATCTCTCTTATGACTCCACTTAACCCTATGTTGTGGGTATCAGAGGACTAGATAGGGAGGAGTGAACTGGTCTTTTCCCATCCATATCTCTCTTATGACTCCACTAAACTCTATGTTGTGGGTATCAGAGGACTAGATAAGGAGTGAACTGGTCTATTCCCACCCATATCTCTCTTATAACTACACTTACACCTATGTTGTGGGTACTCAAAAGAATCAAATCACCGAGACGATTCTTTTGAGTACCCACAACATAGGGTTTGAGGGTCAAATAAGGATTTGGGGATGTTAAATACCTATCTTATCTAGAGCTCTAGGGTATTCAAACGAATTGTGTCAGGTATTATTTAACCTGATATGATGCATCAGTTTTAACCCTTTCCCTCATACAACAATTCTGCAGCAGACGACTTTGAACATATTTTATCAAAAAATAGAAAATCTCTATAATTGAATGGATAACCTTTGACTAAAAATGGAAAACATTGTGGCAAAAGGAGAAATTGCTCGTTTTGAGCAATTTCTTCTTTTGTCACTATGTTTTCAAAAAGCCGTCTGCTCCAGAGGCTTCAGAAAGCGTCTATATGAGGGAAAGGGTTAATGTCATCTCCGCAGCACTAAGTGCCAGAGACTGAAATCATAACTACCGTTTTAATTTTTTTTAGTATGACTCGACCGGGGATCAAAAGTGGTCTCTCACTTACAAGATAGAAGTTCTAATCATTTACAGATGCTTTCTGATACCTTTTGAAAACATTGTGAAAATGGAGAAATTGCTCATAAAAAGGAAATTTCCCCTTCAGTAACAATATTTTCAACTGTACTTAAAAGTTATCCTAGATTTTTCTTTTTTTTGCCTTGATAAATTCAAATTCATCTGCTTCAGACTTTTTTGCATGTGCGAAAGGGTTTACTGTTTAACCCCTTCCCACCTGCAGATGCATTTTGACGCAATAGCATCAGATGACTTTTGAGACACATTGTAGCTGAAATTGCTCATGATGAGCAATTACTCCTTTTGCCACAATGTCTTTAATTTTATTTAACAATTAAGCTATCTTTTATGCAGATATTTCAGGTTTTTGTCACTATGTTTTCAAAGTCGTCTGCTCCAGACTTTTTTGTATGTGGGAAAGGGTTTACTGTTTATATCCAGGTTATCAGAGTTCTAGACAAGGTGTGTCACAATTATTTTACCATAAACCTAGTGTTGTGGGTACTCAAAATAATTGTTTACTTTTCTAATTCTATGTATCTTATTACACTCTTTTTTACCTGAAAATGTTGTCAATAGGAAATATCCCAAATCAGCAAAAACATCAATCTCTTTACGCCATCTGATCCATATTCTTGGACCTATATTAAAATAAAATTAAAACAAAAATATTCCAAGGAACACAAGTGTCACCGGTCATTCAGGCCCCAAACAAAAGTCTTGTTAACAGAAGGAGACGGACGGACAGAAAAAAGTATCCCTAAGTGTCATCCTGCAAGCAAATAAAATAATTATTCTGTGAAAGAAAAGTTAGTTTCTCATGAAGAGAATTGTAAGGATGCTATTAAAACAGTATAGACCTGTACAAAGAGGCATGAGACTAGAAACAGTCCTTTAATTTATATTTTGTAGGGATAAATGATGTTCTATTTGGTCAAAATGTATCAAAATGAAACCTTTACTTAAATGTTTCAAGCTCTATCAATATGATACTTCAAATTTTAAGATATAGTAATAACAATTAGTTTCTTGACATATTTTCGTATCAGAAATCAGTCTTAACCCTTTTTCTGACACCTCTGCAGCAGACAGCTTTTTGAAAACATAGTTACAAAAGAAGAAATTGCTCAAAATGAGCGATTTCTTCTTTTGCCACAATATTTTCCACTTTTAGGAAGGGTTATCCATTCAATTATAGAGATTTTCTTAATGAGCAAATTTTCTCCCTTTTTCACAATGTTGTAAACTGTATCAAATAATATGTTCATTTATTGAGATATTCCATAGTTTGGCCTTGATGTATACAGTTGTCTGCTGCAGATTTGATGTATACTGGAAAAGGGGGGTTAAAATACCAGAAAGTACAGGAACTGATATCCGTACTTACCAATGAATTGATGGATAACATCTGTGAATAAACCCCTCAAGTAAGTAAGATAGTGGTCATCTTTTTGCTGAGAGCGGACTATTTCAGCTGGTCCTGCAGCTTTAAACGTCATTTTATTCTGTAAGCAAATTCGTAGCATTTAAATGATTAACCCTTTCCCACTTTCAGCAAATCTGTACCAGACAACTTTGAGAACATAAATTATCTAGACAAAAATATGAAAATAGCGTAATTATTGAATAGAGTTGGAAGATGGAAACTCCCTAAAGATGACGCTTTAATTTATAAAATAGTGTAGAAAACATTGTGACAAAAGAGGTTTTTTTTATCATGATGGGCAATTTTTTCCTTTTGCCAAATTATTTTCAAAAGTCATCTGCTGAAAACGCGTCAAAATGTCTTTACATGAGAGAAATAAGGTTTAACCCTTTTCTATGTGTAGACACATTTTGATGCATATATACGCTAGATGAATCTTGAAAAATTTCATTTATAGAGATTTTCCATTGTTTTACTCAGATGTTTTCAAAGTAGTCTGCTGCAGATTAGCTGTATGTGGGAAATGGTTAAACAATGCCGGGTAAGGAAATATGCAAAGGAAACTCCGGCATGTCCTTATTCTTTCACAGAAAGATGTCTCATCTTTCGGATACTGTATTTTCTTGCAAATCTCTTGCACAAGAAATTATGAAAAGTAAACAAACAAGCAAGCAAATTTCTAAATTATTTTGACATCAGGAAAAAAGCCAATCCCTCAGTCCAAAACCTCATGGTTAGAATCCTGTGATGAACAGCCGAGTTCTGGCTTTGAGGGTTTTAAGTTGTAAGATAAGGAATCATTGATTTTTAGATGAGGTTACTATTCAGATGTACTGTAATTGTTGTAAATTGTTAACGAGTTTGAGTTTTATCCGACAAACATGTTTATTATGACTAAAATGCTTATATTAAATCAATGTGGCTTTGAAATAATTTCTATCCGGGCAATAGAATGTCCGAAAACATATTGACTGAAACGTTGTCATCATCATACTTTCTTTGTAAAATGACCTTTTGAATAACTTAATTGCATTAAATTTGCTCAAGTCAGTTGAATATTTCTTTTTGCAATACGCATGTATCAAAGATTACAAATGACATTGCATGCTCACCTGCAAATCCTAGAAGAGAAAGGCGGATATCCAGTTGACAGTTAGGTCAGAAAAGGTATCGAGCTTCTGACGGAACAATACGAAGATTTCCGTTCGCCTTTGACGGAAAAGAACGAACATTTTCGGTTATCTTGTTCCCTTTATTTTCATCTGTCAGCGAATTTAGTAGAAAGGGAAAGGAACTTGCTAATTTGAGAAGTGAGGCATTTGTTACAAATTAAACTTAAACTTTTCATCCTTTTTTAATATTTCTTTATTTCATGATTGCTTTTAATCATATTATTAAATTGATTGATTGTATTTATTTTTTAGTAAGTTGAATGGCACTCGTTAGGAAGAGTAGCCGGATGTATTTAGAATCAAGAGTTGTTGGTGATAGTATTTGGATAGGGGTTTTAAAAAGTGTATTAAACTTTAAAAAGAAAAAAGTATATGTTCATATAGTTCATATAGAATTAGAAACCAAATAAGTTTTTTTACGACTTATAAGCATTATGCTTTTATAGGTCCTTTTATTATTTGTTTTCCCATTATGGAATTATGTGATTACTAATAATCACTCCTAGTTCAGTCTTTTCTATATTCGACTGTTTTTATTTGTTAGTTTGATTGTTCTTTTCTTTACAGAAAAATGTTTTTAAAACTATTTACACTGTACATGATTATTTTCTACCCTATTTGCTTTTTCATATCTTATTTTTCACCCTATTTAACGCTAATTGTACTTAGTTTATTTATTTTAAAACAATATTTAGATTACTTTCCTTGTTTTTATTTATTTGTAATGTTTCCTTAGTTTGGACTGTAACATTTAGCTTTGAATTTGTTGGGAACATACCAGTGCTTATTTAGTCTTGTTTTAAAAGCATTTAGTGTCTGAGCCTCGACTACTTGAGGTTTAAGATTGTTCCAGTCGTTAATGACCCTGTGACTGTAGCAATTTTTTCTTATTTCTTTGTTTGCTCTTGGTTTGAATATTTTGTACTTATGTCCTCTTGTCTCGACCGCGCCGCAAGTGTTAAGCATTTTCATCGATGTTTTGTCTATTTCTTTTATTAGTTTGTAGGTCTGTATTAAATCAGTTCTTTGCCTTCTGTATTCTAGAGTTGGCAATCCTAGTTCAATAAGTCTTTCTGTGTATGACTTTTCCTTTAAGTTACCCAGGATTCTGGTTGCTCTTCTTTGGACGTTTTCGATAGATTTAGCGTATTTTTTACTAGATGGTCCCCAGATTACTGATGCGTACTCAAGGTGAGGCCTTACTAGTGATTTATAAAGTTGAAGGAACATTTCCTTGTTCATGAATGAGAAACTTCTCACTATCAGTCCCAGGTTCCTGTTAGCCAGGTTGATTTTTGTATTAATGTGCGTTTCAAATTTCAGTTTTTGGTCGAAGGTAACTCCTAGGTCCTTTTCTTGTTGGACATCTTGGATTTTATGTAAAACATTTTGCGAGTCTTTCATGAAGTATTCATATGGCATATTTGGACCCATGTGCATTGATTTGCATTTTTTCATATTGAACTTCATTTGCCATTTGGTGGCCCACTCGCAAGCTGTAAAGATGTTTTCCTGTAATTGAGTTTTTTGTTCGGCAGTATTAGTCGTCGAGTACAGTTTTGTATCATCAGCAAAGAGTTTTACTGTGCAGTTAAGAATATCTGGAATATCGTTAATGAATATCAAGAATAAAACTGGTCCAAGGACACTACCTTGGGGAACTCCGCTGGTTACTTTTTCCCATGATGAAAATTTTCCGTTGATGACCACTCTTTGGTGTCGGTCGTTTAGGAAGTCTGCAATCCAGTTGTACACCTTCCCTCTAATACCCAGAGCCCAGACTTTTTTGAGTAATCTTTTATGAGGAACCTTGTCGAAAGCCGCCTTGAAGTCCAGGTAGATAACGTCAAGTTGGTTGTTCTCGTCTAGAATTTTGGTCCAGTCTTCTATACATTCTAAAAGCTGGGTGGTGCAGGATTTGCCCTTTCTAAAACCATGTTGGAATTCCGATAGTAGATTGTTGGTTTCCAGATGATTAACTATGGCATTTCTTATTATTTTTTTCATTGCTCTACAGCATATTGATGTGACACTGATCGGTCTGTAGTTTTCTACACTGGATTTTTTCCCTGTTTTAAAGATCGGGGTGACATTGGCATATTTCCATTGTTTTGGTAGTTTACTTTCTTCCATGGATTCTTTGTAGATTAATGTTAATTTCTTTTGTAGTTGGTTTCTACATTCGTACAGTAGTCTTGGGTGGATTTCGTCCGGTCCTTGTGATTTTGAAGGGTTTATTTCACTTAATACTTTGATTGTAGTCTGTTCCTCGATTATGATGTCCTCCAAGTGATTACAATCATGTATAATGGCATCAGGAATAGGTTCTTCTTCCTTGGTGAAGACTGTACAGAAATGACGGTTTAGTTCCTGTGATATTTCTTGATCATCTGTAGATTTAGAACCGTTTATTTCCATTGAGCTTATTCCAGAAACTGTCTTAGTATTATTTCGAACGAGTTTCCAAAATTTTTTAGGATCTTTTTTAATATCCATAGCAATTTGTTTTTCATGATTGTATTTTGATTTTCTAATAAGGTATGTAGCGTTATTTCTGGCGTTTTTGTACTTGTTGTACGTTACAATGTTCTTGCAATTGCTGTATTTTTTCCATGTCGATTTTTTCTTATGAATAGCCTGTTTTGTTTCTAGGTTAATGTAGGGGTACGGCTTCTTAGGAATCATTTTACTAATTGGTAAATGTGTTTCTTTAATATTGGTAAGGTTTTCTTTAAAATCCTCCCAAGACCGCTGTACTCCAACTTCTTCCCCTTGTTTCCATTGAATTTCACTGATTTTTTCCCTAATCAGAATGTAATTCGCTTTATTGAAGTTGTATTTGTTGTGAATTTCTTTATTTTCCTTCACTGAGCATATATAGTCAAACTGTAGAATTAGGTGATCACTTTTTCCAAGTCCTGGATTGTATTGAAGATTTTCTATCATTTCCTCTTCGTTAGTTAGTATCAGATCCAGAAGAGAAGGGGTGTTACCTATTCTATATCTTGTTGGTTTTTTCACGTGTTGGAATAAGTATAGATCGTTGATGCATTGGGTGAATGCGTATTCGTTACTATTTTCATCTGATTGGATGTTTATTAATTCCCAGTTTATCTGTTTATAGTTGAAGTCTCCCATTATTAGATAATGAGAATAACTTGATGATAATTTTTGGTATATTGTGTCTAACATTTCTTTGTTTTTATCTACACTGTTGTTAGGACTTCTGTAAATGCATCCAATCAGCAATGCGTCTCCATTCATTAGTTTGATTTCTACCCATATACTATCGTTATAACTATTTGCATTGATTACAATACATGCTCTAAGTTCTTTTTTAATAAGGATTATGACTCCTCTTCCTTTAGTGTTGCTAACAAACATATCGTAACCATTTATATTGTATGAGTTTTCCATGTTTGGTTCGAAGTAAGAGTGTTTTGGTAGTATTTCAGTTACTGCAATTATGTCACTTTTGTGAATTTCAGCAATTGTGGTTAATTCTAGTAATTTTTCCTTCGTTAGACAGTCTGCGTTTGTGTAAGTCACTTTTAGTATATCTTTTTGTAGTATGTTTGTACTTGTTGTTATACATTTAGTTTCAACATTTAGTCTTTCTTCATTAAAAACATTTTTTGTACAGTTAAAACAGTTTCCCTCCTGTTGAGGGCTTAAACACAAGCTAATCTCGCTGCAACAAGGTATTTTGTGGTTTATCCACTACTGGAGATATTCTTATCCCTCCATGGACTGTTCTGTCTATAACACTTATGTCCAGCAGTACATTGTTGCTAGTTAAGTTTGATATCGTTTCATTTTCAAAAGGGTCTTCAGCTTGTTGTGATAGACTGTGAGGAGGAGTATTATTATTTGTTGCCTTATTTGCTTCCTGATAGTTTGTTTCCATAACTGTTTGTTGGCTTTGTTTGTCGTGAGCTTCTCTTTTTGTTTTTCTTTCGTTTCTTTGGGTTTCTGTCAGGTCCTTAAAAATAGCTACTTTTTGAACAGATACATCTTTTATATTTTTGATGTTCTTGGAATTTTCCAATAGAAATTTTCTTTGGCTTCTTTCAACTAAAACTATTTTGAGAATTCTGCTTCTTTCTAAATTTCTGTCTTTTTTTCCGAGTCTGAAGCATGTCACTATTTGAAGTTTGTTTTCTAACCCAATGTTGCTGGCTATGTAATTGATCATTTTTTCGTCGTGTTGCTTGTTTTCAATTCCGTTTTGGCTTTTACCTTCTGGTAGATTAAAAACAACTATGTTTAATTCTCTTCTTCGCCTATCTTCTATTTCTTTTACCTTTCTATCTACTAGTTCGTTAATTTTGGTATCTACGTCTTGCATTATTTCGGTTTTTACTTCCGATAACTCGGTTTTTATGATGTGTTTAGTTTTCACTTCCATCTTTTTTACTTCTCCTTCTAGACGTTTCATTCTTTCTTCTTGTTGTTCACTAATTTTATTCAATTAAATATGGTTGAAATAAACAAAAACACTTAATAGAACTAAACACACATCAGTGTCCAATCTAGAAGGGCGGATCGAATATTCTCCTCTAAATTTGCATGGATTTATTTACTAAGTCATTCACAAAGAAGGATAAATGTCCCAATTGTTTCATAGCAAGTGTTTGACTGATTTCAGTTTAAATTGGCGGATTTGTTGAAAAACATAAAAGTCACTGCATCGTTGATGGTCAGAAATGAAGTCAAATAATCAAAGTTTCAAAGTGGTTGTCTAATTTCAAGATAATTTGACAGAAATGTTCCTAATGTGACATTTACCGGGTCCTTCATAGAGTTCAGCCAGAGGGGTCACCCATATAGGCATTAATGATTATTCTGCTTAATTCCTAAAAAAGACATTCCAGTTATATTTTTCCCTCTTTCTCTTGACTTTGACTCGATGTCTCGACACAATTGCACACAAGTAGTACACCGGAGCAGAGTCTATGTAACATCATTCAATGCGAACCATCGGAGTCCAAGGAATTTGGGGATGTCACAATCAACAAAATCACAACGCTGCAACCATGTGAAACCTGTACAGGGTCCTTTAGGTAGTTCAGCCATTGTGGGTCCCCATCAAGGCACTAACCGCAATGTACGTTGCTTAACTTCATGAAGAGCCAACCACTCTGCCAACGTCGCTACAAAAGCCTGATTCTATAGCAAGGCTGTAGGAGTTGTATCTGGACCTATACCCCATTCTTGGTATATTAAGGAGACCCTCTACAAAGTGTGTTCAAATTTCATGTACTTTGATAGGTTAAAAGACCTTTCATCACCCTTGTTAAGGACATGTTGCACTTATAACGCAGATTCCCTATTTTTGAATAGGAAAGGTTTAAGATTCATTTATCAAGATTTTAAATTCAATGAGCTATACATATTGATTTTGTCTTAAAAAGCACTTTCTCAAGTGAGCGATTCAGAGCATAGTGCTCTAGTTATTTATTTGTTAATGTTATATCTATAGATACCACACTTATTTACTCGATCATTCTAATGTTACAGATTCTGAGTTGATGTAGCATACTAAATTAGCCATGGCTATGATGGATAACAGAGCGTTCCTGATTTCTCACATCAGGAACTCCTTCATCACCAGTGATGATACTGGAATGTGTGAGATGATCATTGATACCGAAGATTACGAGAAAAAGTGAGTTTACATTTTAACCCTTTCCCACTTGTAGAGGCATTCTAACGCATCTGCAGCAGACGGCTTTTGAAAACAGTGTGGCAAAAGGACAAATTGCTTATAATGAGAAATTTGTCCTTTTGCCACACTGTTTTCAACTTTATTCAAGAAAAAACATATTTTCATTTTTCGAAGTTTTCCATAGTTTTGCCTAGATGTTGTATGTGGGAAAGGGTTAACAATCTCGCTTAGATAAGCGTGTAAGAAGCTTTCGTCAACTTGTGTAGATTCTGATATGATGGAGCAGATGGACACTGGACAGTCTGATCTGAGCCTGCACTATTCACAAAAGCCAACCTTTTTGCATTGACAAAGTTGAAGCTCAAATGATGTCCCTATTAAGGTCAGGGTTGATATTTACCAATTACAGCAAATCTGCAGCATTGAAAACATAGTGACTAAAACCTGAAAATTCTCTATAAAAGAACATATTAATTGTTAATAAATAAAGTCATCATGAGCAATTTCACCTTTGGCCACAATGTTTTCAAAAGGCGTCTGCTGCTATTGTGTCAAAATGAGTCTGCAGGTGGGAAAAGGTTAAACCTTTTCAACACACAGATGCCTCTGCAGCAGACGACTTTTGAAAACATTGTGGCTAAATGAGCAATTGCTCGTAATTAGCAATTTCAAATTTTTCTTCCATGTTTTCAACTCTATTCAATAATAATACATGTTGTTCTTACAAAAAGAGATTGTTCATATCTTTGCCTAGATATTTTCAAAGTGGTCTGCTGCACACTTGATGTGTGAGCGGAAAGGGTAAACCCTTTCCCTCATATAGACGCTTTCTGACGCCTCTGCAGCAGACAGCTTTTTTAAAACATAGTGACAAAAGAAGAAATTGCTCAGAACGAGCAATTTCTCCTTTTGCCACAATGTTTTCCACTTTTAGTCATAGGTTATCCATTCATTTATAGAGATTTTCTATCTTTTGATAAAATATGTTCAAAGTCGTCTGCTGCAGAATTGTCATATGAGGGAAAGGGTTAAGAGTTTTAAAACAAATATGTTTAGGTCTAGAATTATTTCTTTTGTGATTATTTTAATGTTGACATTAATTTTTTTTATCAGACTTAATCCTTTACCACGTGCAGGCGCATCTGCAACTGATTACAGTGTTTTTTCTTAATCCAAATTTGGGCCGAAATTGGGCCCCATTTACAATCAAAAGACACCTCTTTCTTTCACAAAAGTAGGCCTAAAATTCACAAAATCTGCCTTTCATCACATTTTACATGTCACATTTGAAAGGGCCTTGGTCACAAAACAGCAAGAAAAAACACTGGATTACCTTTGACTTAATGTTTTAAAAATGATCGGCTGCGAGTTACTTAAGTCTAGGAATGCATTATGGGTCAAATGGCCCTAGGTTCATTTCCTGAAGTAGAAAATCATATCAAATAATGGTTTGAATTTTTGCTCTATCTTGATGTTTGCTTCCTTTATATTTCAGAACTGGTTCATTCAGTGACAGCGGAAGTGAATCCACAGAAAGTGAACTCTCCCATTCCTACGATATCTTGCCAGACATGGACTTCGGTATGTATATTGATTATTCACTGAACTTCACTCATTCATTTGCACTCAGAATTGAAGATTATGTGACTTATGGTCTATTTCGGGAAAACTTCTTAGTAGTCAGGACCTCAGCTGTAAGTCACTTATGTCAAAAAATGCAGAAAAAATGAAGTACTGAAAGATTTTTCAAAGTTGGGAATCTGTTGATGACAATGATTTTCTTACAGGTACTAATGGAAAAATCCCTAACTATTACTTCTCGATTTCAACCTGAGCATTCAATTACATATCAAACTAGGAATTTGTATTCTGTCTATGTGCAACTTTGTTTCCCACTTAGCCATAGTAAGGTTCAAATGACAATGTGTGAATTCAATTCACTGAGAGATTCATTTTAGTGCCCACAACATCGGTTCAATTTGAGTTATCACAGAATCAATGGGCAAAGCACAACTCTACTCCTCCTTAATCCTTTGTAAAAAAAAAAAGATAAACCCTTTCCCTCATACGACAATTCTGCAGCAGACGACTTTGAACATATTTTGTCAGATGGATAACCTATGACTAAAAGTGGAAAACATTGTGACAAAAGGAGAAATTGCACGTTCTGTGCAATTTCTTCTTTTGTCACTATGTTTTCAAAACGCCGTCTGCTTTAACCTTTTGCCTCATACAACAATTCTGCAGCAGACGACTTTGAACATATTTTGTCAAAAAATAGAAAAATCTCTACAATTGAATGGATAACCTATGACTAAAAGTGGAAAAACATTGTGGCAAAAGGAGAAATTGCACGTTCTGTGCAATTTCTTCTTTTGTCACTATGTTTTCAGAAAGCCGTCTGCTGCATAGGCGTCAGAAAGTGACTCCTTTTTCAATTAAATAGGTGCACACAGACGGAGATCCAATACAGCCCAGAAGCTTGAAAGAATGAAGAAAGAGAAACGAAACCAGAGCAAAGTCAAGCAAATCACATGGAAAGATGATAAAGCTGGATATAATGGTATATATATTAACCCTTTCCCACATACAACAAATGTGCAAAAGACAACTTTGAAAGATTTTGTCAAAAATGCATGTGTATAAATGGGAGAATTATTATTTAACAGGGTTGAAAACGGTTTGCCACAATGTTTTCAAAAGTCTTCTGCTGCAGAGGTGTCAGAAAGTATCTGTATTTGGGGAAGGGTTGATTATTATGATCAAAGCTCTTGTTCATGGAAGAAATTCTTGTTCTTAATCCTTTCCCACCTGCAGACACATTTTAACGCAATAGCAGCAGACGACTTTTGAAAACATGATGAGCAATTTATCATTTGGCCACAATGTTTTCAACTTTATTTATCAATTAGGCTTTTATTCAGATTTTTCAATTTTTTTTCACCATGTTTTAAACATTGTCTGCTACAGATTTGTTGTATGTGGGAAAAGGTCAGATCCTTATTTGACCTCCAAACCAGCATCTTACCGTTTATTTGAGTAATATTTAGAGAGAAACATTGAGCAAAAATGCCAGTTATCTCCCTGTTTTTATTTAGGCGTATAGAATCTGTTATTACTATTATTATAATATTATTTAAGTTGATGACAAGGGACATTTGTTCGAAAAGAAAATGTTGTTGAGTCCACCTGACCAGTCGAGTCCACCATTATCAAGGTTGGCAGAGTTGATAGACAATAGCGCCAATATGGGAGATAACCCATTTCTGGAATTTGCCAAGTTTGATGGGAAAGTATGTGTCATTTTATAATTTCACCATCTTGTTGAACGTATTTTTTGTTTGTCTTTATGTGTTGCCTGCTCTGATAGGATGACACTTTAAGATCACTTTTTAATTGTTGCTCCTCCAACTATCTGTCTGTCATGCTTTGATTTAAGAGTACTTGCTCCATTTGTGTGGAAAATTTTGTAAGGTAAAACTTGCTCGTCTCAGGATTCGAACCCTCAACCTTAGGCACAATAAGTAGTTGCTTACCAGTGCACCAATGAATGACTTTGGTTAAAGTCTGTTGTACAAGTGCTTCATTGATTGACATATTTTAACATTTGTAAAATTGGAATAACATATATATACACATGTACTTGTGAAACAGGTTTTGAGCAAATTTCTCCTTTTCCCATCATGTTTTCAACGTCTAATTCTGGCAAGTCTTGGAGAAAACATGAAGAGATGCTGAAAACATTGTGGGAAATGGAGGAATGATTATGTTAAACAATTTCTCTTATTCTTTCCATGCTGTGAAGGCTTTCTTTTGTATTAGTGATGAAGTTTACCTCTTTTTTTCCAGGCAAGTGTTGGAGTCAATACAAAGAAGATTGAAATCTTTCTGACCATGGCCACGCCTGAAGACAGACCCTATCCAATGACAGTGGTGGTAATATCCTCGGCGAAAATACAAGACTTGGTCGGATTGATATGCTGGCAGTATACCATAGAAATGAGGGAACCCTTCTTACAGTCAGTTATTAATATTAAATCTTATACAATTACTTACAATCAGTTATTAATGCTTACCATTTAACAGATTTATGTGCCTAGATTCCATTGGAAAATATTGTTGAATAACTGCTTATAGGTCACAATACACCAAATAAATTCCTTCTTTGTTTCAATGTAAATCAACCAGTTTCAACCCTCACTTGTTACACCTTCTAAACGTTTTACAGGTAGAATAACACCCTATATCATTGAAAAGAGGGAGGGGTAATGTATTATGCAAGAAATAATTCACCCCATGAAGATGGTTACCGTCATTATGAACAAATCGGGCTGTGACGAAACTGGTTTTTCATATACTCTACTTTGTTTCTGTTTGGCAGATTCATTTTAAAGTGGTCACATTTATACCTTGTGATCAGGATAACCAAATCAAACCTTTCCAGTGCATCCTATACACATATACAATGAATTTAAACTCAATGTCATATATTCAATGCATTCTGGTGAAGGTATATACTCATTTCTACGCAAACAAAGGTTTATTTAAGGTCTATTTGGCTGTAGATCAGCATGGCCATGGATGTATCTGGAGTTATTTTACTTAAACAATGTGAGAAGGCAGTCGGTTCAGGTATTCCATAAAAAAAAATCTCAGACACTGTGTTTCACCAAACTTACTGTCCTGTAAATGTTTAGCCCTTTCCCAACTTAAACAAAACTGCAGCAGACGACTTAAGAATATCATTGCAAATACGTGGAAAAGCACCTTAAATATAATTATAATTACTGAAAAGAGTTGAAAACATTGGGGCAAAAGGAGAAATGGCTCGTTTTGAGCCATTTCTCCTTTTGTAACAATGTTTTCAAAAGTCGTTTGCTAGAGATGCTTCAAAATGTGTCTTCAAGTTGGAAAGGGTTAAGTTCCTTGGCATGGACAGATTACTGATGTAGGAACGACAGGAAATGCATGTTCCACTGGATTTAACTTGAAAAATTTATCAAACAGCGTTAAATCTTTATTACAGAGATAACACAGACATGTATGGTCTACACATCGCTGAGGACGACGGGGAGGTGGACACAGACTTTCCCAGCCTAGACAGTAAAGAACCCGTATCAAAATTTGGTTTTACAAAGCTCGCCCTCGTTGAGAAAGAGATGGCAAGTAACACCAGCAAGCCAAATCATATTGTTACAGTGTATGTATATCCATAGTTACAAATTGTGTGTTTCAAATGCAGAATTTCAACCCTATCCTATTTGCAGACGCAATTTACTCAATTTACTCAAATTTGCAGCAGACGAGTTTGAAAGCATTGTTATAAAAAGAGAAATTTCCATAAGTGGAATTTCTCCTTTTCCAACAATGTTCTGACCTCTGTTCATTCACCCTTTCCCACATACAACAGATCTGCAGCAGACTTCTTTGAAAACATACTGGCAAAAATGTGAAATATCTCCATAAATGAGAGTTAAAAGTATCAAAGAGTTGAAATCATAATTGCGGTAAAAGGAAAAATTGCTCATTATGAGAAATTTCTTCTTTTGCCACAGTATTTTCAAAATACGTCTGCTGCAGAGGTGTCAGAAAGTGTCTACATTTGGGAAAGGGTTAATAAGGCCCCCCCCTTTGAAGGTGAGGGGGTATATTGCTTTGCACATGTCGGTCAGTCCTTCTGTAGACCAGAGCTTGTTTGATTGATCACTTGATAATGCTTGAACCTACAGTTGTCAAACTTGGCAGGAAGGTTGGGCATGACCAGCAGATTGAGGGCTTGGCGTGAAATAGTTGTAACTGAAATTGATATTTTTTTACCAATGTAAAACACTCCACCATAAAGTAAACAATGGAAATTTAGGTGTCATTGCTCGTTCTGAGCAATGGCACCTAAATTTGCATTGTTTACAAAGGGGTCAAAATTGCCCCTAAATCAGGGTTTTCAAAGTAGATTTTTAGTTACAACTGTTTCACGCCAAGCCCTTGAGATGACCCTTATGGATTTTGATGTTATCCTGTCAAAACTCAAGGTCACAATGAATTTGAATACAATAAGGCCGATTGATCAGAAATGACTAATGAGCTCCCCATTTTGGTTCATGCATATTTTATTCAATCTTCCACATGTTTCTGACAATGTGTCGCTCAGGGGGGGGCATAATGTTTGACAAACATCTCTTGTTACTAGTAGTCTTTCAAAAGATATTTTTTATCTGTTTTCTAAGTTGTTTTCTGCAGATATGTTGGATGTGAGAAATGGTAAAGGCTATGATCTTTAACCGTTTCCCACCTGCAGACGCATTTTGATGCAATAGCAGCAGACGACTTTTGAAAACATTGTGGCCAAAGGTCCTTTGACCACAATGTTTTCAACTTTATTTGATATTTTATGGAGATTTTTCAGGTTTTTGCCACTATGTTTTCTAAGTCGTCTGCTGCAGATATGTGGGAAAGGTTTAAGTGGGAGATGGTTAAAAATGGTTCTAGTTGCTTCCCTACTTGACTTGTTAGGATAGCATCCCTCTTTTTGTTAACTTAAATGTAGTACTACTTGGCAATATTGACCTGATCCCGACCTTTTGTGCACAATAGTCTTAGTTCACCTATGTACGAATTGCAATGTGATCACATTTTGTCCGGCGTCCGTCATGCGTCGTCAACATTTGCCCTTGTTAACACTCTACAGGCTACATTTTGTATCCGATCTTCATGAAAGTTTATCAAAACATTCATCTCCATCAAATCTTGGACAAGTTGGAAAATTTAGGTCAAAAATTAGGTCACTAGGTCAAATTGAAGGGAAATCTTGTTAACAGTCACTCTGAAGGCTACATTTTCAACTTGGACATGTTGAAACTTAATCAGAATGTTTGTCTTGATGATATGTAAGTCAAGTTCGAACATGGGTCATGTCGGGTCAAATTGAAGGAAAATCTTGTTAACACTCCAGAGGCTGCAATTTTTGCTTCAGCAGTTTGAAGTTTTGTCAGAATGTTTGTCTTAAAAGTATCTAGGTCAAGTTTGAATATGGGTCATATAGGGTCTTATTTTTTTGCTTCAGCAGCTTGAAATTTGGTCAGAATGTTAAGCTGAATGATATCTAGGCCAAGTTCGAATATGGGTCATGCCGGTGTCGTATAGTATTATGACCCCCGCGGTTAAATGACCCGCGGGTCGTTTTACCGCTATTGTAAAATGACCCGCCCTATTGTAAAATGACCCCCCCTATTTTTTCCATCTTATTCCTTTTTTAATGTAGTATTTGCAATAGTTCAGTGCACAATAGCCTGTTTGGAAACACAATATAGCGTGACCAGTCAATTATGATGAACTTAAAATAATTAAGATGTATGTGTGTGTCGGGGGGTCACTTTACCATGGCCATAGTAAAATGACCCCCCCCCCCCCCCCTATTTTTTTCATCTTATACTATTTCATTGTACTATTTATAATTACAAAGTCAATAATAAACTGCATTGATTTAAAATTTAGTTTTATGAGTGAATTATAATAATAAAAAAAAAGATTTTGGAGGGGGGGGGTCACTTTACCATGGCCATAGTAATATGACCCCCCTCCCCCCCTCTATTTTTTTCATCTGATACTATTTCATTGTACTATTTATAATTACAAAGTCAATAATAAACTGTATTTTTTTTTAATTTAGTTTTATCGGTGAATTACAATAAAATAAAAAGGAATTTGGAGGGGGTGGGGGGGTCACTTTATCATGGCCATAGTAATTTGGAGGGGGGGGGGGGGGGGGTCACTTTACCATGGCCATATTTAAATGACCCCCCTATTTTTTTCATCTTATACTATTTCATTGTACTATTTATAATTACAAAGTCAATAATAAACTGTATATTTTTTTTAATTTAGTTTTATCGGTGAATTACAATAAAATAAAAAGGAATTTGGAGGGGGTGGGGGGTCACTTTATCATGGCCATAGTAATTTGGAGGGGGGGGGGGGGGGGTCACTTTACCATGGCCATATTTAAATGACCCCCCTATTTTTTTCATCTTATACTATTTCATTGTACTATTTATAGTTACAAAGTCAATAATAAACTGTATTGATTTAAAATTTAGTTTTATCAGTGAATTATAATTTAAAAAAGGAATTTGGAGAGGGGGTCACTTTACCATGGCCATAGTAAAATGACCCCCCCCCCCCCCCCCCCCCCCCCCCCCCCCATTTTTTTCATCTTATACTATTTCATTGTACTATTTGGAGGAGGGGTCACTTTACCATGGCCATAGTAAAATGACCCCCCCCCCCCCCCCCCCCCCCTATTTTTTTTCATCTTATACTATTTCATTGTACTATTTATAGTTACAAAGTCAATAATAAACTGTATTGATTTAAAATTAAGTTTTATCAGTGAATTATAATCAAAAAAATAAAGGAATTTGGAGGGGGGGTCACTTTACCATGGCCATATTTAAATGACCCCCCTATTTTTTTCATCTGATACACTATTTCGTTGTTCTATTTATAGTTACAAAGCCAATAATAAACTGTATTGATTTAAAATTTAGTTTTATCGGTGAATTATAATTAAAAAAAAGGAATTTGGAGAGGGGGGTCACTTTACATGGCCATAGTAAAATGACCCCCCCTATTTTTTTCATCTTATACTATTTCATTGTACTATTTATAGTTACAAAGTCAATAATAAACTGTATTGATTTAAAATTAAGTTTTATCAGTGAATTATAATCAAAAAAATAAAGGAATTTGGAGGGGGGGTCACTTTACCATGGCCATATTTAAATGACCCCCCTATTTTTTTCATCTGATACACTATTTCGTTGTTCTATTTATAGTTACAAAGTCAATAATAAACTGTATTGATTTAAAATTTAGTGTTATCGGTGAATTATAATTAAAAAAAAGGAATTTGGAGAGGGGGGTCACTTTACCATGGCCATAGTAAAATGACCCCCCCCCTATTTTTTTCATCTTATACTATTTCATTGTACTATTTATAGCTACAAAGTCAATAATAAACTGTATTGATTTAAAATTTAGTTTTATCAGTGAATTATAATAAAAAAAATAAAGGAATTCGGAGGGGGGGTCACTTTACCATGGCCTTATTTAAATGACCCCCCAATTTTTTCATCTTATACTATTTCATTGTACTATTTATAGTTACAAAGTCAATAATAAACTGTATTGATTTAAAATTTAGTTTTATCAGTGAATTATAATAAAAAAAATAAAGGAATTTGGAGGGGGGGTCACTTTACCATGGCCATATTTAAATGACCCCCCTATTTTTTTCATCTGATACACTATTTCGTTGTTCTATTTATAGTTACAAAGTCAATAATAAACTGTATTGATTTAAAATTTAGTTTTATCGGTGAATTATAATTAAAAAAAAGGAATTTGGAGAGGGGGGTCACTTTACCATGGCCATAGTAAAATGACCCCCCCCCCCTATTTTTTTCATCTTATACTATTTCATTGTACTATTTATAGCTACAAAGTCAATAATAAACTGTATTGATTTAAAATTTAGTTTTATCAGTGAATTATAATAAAAAAAATAAAGGAATTTGGAGGGGGGGTCACTTTACCATGGCCATATTTAAATGACCCCCCTATTTTTTTCATCTTATACTATTTCATTGTACTATTTATAGTTACAAAGTCAATAATAAACTGTATTGATTTAAAATTTAGTTTTATCAGTGAATTATAATAAAAAAAATAAAGGAATTTGGAGGGGGGGGGGGGGGGGGTCACTTTACCATGGCCATATTTAAATGACCCCCCTATTTTTTTCATCTGATACACTATTTCATTGTTCTATTTATAGTTACAAAGTCAATAATAAACTGTATTGATTTAAAATTTAGTTTGATCGGTGAATTATAATAAAAAAAAAAAGGAATTTGGAGGAGGGGTCACTTTACCATGGCCATAGTAAAATGACACCCCCCTATTTTTAGCTCACCTGAGCTTTGCTCAAGGTGAGTTATTGTGATCGCCTTTTGTCCGGCGTCCGGCGTCCGTCGTCCGTCGTCCGTCGTGCGTCGTCCGTCGTGCGTCAACTTCTTCTCCTCAGTAACCAGTGGGTCAATTTGGATGAAACTTCACAGAAAGCATCCTCTCAATGACCTCACCAGAATTCCTTCAAATTTTTGGGATCCATGCAAAATTCTGGTTTCCATGGCAACGAAACCGAAAAAACTTCAAAATTCTTCTTCTCCCAAACTGGTTGGCAGATTTTCAAATAATTTTGTAGAAATGTTCCTTAGATGACCCACTTTCAGATTCCTTCAAGCCATGTTGATTGGTTAAAAAACATGGCCGCCAGTGGGCAGGGCTATTTTGTATTATATGACTATAGTGAAAACTTAAAAAATCTTCTCCTCCAAAAGTGTCGGGCCGATTTTCAAATAATTTTGTAGAAATGTTCCTTGGGTGATCCTCTATCAGATTCCTTCAAGCCATGTTGATTGGTCAAAAAGCATGGCCGCCAGAGGGCGGGGCTATTTTGCCTTTTATGGCTATAGTGAAAACTTAAAAAATCTTCTCTTCCATAAGTGTCGGGCCGATTTTCAAATAATTTTGTAGAAATGTTCCTTGGGTGACCCTCTATCAGATTCCTTCAAGCCATGTTGATTGGTCGAAAAACATGGCCGCCAGGGGGTGCGGGGCTATTTTGCCGTATATGGCTATAGTGAAAACTTAAAAAATCTTCTCCTCCGAAAGTGTCAGGCCGATTTTCAAATAATTTTGTAGAAATGTTCCTTGGGTGACCCTCTATCAGATTCCTTCAAGCCATGTTGATTGGTCGAAAAACATGGCCGCCAGGGGGGCGGGGCTATTTTGCCTTATATGGCTATAGTGCAAACTTAAAAAATCTTCTCCTCCAAAAGTGTCAGGCCGATTTTCAAATAATTTTGTAGAAATGTTCCTTGGGTGATCCTCTATCAGATTCCTTCAAGCCATGTTGATTGGTCAAAAAGCATGGCCGCCAGAGGGCGGGGCTATTTTGCCTTTTATGGCTATAGTGAAAACTTAAAAAATCTTCTCTTCCATAAGTGTCGGGCCGATTTTCAAATAATTTTGTAGAAATGTTCCTTGGGTGACCCTCTATCAGATTCCTTCAAGCCATGTTGATTGGTCGAAAAACATGGCCGCCAGGGGGGGCGGGGCTATTTTGCCTTATATGGCTATAGTGAAAACTTAAAAAATCTTCTTCTCCGAAAGTGTCAGGCCGATTTTCAAATAATTTTGTAGAAATATTCCTTGGATGACCCACTTTCAGATTCCTTCAAGCCATGTTGATTGGTTAAAAAACATGGCCGCCAGTGGGCAGGGCTATTTTGTATTATATGACTATAGTGAAAACTTAAAAAATCTTCTCCTCCAAAAGTGTCGGGCCGATTTTCAAATAATTTTGTAGAAATGTTCCTTGGGTGATCCTCTATCAGATTCCTTCAAGCCATGTTGATTGGTCAAAAAGCATGGCCGCCAGAGGGCGGGGCTATTTTGCCTTTTATGGCTATAGTGAAAACTTAAAAAATCTTCTCTTCCATAAGTGTCGGGCCGATTTTCAAATAATTTTGTAGAAATGTTCCTTGGGTGACCCTCTATCAGATTCCTTCAAGCCATGTTGATTGGTCGAAAAACATGGCCGCCAGGGGGGGGGCGGGGCTATTTAGCCTTATATGGCTATAGTGAAAACTTAAAAAATCTTCTTCTCAGAAAGTGTCAGGACCGATTTTCAAATAATTTTGTAGAAATGTTCCTTGGATGTCCCACTTTCAGATTCCTTCAAGCCATGTTGATTGGTCAAAAAACATGGCCGCCAGTGGGCAGGGCTATTTTGTATTATATGACTATAGTGAAAACTTAAAAAATCTTCTCCTCCAAAAGTGTCTGGCAGATTTCCAAATAATTTTGTAGAAATGTTCCTAGGGTGACCCTCTATCAGATTCCTTCAAGCCAAGTTGATTGGTCGGAAACTATGACTGCCAGGGGGGCGGGGCTTATATAGCTAAAGTTAAAAAAAAAAAACAGGTGAGCGATTCCAGGGCCATCATGGCCCTCTTGTTTTCATCTTATACTATTTCATTGTACTATTTATAGTTTACAAAGTCAATAATAAACTGTATTGATTTAAAATTTAGTTTTATCAGTGAATTATAATAAAAAAAATAAAGGAATTTGGAGGGGGGGGGGGGGGGGGGGTCACTTTACCATGGCCATATTTAAATGACCCCCCTATTTTTTTTCATCTGATACACTATTTCATTGTTCTATTTATAGTTACAAAGTCAATAATAAACTGTATTGATTTAAAATTTAGTTTGATCGGTGAATTATAATGATAAAAAAAAAGGAATTTGGAGGAGGGGTCACTTTACCATGGCCATATGGTCATACTTAATTTTGTTTCCTTTCAATCTATTCTGCACTTAATAATGACACCCCAGCAATTAGTACATTAAAATGGGTTAAAATGTATAAAAAATAAATAAAATAAGGGGAGTCGTTTTACAATGGCCATGGTAAAATGACCCCCCACACCTAACCCTTATTTTTTTTCCTTGTTTTAATTCACTAGTCATACTTAATTTTGATTCCATACAATCTATTCTGCACTTAATAATGGCAAATAAAACATAAAAATGGGATAAGATGTATAAAACAATTAAATATCGGGAGTCATTTTACAGGGGGGGGGGGGTCATTTTAGTATGCCCATGGTAAAATGCCCCCCCTCTCCCACCTAACACTTGTTTTTTTTTTACTTATCGAAATTCACTGGACATACTTAATTTTGATTCCAAAGATGTATAAAAATAAATAAATATGGGGAGTCGTTTTACAATGGCCATGGTAATATGACCCCCTTTATCATATTTTTTATATTTGATCATATTTCATTGGTAACACTAGTTTTTCTTTCCATACCATCTTTTATGCTTAAATAATTGCAAACAGTACATTAAAAAAGGATTCAGATGAAAATGTTAGGGGGGGGTCATTTTACAATGGGGGGAGTCATTTTACCATAGCGGTAAAATGACCCGCGGGTCATCTTACCATATAGTAAAATGACCCGTGGGTCATTTTACAGGCGGGTCAAAATAATATATGACACCGGGTCAAAAACTAGGTCACTATAGGCCAAATGGAAGGGAAATATTGTTAACACTCTAGGGGCCACATTTTCAACTTGAGTGTGTTGAAACTTTTTCAGAATGTTTGTTTTGATGATATATAGGTCAAGTTCGAACATGGGTCACATTGGGTCAGAAACTAGATCACTAGGCCAAATTGAAAGAAAATCTTGTTAACTCTGTAGAAACCGCTTTTTTTTGCTACAGCTAGGTCACTAGGTCAAATTGAAGGAAAATCTTGTTAACACCCTTTATTAAAAAGAGTTGAAAACATTGTGGCAAATGGTGAAATTGCTCATCATGAGCAATTTCACCTTTGCCACAATTTTTTCAAAAGTCGTCTGCTGCAGAGGCATCAGAAAGTGTCTACATGAGGTAAAGGGGTTAAAGAAAGAACTGATGGCTCCCCTACTTAGCCCACAGCTTTGTTTAATTTTGTTTTTTGTTTTTCTTCAGAAATATTCCAAATCGAGGATTTAACAAGTTTCAGATTGAGAGTGCTAGTATTTTGATGAAGGACATTTTACAAAAAGTCCTGAAAAGAAGAAAGATAAAAATTAGACCAGGTAAACACTACAATTTGATGAGATATAAAGCTTGTTTTTGACTTCCGAAACTGAAGAAACAACATCACCTACTAAGCTAATCTTTTTCGGTGGTCCTCTTTCAAAGTTGTTCACAAAATGAATTACATGTTCCTTGGATGACTCTCTACCAAGAATGTTGAAATAAGTCCGATTCGTTTAAACACATGGCCAGCAAAGGGCAGGGCTTGTTTTCCTTATATGTATATATAGTTAAAACTTGTTGTACAAAAGGACTGACACGATTTGAAAATGATTTGTCACACATGTTCAATGGGTGACCCTCTTGCAAGAGTGTTCAAATTATTCATATTGAATAAAATGGACGCCACAGAGTGGGGCTTGTTTTCCTTATATGTATGTATAGGGAAAACTTTAAAAATCGACCCTCTTGCAAGAGTGTTCAAATTATTGAATAAAATGAATGCCACAGGGTGGGCTTGTTTTCCTTATATGTATGTATAGTGAAAACTTTAAAAATCTTCTTGCCTAAAAGTGGAAGCTCGATTTGAAAATAATTTTGCACAAATATCCTTTTGGTGACCCTCTACCAAGATTGTCCAAATAATTCTGATCCATTGATAAACATGGCAACCAGAACCCATTGCTTGTTTTCCTTATATATATATATATATATATAAAGTAAAAATTTTGATAACTACTGAAGTTCTTTTGAATCAGGCGAGTGATATAGCACCATCATGGTCCTCTTCTCTAAATATTTGTTGGGTATTTTATGCCTTTTTCAACAATATTTCAGTTATATCATGGTGACAGAACAGTTATCCATGATCCAATGGTGTCAAACTAGTATAACCCTTTCCCTCATGTTGACACTTTCTGACGCCTCTGCAGCAGACGACTTTTGAAAACTTTGTGACAAAAGAAGAAATTGCTCAAAACGAGCAATTTCTCCTTTTGACACAATGTTTTCAACTTTGTTCAATAAGTATGTCTTCATTTAGGGAGATTTTCCACTTTATAGTTGAGATGTTTTCAAAGTCGTCTGCTGCAGATTTGTTGAATGTTGGAAAGGGATAATATTCTACCATGATCGATATCAGCACATTCAAGGTGTAGAAGATAAATTTTCCCCGTCTTCAAATTTCAGGTCAGTCCTATAATTTAGAAAAGCAGGGAGAGCCTGGGGTATCACTGGATCTCGATGGTACACTGGGCAGTATGGATACATATGAGTTTTGTCTAGTCAGAGAAAATAGTAAGTTTGAGTTTGTTGTTATTGTAACTTGAGCCAGAGCTCTAGATAGGCGCGTATTTATCTCTTAAATCCTTATTTCACACTATAGAATCCTTATTTCACACTATAGAATCCTTATTTCACACTAAAGAATCCTTATTTCACACTAAAAATTTTATCTCTAAAATCCTTATTTTACACCATAGAATCCTTATTTCACACTAAAGAATCCTTATTTCACACATAGAATCCTTATTTCACACTATAGAATCCTTATTTCACACTAAAGAATCCTTATTTCACACTAAAAAAAAAAAAAAAAAAGAAATCTCTAAAATCCTTATTTCACACTATAGAATCCTTATTTCACACTAAAGAATCCTTATTTCACACTATAGAATCCTTATTTCACACTATAGAATCCTTATTTCACACTAAAGAATCCTTATTTCACACTATAGAATCCTTATTTCACACTAAAGAATCCTTATTTCACACTAAAAAATTTATCTCTAAAATCCTTATTTCACACTATAGAATCCTTATTTCACTCTAAAGAATCATTATTTCACACTATAGAATCCTTATTTCACACTAAAGAATCATTATTTCACAATTTCACACTAAAGAATCCTTATTTCACACTAAAAAAATTATCTCTAAAATCCTTATTTCACACTATAGAATACTTATTTCACACTAAAGAATCCTTATTTCACACTATAAAATCCTTATTTCACAATATAATCCTTATTTCACACTATAGAATCCTTAGAATCCTTATTTCACACTATATAATCCTTATTTCACACTAAAGAATCCTTATTTCGCACTATAGAATCCTTATTTCACATAAAAGAATCTGACACTCAAACCCTATGTAAAAAAAAAAATAAAAAAAATAAAGCTTATATTAATCACGCTCAATGTCTGCTTACTGGATACTTAACCCTTTCCCTCATACGGCAATTCTGCAGCAGACGACTTTGAACATATTTTGTCAAAAGATAGAATGGATAACCTATGACAAAAAGTGGAAAACATTGTGGCAAAAGGAGAAATTGCACGTTTTGTGCAATTTCTTCTTTTGTCACTATGTTTTCCAAAAGCCGTCTGCTGCAGAGGCATCAGAAAGCGTCTATATGAGGGAAAGGGTTAACCAGTACTCGCACCGTTATGTAATACCCTATGTAATAGGTACTCAAAAGAATCCACAACAAATGGTTTGATCTTGTCATAAGAGAAATATTGCTGGGGAAAAAGAGCAGTTTACTCCTTCTTTTATATACCTCTGCAGAGGTCTAAATACTTGGGGTGTCTTTTGTTTTCTTCTATCCTCATTTGATATCCTAAGCTTATGCTTTGGCCTTTGTTATTTTCAAAATTCGAGCAATATAATCATATCAGTCGCTTTATGCAAAACGATTGGAACAACATCTAGTTACAAGAAATGGTTACAATTATTTTGCATGATGCTCAAAAATTATAAGAAGCGTCGGGCAAAATGGGAACTTGCTGCATCTACATATAGCAAAGAATATGGCAAGCATTTGCATATGCTTCCGTAGTGTAGTTGTTTAACCCTTTCCCACATACAACTTATCTGGAGCAGACGACTCTGAAAACACTTAGGCATTGTTATGAAATAAAATCATAAAAGAAAGTTATATCACTGAATGGAGTTGAAAACGTTGTGGCAAAAGGAGAAATTGCTCATAATGAGCAATTTCTGCTTTTGTCACAATGTTTTTTCAAAAGTCGTCTGCTGCATCTGCCTCAGAGAAGCGTTTGTAAGTGGGAAAGGTTAAAGAGCTAGAGTCCAGGGTTTGATCCAGGGTCGGGTCATGCCAAAGACTTTAACCTTTTCCCTCATGTAGACGCTTTCTGATGCCTCTGCAGCAGACAACTTTTGAAAATACTGTGACAAAAGGAGACATTGCTCATAACAAACAAATTTCTTTCTTTTGTCCTATATATAAGTGTATCTTTTTACAGGTTCAAGGGGAGATTCAATCTATGTGGAGGATTCTAATTCATCAGCGATTGCCGAGTCATTAACTAGTCATCAGTATAAATCATACATTGTGGACATGATCCATAAAATACGGACCAACACTGAAGTTCAACTGGGTAAATTTATCTACAAATCTTACTGTATCTACTTACATAATAAATCATACATCTCAGGGATATAGATAAGGGGATTTTTCATGTTTTTTAGCTCTACTGGCCAAAGGCCAGAAGGGCTTATATATGTCGTGGCGATTCGTCCGTCGTCCGTCCGTAAACAATTTCTTGTTAACACGATACAGTCTTCACTTTTGATTGTATCTCAACCAAACTTATACAGTAGTTAGATATCCATGAGAGCTCGGTTCCTTTCGAAAACCAGCCACAGATCCGCCCATGCATGACTGGATTATGGCCCTTGAAATGGTCAAAATTGCTATAAAAGAGATTGTTAACACGATACAGTCTTCACTTTTGATTGTATCTCAACCAAACTTATACAGTAGTTAGATATCCATGAGAGCTCGGTTCCTTTCGAAAACCAGCCAGATCTACCCATGCATGACTGGATTATGGCCCTTGAAATGTTAACACGATACAGTCTTTATTTTTAGCTCACCTGTGCACGAAGTGCTCAAGGTGAGTTATTGTGATCGCCCTATGTCCGGCGTCCGTCGTCCGGCGTCCGTCAACATTTTCTCCTCTGTAACCGGTGGGTCAACTGGGATGAAACTTCACAGAAAGCATCCTCTCAATGTCCTCACCAGAATTCCTTAAAATTTTTGGGATCCATGCAGAATTCTGGTTGCCATGGCAACGAAACGAAAAAAACTAGTGAAAACTTAAAAAATCTTCTTCTCCGAAAGTGTCAGGCCGATTTTCAAATAATTTTGTAGAAATGTTCCTTAAGTGACCCACTTTCAGATTCCTTCAAGCCATGTTGATTGGTCGAAAAACATGGCCGCCAGGGGGGGCGAGGCTATTTTGCCTTATATGGCTATAGTGAAAACTTAAAAAATCTTCTCCTCCGAAAGTGTCGGGCCGATTTTCAAATAATGTTGTAGAAATGTTCCCTGGATGACCCTCTATCAGATTCCTTCAAGCCATGTTGATTGGTCGAAAAACATGGCCGCTAGTGGGCAGGGCTATTTTGCATTATATGGCTATAGTGAAAACTTAAAAAATCTTCTCCTCCAAAAGTGTCTGGCCGATTTTCAAATAATTTTGTAGAAATGTTCCTAGGGTGACCCTCTATCAGATTCGTTCAAGCCAAGTTGATTGGTCGGAAACTATGGCTGCCAGGGGGTGGGGCTTATATAGCTAAAGTGAAAAAAAAAATCAGGTGAGCGATTCCAGGGCCATCATGGCCCTCTTGTTTATTGTATCTCATCCTTTCGAAAACAAGCCAGATCCGCCCCATGCATGACTGGATTATGGCCCTTGAAATGGTCAAAATTGCTATAATAGAGCTTGTTAACACGATACAGTCTTTATTTTTTATTGTATCTCAACCAAACGTATACAGTAGTTAGATATCCATGAGAGCTTGATTCCTTTCGAAAACAAGCCAGATCCGCCCCATGCATGGCTGAATTATGGCCCTTGAAATTGTCAAAATTGCTATAATACAGCTTGTGAACACAATAGAGCTTCCATTTACTATCTGATCTTCACCAAACTTAGATGGTATTTGAATATTGATGACATATTGGTTCCTTTTGAAACAAGCCAGATCAATGCCAGTAGAGCATAGGCCCTCATGGGCCTCTTGTTTAAAAATGCTGATCTAATCTGAACTTCAAACTAGGATTTGGCTTGTGCAAATGACTCCACCAGGTCTTCGCAGCAGGCGACTTTTGAAAACATTGTTGCAAAGTGAGAAAAAGAAATGCTTATAACGAGTAATTTCCCTTTTGCGACATTTAGTCAGCTCTGTTAACCCTTTCCCTCATATAGACGCTTTCTGACGCCTCTACAGCAGACGGCTTTTTGAAAACATAGTGACAAAAGAAGAAATTGCACAAAACGTGCAATTTCTCCTTTTGACACAATGTTTTCCACTTTTTGTCATAGGTTATCCATTCAATTATGGAGATCTTCTATGCTTTGACAAAAAACGTTCAAAGTCGTCTGCTGCAGAATTGTCGTATGAGGGAAAGGGTTAAATAATTACATTCATTTATAGCTTTTTCAAGTCTGCTGCTGATTTGTCAAATGTCGGAAAGGCTTAATATGAACGCATTTTGATAAATTTGCAAAAGACGACTTTTGGTACAAAAAGAGCAATTACCGGTTCTCATAATGAGCAGATCCCCAGTCGCGGCACTACGGTCATGGTGGAGTGCCCTTGGGCAAGGTACATTTTCTAGCCTAGTACTGGTTTGTTTACCCAGGGATCATGAATAATTAAATTTAATTGCGCGCTAAATGACCTTAGCTGTCGATGCGCCATAAAACAATATACATTCATTCATTCATTCTCATAATGAGCAATTTCTCCTTTTGCCACAATGATTTCAACTTTATTCAATAAAGTTCTTTCATTTATTGCGAGTTTCTATAATGTTTACCTTTATGTTTTCCAAGTCGTCGGCTGCAAATTTGTTGTATGTGGGGAAGGTTTAAAAGGTTGAATCCGGTGTACTTCCAGGTGTCAGTGGAGAGAAGGTCGAGATGGACCCAGTGGCCAGTAAAAGTAGCACTCGGATTTTCCGACAGAGGGCCATCACCTACGACGCAGACACCATAGCCTCATGCGACATGATGGAGGAAAAAGACACAGGTAATATTTATATAAAAGCCTGTTTATCCTTTTCCAACATGCAGAAGGATTTTGACGCCTATGCAGCACACACAAGTTTTAAAAACATTGTGGCAAAAGGAGACAGCATAGCCTCATGCTACACGATAGAGGGAAAAAAAACCAGGTAATATTTATATAAAAGCCTGTTCATTCTTTTCCAACATGCAGAAGGATGTTGACGCCTATGCAGCACACAAGTTTGAAAAAACTTTGTTGCAAAAGGAGAATTTGCTCATGATGAGGCTGAAAAAAGGAAGAACCTGTTCTTCATGGGATTCGAATCTGGGATCTTTGGTATGAGATGCCAATGCTCTACCACACCAAAACTGTCTATAACTTGAAAATTTCGCAGAAAGTTCCCAGAATAATTAGCTCCCTATAGTCTATTTACAAAGGCAATTTTTTAATATGATGAAAAGATAAAAATCAAATCAAATATCCTGTACTATTAAACTAAAAACGTACTTAAATAATTGAATCAAGAACACGATATAAAACCAACTGTTCAAAGAAATATGGTCGTCAAACTCAAATTCCTTTGTGTTTAATATTTGTCATATATTTTCGTTTTATATTGTTTAACCCTTTCCCTCATATGACAATTCTGCAGCAGACAGCTTTGAACATATTTTGTCAACAAATAGAAATCTCTTTAATTTAATGGATAATCTGGGACTGAAAGTGAAAAAACATTGTGGCAAAAGGAGAAATTGCTCGTTTTAAGCAATTTCATCTTTTGTCAGTATGTTTTCAAAAAGCTTTCTGCTGCAGAGGCATCAGAAAGCGTCTATATGAGGGAAAGGGTTAAATGCTTTTCAATTTGACCATCAAGGGAGGTAATTAATGTAGTTCTGGGAACTTGGTATTAATAATGAAATTTTCATTACAGGTAAATCGGTGTTTAGGTTAACCTATCTAAGCAACCACGATTACAAGCACCATGATTTTGAGGCAGACAGAGATGTGGCCAGTGAAATCGTTCATAAGATAAACAACATTTTAGAACTGCGAATGAGTCCAGTGAGAAAAGAGTACAAAGTTATCAGAGACAAAAAATCAAGAAAAAGGGATTCTTTAAAGTTTACATAACACAGCAAAGGAATATGGATTCGTTAACACTTTCAAACATACAACAAAATTACAGCAGACGACTTTTTGAGCAATTTATCTTTTTTTCACAAAGTTTTTGAAAAGTCGTCTATCTATATTGGAAAGGGTTAACCTGCAGCAGACTTCTTTAAAGATATCTGTAAATGAAAAATTAATAATTGAATAGACCTGAAAACAAATCTGCAGCAGAGACTTTAAAAATGTAAAAATATGGAAAATTTCCGTAAATAAAAGTATAATTATTGAATAGGGCCGAAAACAAATTTGCAGCAGACTACTTTGAAAATTTCTTGGGGAAAATATGGAAGGTATCTTTAAAGGGACTGAAATCCAGATGGCACGAAAAAAAAAAAAAAATCTAATTCGCCCTAAATGTTATTCTTTATGTTATCCAAGTAAAACCAGGGTAGAAAATGTATCATTTTTTATCAATAAAGTGAACTTGAGTCGTTTTCAATTGTCCCGATGAAGGGGTTTCCTATTTAAAAATATTTACCCCGTTACTGACAGGGTAGAATTTGCGATGGAAAAAGTATCGAAAACAAGAAAATCTCACCGATTATAGGGGTATGTAATATGTCAGTTATCATATTTTGATGCCCCAAATACAAAAATAACACTTATTTTCTTAAAATTGGATTTTTTTTTTTTTTTTTTCCGACAGTTGGGTATCTGGAGTTCAGTCGCTTTAAATGAAAGTTAAATTATTGAATAGAGCTGGAAAAAATTATAGGATAATGAAAAATGGCTCATTATGAGCAACTCCTCCTTTTCTACACTGTTTTCAAAAATTTAATCAAGATAACATATCCGAACTGCAGCATGATTGGTGATATTAATTATATGTGCTGCTTGGGCAAAAAGAGGTCTGTTTGCATCTGCAAACTGTGAATACTCTGGTGAGCTTGTTGATATGCAATTTTTGTCAGAGCCTTCACTGCCAGCCTATATATAGTATACATCAATATGTAACTAGAAAAATATCATTTCTTGATGTACGGCAGTATTACTTAATGTGATTCCAACACAGTGTGAACAAAACTTTTTTCCTGATGCTGTTCACAACATGAGTGTTCAAAAATGTTAACAGCCTCAGTGGTGTAGTAGTTTGAGCGTCCACCTTAACCGTTTCCCACATACAAAAAATCTGCAGCAGACGACTTTGTTAACATAGTGACAAAAACCTGAAAAATCTCCATAAAACATAGTTTAATTGTTAAATAAAGTTGAAAACAATGTGACCAAAGGAGAAATTGCTCATCATGAGCAATTTCACCCATAGCCACAATGTTTTCAAAAATCGTCTGCTGCTACTGCGTCAAAATGCGTCTGCTTGTGGGAAAGGGTTAAGACTGGAAGACCTTGGCTTGATCCCTGATTGAGTCATACCAAAATCTTTAAAAATTGGAAGTAGTGGCTACGCTTCTTTGCGCACAGGATTTCATGGATAGCCATATGACTGATGCGCTGGTGTCAGTCAGGATACACTTACCGGCAGTACTGGTATTTTACTCAGGAAACGTTGTGATCAAGCTAGTATACTGTTTGTTGAAAGCTGTGTAAAATACTATTTACTTGATCACAAATTTGAATTACTATTGTACATATATTGATAAATTAACTCTTATTTCTTAAGAATTTAGAAAACTACTTTGAAAGCTTGTTCCACCTTTAATTGACCCATGTCTGCTTAATATTTAAAATTAACATGTCCAGCTTTGCATTTGAAAGAGTCCATAGCCAAATTTTAGAAATATCAAGATAAACATGTTGAGTTGAGCAGCAGACAGTATAGAGCCTGGTAAGACGGTGCGGTGCACCGCCTGGTCGGGTTCAACCTTCACAAAACTGATTCCATTAGTCAAAGGTTTAAACAGGTCATCTGTTAATTCTCTGATTAGCTTTTTGAAAGTTTATCCCTTTTGAAATAACATTTTTGGAAATGTAGTATCTATATGTAACTGGCAATTAAAAGAATTCTTGGAATTGTACCAAACACGACTTCATTATTCTTACTTTTTCTGTAATAAATGATTATTACTACCAGAACGTAAACAAACTATTTAATTTATGCCTGCATGTTACAAACAGAGTTACCATAAATCTCCTCAACATTAGTAATAACCCCTTTTCATTGTCGCATGCATACTGGTTTTATTCTTTCATTTACATGTGCAAAGAAACGGTCTTAACTTGATCTCGACCTTATTTGTGGAGCTATTGTTCCTTTTAGTTACAATAATCGCATTTGATACACTGTAAACCGGTAATTCTGCCCTTCATTCAGGTACAACATACATCCTAATATTTTCTGTACTTGAATATGATGTTTCTCTCTGTCCAATAAGTATATCAGATGAGGCCTGGGTATGGAATAATGGGGTTTGTATTTACAAACATGGATAGCTCGAAACATTGAAAGGACTGATGAGCTGATTCAGTTGATCTCTTGTTTGGTGACCCTTTACATTTGTTGTTGTTTTCGGGTAATTGTATTTGAAATAACAGCTGTTTAACCCTCAATAGATTCATGGTACAATTCTGTACTTGACTATGGTACAATATTTATCCCAATCTTTGCCATATTTCCTCTCACAATCTTGATTATCCTGTTTCTCTCTATCCAGCAGTAGCAACACCAATATAGTGGTACCTAGGTATGGAATAACATGGCCTGTACTTACAATGATTTATAGAATATTTCATTTGTTTTCCATGATAAATGATAAGGAATAAAATGTTGCCTTGTATTGTACAATATACGTGTGAGACTGAAGGTCGAGAGAGATGTAAATTTTCCCTCTTTCCGAGTGGCAAAATACAAATTTGCTTAACCCTTTTCCTGATACGACAATTCTGCAGCAGACGAATTTGAACGTATTTTGTCAAAACATAGAAAATCTATGACAAAAAGTGGAAAACATTGTGGCAAAAGGAGAAATTGCACGTTTTGTGCAATTTCTTCTTTTGTCACTATGTTTTCCAAAAGCTGTCTGCAGCAGAGGCGTCAGAAAGCATCTATATGAGGGAAAGGGTTAAGGCTACTGCAGCATAATTTCCCTTTTATAATATACCTTTTACAATTGTAAACAGAAAATAGACAACTTATAATTTAAATGCTTTCAAAAATGAAATAACTGATTTTACGCATGAAACTAAATCTTATTTTGAATGATGTGACTTACTTTGATGACGTCACATTACCATATTTGGAAATGTGTCTGTCACATTACCAAATGGAATTTTAATCCGTAGTGTTGTATTGGTGTGTGATATTCTCTGGAAAGTATGCAGGTATATACTATCGAGTTTATCCTCATTATAATGTTGCAACTCATAGTTTATAAACATGAAGCAAGTTTGAAGTGACTCTTCAAAAAGAACTAAATCAATTATATTTCCATACTCTATTTAATAAATAAACTACAATAGTGTAGGAAATGTAGAAATTCCTCATTATGAGCAGTTTCTCCTTTCGGAACAAAGCTTTTTAAAGCCATCTGCTGAAGATGCGTTTTCAAGTGGGGCTGAAGGTTTTTCCAACACTATTGTCAACTCTACACATTACGTTCACTTTCATTTGCACAGGTTTTCCGTATCCTAATGATACCATAGATGTTTTCAAAGTGTGCATATCTGGGAAAGAGTTGAACAAATAAACAAATGTGTAGCTATGGTGCCTAAGCGTATCTTCAATTCTAGCATCCATAATAAGTTGATATTGGTAGTTCACTTATATGTGAAACGTTCCAGTAGAACCCCCACATTGTGGACTGCGTAAAGTATCGACCCGGATCAGCCTAAGATTGCCGTGCAGGCTAACCCCATCTTCGCAAGCCAAGGGTAATTTGTCCATTACATTATCATAATTACATATGTACTCTGCGTAGTTACACATGTTGAACAGAATCCAGCCTGTTATACCGCTTCTAAACATCACATATTTAAGGTCTACGCCGTATATCCGTGGATTTAATTCTCGTCCCATGAACCAGTCGTAGATGATATTTGCTGAATATGAAGAAGAACATTATATTAAAAGGCATGGCTTGGGCACTGTACACTGGTACTAGTTTGTTAACCCAGGGATCATAAATAAGTGAACTAGTACTGGTTTGTAAACCCGGGGATCATGAATAAGTGAACTGGTACTAGTTTGTTAACCCAGGGATCATGAATAAGTGAACTAGTACTGGTTTGCAAACCCAGGGATCATGAATAAGTGAACTGGTACTAGTTTGTCAACCCATGGATCATGAATAAGTGATCTGTCGCCGTGATATAACTGATATAATGTTGAACACGGCATAGACAACCAATAACATAAAACTAAAAGGTATGAACATTACACTTAGCATAAAGAGTAATTAACGGATGTACTGGTCTCATCGGACTGAAGGTCGTATGGTTATTATAACGTTTACTTTTGGGCATTATAATTATTATTTTTTAATTGAAAGCAAATAAACTATTTGACCACTGAAAATGATTTTACTGCATTCTTTTATTGAAGTTCAGGGGGATATCATTAAGAGTGATGCGCCGGTGTCAGAATTAACCAAGGAAATCCCATGGTAGAACTGTTGAAAGCACCGCAAAGTCTACATAACAAACTTATTTGTTTTGCACTAGGAGATTTACCTGTATTGCCGTGCTTATTTTTGACCACCGTGTCAGATCCCTTTATGTAAAGTATCACACTAAGTATAACACAGAGAAACGCTGACGAGGTTAGGATATGGATCAACCACCTGGATACGGTTGCGAGCCTGTCCCCGAGTACAATACAAGCAGCTGCCATGTTCACGTCATCCTCGGTACCCAGGCTATTCATAAAATATATCATATTTATATATTATATATATATCATATGTTTAATGAATAGCCTGGGTACCGAGGATGTGTTCACGTGTAATACAACGAATGCTGACAATGGATAATAAAAATGAGCCAAAGGATTTGAGGTCTTAATCTACGTGAGCCGAAACCCAGTAACAACGCGAGCTGTCAATCCAGGGGTTGTGTATACAAACCCCAGCTTGGCCAAAATTCTTTCCGATGTTTGACAAAAGTCACTGTGACAAGCCTAATTCGTTTTCCAACAATGGGCTGACAATTTATGTGGAAAAGCAACCAGTTGCTTGGAAAGACTTGTGTGGAGTACTGGTGTTGGAAAGCCAGGAAGCAAATGGATAGGTGAACTGGCCGCCGTGATATTACTGAAAACTTGTTGAAAACGGTGTTTAATCAATCACTCAATACTCTCCGTAACGCTACCACATAAAGCTACATTGTCATAAGAATGATTAGGTTACAGTTATAGTTTTTTGTCAAAATATTCATCTAAGACCCTATTACATGTAGATGGACAGTGAATAGTCTAGTGGGACAGTGTGAATGTACAGGCTCATCGGATTCTTCACTGTGCGCAGATGCACCAAGACCTAACATACCTAGACGCTGCTGCTCGGATACTGTTAACCCTTTTCTTCATACGACAATTCTGCAGCAGACAACTTTGACTTCTGTTACCACAATGTTTTAACCCGATTGAATATGTGCTTTTATTTATAAAGATTTTCCATAATTATGTTAATCGACATGTTTTTAAAGGCGTCTGCTGCAGATTTGCTGTATGTGAGAAAGGATTATATCAAACTTACGCGACCAATAACATTTTAAATCCAGTATTGACTTCTCTCTCAGCATATAAACATACTGTGACGTGTTAACGAGGACATATATGTTTAATAGAGTAGACCATATTTCTTTTATCAGTTAAAATAAGGTCAGTGTTAGCGTTCTTAAGGCACTTTTTTGTTTGTATGGCAAGTATTGTCGCCGGTAAATTTTTATCGCGGCGAATATAACTAGCATGATAAATAGTCTACAAGTCGGGTTTATACGGCAAAATAGCCCCGCCCTCTGGTGGCCATGTATTTCGACCAATCAACATGGCTTGAAAATTGGCCAAATACTTTCGTCGGAGAAGATTTTTTCACTTTAGCCATATAAGGCAAAATAGCTCTGCCCCTGGCGGTCATGTTTTTCGACTAATCAACATGGCTTGAAGGAATATGATTGAGGGTCTCCCAAGGAACATTTCTACAAAAAAAAATATTTGAAAATCTGCCAAACACTTTCGGAGGAGAAGATTTTTCAAGTTTTCACTATAGCCATATTAGGCAAAATAGCTCCGTCCCCAGGTGGCCATGTTTTTCGACTAATCAACTTGGCTTGAAGGAATCTGATAGAGGGTCACCCAAGGAACATTTCTACAAAATTATTTGAAAATCGGCCCGACACTTTTGGAGGAGAAGATTTTTTGAGTTTACACTATTTTTTTCTTTCGGTTCCCATGGAAACAAGAATTTCGCATGGATCCATAACATTTGAAGGAATTTAGGAGAGGACATTGAGAGGATGCTTCCTGTGAAGTTTAATCCGAATTGGCCATGTGGTTAGGGATGAGAAGTTGTTTGAAGCAAAATGTTAACGGATGCACGCACGGACAATACGCTATGACATAAGCTCGACTGTCTTTCAGCTAAAAACTAGAAAAAATATTACCTTTCAAAGCTAAAACGTTAATTACATGTATTTCTATATTTAGATACATGTTCATGCATTCGATTTGGGAACATTTAAATGATTGATTTTCGACGGTATTTATTGGTTCACCTTACGTGTTTCTAGGCCTTGTCACATGTTTTCCACAAAACAAAAGGTCTGGCTACCTTTCCACATAGTCTATTTAACCCATTGGGCGAGGACAAAGACCGCTAGTCACAATGGCATGCCGTTACTCATCGGAAAGAGTGAATGGCCAAGCCAGGGTTCGAAATCAAGACTGATGGATTGATAGCCCGACTTCGTCAATACCGGGGCCATATTTGGGAACAGAAAAGGCTACATGTATTCATTTACCGATATATTTCTTATTATCTCAAAGAAAAACTGCAAACGTATATACATGTAAATCTGCTATTCCAAATATTGGTGTTGAGGGGAACGGCAAAGTTTGGATTGAGCCCTTCGAAAAAGTTTCATTGGCGAACTGGCGAACATTGTTGGCGATGGTTTGAAATGGCTATTAATATACCTGATATAATTATTATTTTCCTTAACCCATTACTTCACACAGACGACATTTGACGCCTGCTGTTGCAGACGACTTTTGAAAACATTGCAATAAAAGGTGAAATTGCTCAAAACGAGCAATTTCACCTTTTATTGCAATATTTTCAACTCTTTATCAATATAAATCTTTCAGTTTTCTAGATTGTTGAAATTGTTCGTCTGATGATTGTAAAGCAGACGACCTATAAAAAGTCTTGTGAAGTAATGGGTTAAAAAAATTAATCTACGTCTACAGAATATAACCGGGTGAGAACCACATTTATTTTAGTCTGTTCAATTTGAAGCGTGTTAACATGATCTGCCATATCTATTCAAAACTTCTAAGCCGATTGTACCAGTATACTTCTCCTTTTGATCGACCTGCGTAAGAGGGTTGATTCCCTGGCACATCTGTTTACTTCACCGTTTCCCTCGTGCAGTCGAAAACTCTTGAAAACATTAAAGAAAACAAGGAATCAGTGGAACCGAATGATGCTCCCCATAAGGGCTTTGTCAAGTGATAATAGGCATTGTCTGATAGAACTACCTTTAACTAGTGATCATACCTATTTACATAATACAGACTACATTAAAAGAAAATAATAAAAACAAGGGAGTTAATTTTTATTATTTATTATAGAGTTATAGTTCTTGTGTAATGCACTTCCTCTCTTTAATACCTATCTACATTTAAATTTTCATCGAAATATCTTTCGTACTTTTGGAGTTATGGTCCTGAAATTGAAATATAAAGAGAGATAACTTGAAAATTATTCCCTATAAGATATGGTTCTTGTGTAATTGATATCTGTATACATTTCAAGTTTCATCGAAATATCTTTAGTACTTTTTGAGTTATGGTCCTGACATGGAAATATAAAGTCTAACAAGGGAGATAATTTGAAAATTATTCACTATGAAGTTATTGTTCTTGTATTATGCACTCTCTCTTATTGATATGTATGTATATTTCAAGTTTCATTGAAATATATTTAGTACTTTTAGTTTTATGCTCAATGCAAATAAAGTGTGACGGACAAATAAGAAAATAATAAAAACAAGGGAGTTAATTTTTATTATAGAGTTATGGTTCTTGTGTAATGCACTTCCTTTCTTTACTATCTGTAAACCTTTCAAGATTCATCGAAATATCTTTAGTACTTTTCGAGTTATGGTCCTGACATGGAAATATAAAGTCTAACAGGGAGATAATTTGAAAATTATTCACTATAAAGTTATGGTTCTTGAATTATGCACTCTCTCTTATTGATATGTATGTATATTTCAAGTTTCATTGAAATATATTCAGTACTTTTAGATTTATGCTCAATGCAAATAAAGTGTGACGGACGGACAGACTCATGGGAGAGTACTTGTGGGGTTATTTCCTTTGATGTTTTTTTGTGGAGTGCACCCCACAAGTATGCAATTCATTCCGTAATTAACCACCTTTTACGGAATGAATAACATTAATATGCAAATGAGATACCCGTTATAAAAAATAAAAAAAACCTATTTATCTATGTGTCTTTATAAGGGTGGTGGGTGGGCTTTAGGAAAGACATGCACCCCACAAGTACTCTCTCATGCGGACAGACAAAGTGACAACTATATGCTCTCCCTCTGGGGAGCATAAAAATACCAAAATACAGGCTCCAATAACTACCACATGTTCAACTCGGTATCAAAAGTAAACTGCCATATTTAAGATAATATATTTGATTTCCCAAAAGCAGACGACTTATAAAATATCACACCTTGGAAACTCTGAACCCCTTTAACTGTTGGGACCGATTTGGTATGTTTGTGTGACAATTTCAAGGGCCATAATCCAACCATGCATGGGTAGATCTGGCCGTTTTTTAGAAATGAACCAAACTCTCATGATTATCAAACTACTGTATAAGTTTGATTGAGATACAATCAAAAATAAGGACTGTATCATGTTAACAAGCCTTATTATAGCAATTTTGACAATTTCAAGGGCCATAATTCCGTCATGCATGGGGCGGATCTGACTTGTTTTCGAAAATGCGTGGGTTTTAATGCCGCTTTCAACAATTATTCAGTCATACCACGGCGACCAGTTCACCTACTCATGTTTCCTGGTTTGCTCACGCCAGTACTCCACACAACATACTTTCCAAGCAACTGGCTACTTTTCCACATAGACTGTTAACCCATTGGTGAAAGACGAATGACGCTTGTCACAGTGACTTTTGTCAAACGTCGGAAATAATGTTGGCCGAGCTGGGGTTCGAACTCATAACCCCTGGATTGACATCCCGCGACGCTACCGACTGAGCTACCGGGGCTCGGCAAGTAGGAAAGGGATAATACTAACAGTGTAAACTTGTCTTAAGACGTATTCAACATCCGACAGTTGACTTTGCGAAGGATATTTAAAGCAATAACAACAAAGTTGATGCTTTTAAGAGCAACATATTGACATGTAATTCTGTTTTAAATATAGATAATACATGTTGATTTTTTTATAAATACAATAATGCATGTGCTTTTTAATAAAAACAAATAATCATAACAAATATAAACTCAGCATAACATCTGATCCTATATTTCTTATATGTGATACAATTACAAATTTCCAAGTATAAGTCCTCCAGACTCAAAATCAAGGAAAATTTACTAGGTCCCGTACAAAATGACGAGAGGCTTGCACTTTATAGCCATGTTCAAGCATGCAAAAAGAGTATATAAAGCCCCAGGTACTCAAAACTGTTCGACTTAACCCATACAGACGCCTCTGCATCAGACGGCTTTTGAGAACATTGTGGCAAAAAGAGAAATGGCTTATTATGAGTAATTTCTCCTTTTGTCACAATGTTTACAACCGGATTCGATACTTATGACTTTTGCCTAGATGTTTTCAAAATCGTCTACTACATATTTGTTGTATGTTGGTAAGGGTTAAGATACATTGTGAGAGAGCAGCCTCTTGGATGACAATAACTACTGTCATACATTGTAAATAGCGTCATCGTACACCCACGATTATTGACTGCGCTACAATCAATATATCACATTTGGAATGTAGCGCAATCAACAACAATTGGTGTCAGTATGACTGTGGAAATGGGGTGAAATAACTATCATATGCAGATATACATCTTCTTTTCTAAAGATTGCAGATTTGTAACCAATTTTTCAAGAAGATAACGTCAGGTGTGTATTCAGACACTCCTAGCTTGATACATATAAAATACATATAAGCCGTCCTGTGAGAAAACCAATATTGTGGACTCTGCGTAAAGCATGGACCCGGATCATCCTAAGCATGCTGCGCTGGCTTACCTGGATATACACTTTTCACCTTCTGTGGATTTTCTGTTTCAGGAATCATAAATCTATACCTCGATCCGCCTGAGACGTAATGTGTCGGCCCAGATCAGTCTGCACAGACTGCACGGGCTGATCTGGGTTGAAAAATTAAGCAGAGGCCATAATGTTGGTTTTCTCACGGGACAGCTCATATTTAATATGTCTCTGTCCTAACACACAGAGTGCTTGTCAAAAGCTGCTATTTGATTGGTTGATTTGGCTATCTCATGTTTTGATGATCTGTTGATAATACGTCCCTGGTATGATTCCTATTAAGCCTTTCCCATATGATGTATCAGCAGTTTGAAGAATTTGCAGCATCTTTAAATAATAGTGGTGACAATAATTACTAGATAAGAGGGAGTGAACAGGTCTTTTCCCCACACTATTTCTCTTATTACTCAACCAAATCCTGTGTTGTGGGTACTCAAAAGAATCGTCTCACTGAGACGATTCTTTTGAGTACCCACAACATAGGATTTGAATGTCAAATAAGGATTTTAAAACATGAAAAATGCCCTTTAACTAGAGCTCTGCATACATTGTAAATGGCATCGTTGTATGCCCACAGTTGTTGTCGGCGCTACAATTTTGCCACAATGTTTTGCACTATATTTAAACTTGAAATCTTCTTTTAACTTGAATATACACACTCAGCGCGACAACTGATAGCCTATTCTGTGTGATTAATAAGTTATAAAAACTTGCTTCACAATCAATGTTAAATAAATAAGTCATAACAAAATAGAATACAAGAACTTTGTCCACATGCATGTATCAACCCCTTCCTACATACAGTCTCGTTCTGATGCCTCTGTAGCAGACAACTTTTGAAAACATTATGGAAAATGGAGAAATTGATCAAGATTAGCATTTTCTCCTTTTGCCACAGTTTCCCAACTTTATTCAATAATTTTTCTTACATTTATAAAGAGTTTTCATATTGTTGCCTAGATGCTTTCAGAGTTGTCTGCTTAAGATAAACTGTATGATATGAAGGGTTAAAAAGAGAATATTTAATTATTAACATTATTATCATTTCAAGGCTTTTAGTTTTTGGCAGTATTTGGCAGGTTCAATACTCTCTGTTTATTATCAGTACCTCTGCATAGAAACATCTCTATTAATGAATGTGAAATGATTGAATAGAGTTAAAAACATTGTGACAAATTGAGAAATTGCTCATTATGAGCAATTTCTCCTTTTGTCACTAAGTTTTCAGAAGTTGTCTGCTGCATCCACATCTGCAAGTGGGAAAGTGTTAAAATGCAGTAAACCTGTGAACCCTCGAACAATCAATTAATCCTTTTGTGAAAATGATTTCAAAAAGTTGTCATTCATAATAACAAAATTAGTTCCAAAACAGTATGAATTGAATTTGTTCAAACATAAAATACAAGTTAAACATAAAATCACATAATTATTCAAAATATACGAGTGTAAGAATTGGCAAACAAAAACAACTGAGTTAAATATTACATTTTAATTACAAACCATTTACTTGATAGAACTTTTTTTTTAAAGTTGCCTGCTTCCAAAAACAAGAGGGCCATGATGGCCCTGGAATCGCTCACCTGATTATTTTTTTCACTTTAGCTATATAAGCCCCGCCATCTGGCGGGCATAGTTTCCAACCAATCAACTTGGCTTTAAGGAATCTGATAGAGGGTCACCCTAGGAACATTTCTACAAAATTATTTGAAAATCGGCCTGACACTTTTGAAGGAGAAGATTTTTTAAGTTTTCACTATAGCAATAAAAGGCAAAATAGCCCCGCCCCCTGGTGGCCATGTTTTTTGACCAATCAACATGGCTTGAAGGAATCTGATAGAGGGTCATCCAAGGAACATTTCTACAAAATTATTTGAAAATCGGCCCGACACTTTTGGAGGAGAAGATTTTTTAAGTTTGCACTATAGCTATATAAGGCAAAAAAGCCCCGCCCCCCCTGGCGGCCATGATTTTCGACCAATCAACATGGCTTAAAGGAATCTGATAGCGGGTCATCCAAGGAATATTTCTACAAAATTATTTGAAAATCGGCCTGACACTTTTGGAGGAGAAGATTTTTTAAGTTTTCACTATAGCCATATAAGGCAAAAAAGCCCCGCCCCCCCCTGGCGGCCATGTTTTTCGAACAATCAACATGGCTTCAAGGAATCTGATAGAGAGTCACCCAAGGAACATTTCTACAAAAATAAGTTCAAAATCTGCCAACCAGTTAGGGAGAAGTAGAATTTTGAAGTTTTTTTCGTTTCGTTGCCATGGAAACCAGAATTCTGCATGGATCCCAAAAATTTGAAGGAATTCTGGTGAGGTCATTGAGAGGATGCTTTCTGTGAAGTTTCATCCCAATTGACCCACCGGTTACTGAGGAGAAGATGTTGAAGATTTTTTAAGTTTGCACTATAACCATAAAAGGCAAAATAGCCCCGCCCCCTGGCGGCCATGTTTTTGACCAATCAACATGGCTTGAAGGAATCTGATAGAGGGTCACCCAAGGAACATTTCTACAAATTTATTTGAAAATCGGCCTGACACTTTTGGAGAAGAAGATTTTTTAAGTTTGCACTATAGCCATATAAGGAAAAATAGCCCCGCCCCCCCTGGCGGCCATGTTTTTCGACCAATCAACATGGCTTGAAGGAATCTGATAGAGGGTCACCCGAGGAACATTTCTACAAAATTATTTGAAAATCGGCCTGACACTTTCGGAGGAGAAGATTTTTTAAGAATTTTGAAGTTTTTTCATTTCGTTGCCATGGAAACCAGAATTCTGCATGGATCCCAAAAATTTTAAGGAATTCTGGTGAGGACATTGAGAGGATGCTTTCTGTGAAGTTTCATCCCAGTTGACCCACCGGTTACAGAGGAGAAAATGTTGACGGACGACGGACGACGGACGACTGACGACGGACGACGGACAACGGACGCCGGACATAGGGCGATCACAATAACTCACCTTGAGCACTTCGTGCACAGGTGAGCTAAAAATATCAGAAGAAAAAAACTTATGGGTAAATTGGAAGACTACTATTGATGCAGTTGAAAACATTGTTGGACAAGTTTATACTCATTATGAGCAGTCTGCCCTTTGCTGCACTACTAATTTCTTCTGCTTCAAAGGAATCAAATGTCTGTTGTGTTAACCCTTTCCTTCATATAGACGCTTTCTGACGCCTCTGCAGCAGGCGGCTTTTTGAAAACATAGTGACAAAAGAAGAAATTGCTCAAAATGAGCAATTTCTCCTTTTGACACAATGTTTTCCACTTTTAGTCATAGGTTATCCATTCAATTGTAGAGATTTTCCATTTTTTGACACATTATGTTCAAGTCGTCTGCTGCAGATTTGTCGTATGAGGGAAAAGGTTAAAAGACAGAGCTAAATATTTCAAAATTAATATACAGTGGATGTGCAATAGGTGAAAGAGATCCATAAATACCTGAGTTATTGACATTTTCATGTGATCCCTTCATGTCTGCTTAAATAATTAATGTAGTTAGAGATTCGTAATTCATTTATACTATTTCAAGCCAGTGATAAAATCATATCTAGACAACAGTGCAGTAATTGCTCCCGATTTCTCGTCTGAGAAATCAGAAATGCTGTCACACTGTTTTCAATAGCCTCATCTTTTGCTGGAATTTGTTTCGAGTTATACGATATATTTGAATTATCATCTAAATCTAAATCTATAAGCTCATTTTCCATTCCCTATACATTAAACACATCACACTAGGAATTAGCAATTCTCATTTGATAATAAGTATTCTTGCTTTTCCATCAATGTCTATACATATAAAACATGACATCTTAAAAAGATAGAATAATATTATGACTCTGCATAGCAGAAAAAAAAGCGAAAGGGCATTAACCCTTTTCCTTATACAAACAACTATTGTGCAATAGACCAGAAATGATTGGGATTTTTAACCACATAAAACGAATCTGAGAAGCAGACGACTATGGAATCCTCTAGGGCAAAAATATGGGAAACTTTCATAGTTGAAAGTGTAGGTACATGTATTGAAAACAGTTGAAAACCTTGTGGCAAGAAGGGGAAATTGCTCAATATGAGTAATATCTCCTTTTCATCACAAAATGCAAAATGCAGAATGCATCTACAATTTGGAACAGATTAATTATTCACATATTAAAATAAGTGATTGTATAATGCTTGCTGGGTGGTTGAAAATGTTTGTTTTTTAAATGATTAAAATATGAGGGGAAAAAAATGATTGTATAATGCTGTGTGGTTGATAACTTGTTTTTTATAGTTCAAAAAGACAAAAAGGACTGTATACTGTGCAGGTGATAATATGCTTTTTCTAAAAAAAAACAAGTTAACAACTAGAGGGGTTGGCGTGAAACGGTTGTAACTAAAATTGGTATTTGTTTACCAAGGATAATCACCTCGCCATAAAGTCTTTATAAGCCTTAAATCATTTTTCTTGGTAAACAATGGAAATTTAGGTGCCATTGTTCGTTCTGAGCAATGGCATCTAAATTTGCATTGTTTACAAAGGGGTCAAAATTACCCCTAAACAAGGGTTTTCAAAATAGGTTTTTAGTTACAACCGTTTCAAGCCAAGCCCTCGAACTGATGTTTGAAATAAATAAACTGAACTAATTACCTGTAGATCAAATTAGCCAATGAGCCATTTCATTTAAGTAAATGACAAATGATATCACAGATAAAAAATGGCCAGTTGGCCTTTTAAGTATGAAATTGATTTGTCTAAAAAATGTATCCATAGGACACAGAATCTCCATTTACTTACACAGTTTGACTACTGAGTACTCATTTTTACTGAGTTTTTAATCTGGCTATGTTGACAGTACTCACTGATTCAGCCAAATGTAAACACCACAATAATCAATCTCTGCATATATCACGCAGTATCTTCTGTTATATCATAATGCACTCATGATAAGTTACTGTTCACAAACATTGAGCGGATTTGTCTAAACCAAAACAATAGGTCAAGTAAACACAGATATGTTTGCGATTACAAAAAGCAATGATCACCACTTTATCACATCACCAATTCAAAACGCTTGCCAAAACTTGGTAAACACTCATCCTTTACCGACATACAGACACCTCTGCAGTAGACGACTTCGGAAAACATTGTGACAAAAGGAGAAATTGCTCAAAATGAGAAATCTCTACTTTTGCAACAACGCTTTCAACATTATTTTCTTTTATTTCAATGAGATTTTCAATATTTCTGCATGTTGAAGTTTTCAAAGTCGTCTGCTGAATATTTTGTTTGCATCTGAGAATTGGCTAAATGAGTTATTGTTGGGAAACGGCCTGTTTAGTTTTGTCTCCTTAACAGCTAACTGTCAAGTCTGGTATGCTGGTCGTGACGGGAATACTCTCAGATTGTCCAAAATTGTCAAGCACACGTAATTTCTCTGTTTTTTCGAGTTTGAAAATACTCTCCTTTCCAGAAGTCTTAAATTGATCGATTCTGTAAAAGAGAACAGTGAAATATAAACCAACCTATTCACCTATTTTTGTATCAATCAATTCTTGTAGATACAAGAGAGTTTGAAGGAACATGTGTATCACCTGCCTATAAACATAAGTAGCCCTTTTCCACATACATCAAATTTGCAGCGGACAACTTTTAAATTATCTAGGTAACATAATGTAAACTCTCTATAGACAAAAGTAAAATCATTGGATAGAATTGTTGCAAATGTTTTAAAAAGTTGTCTGCTGCTTATACCTTTCCTTCATACACACGCTTTCTGACGCCTTTGAAGCAGACGACTTATGAAAACATTGTGGCAAAAGAAGAAATTGCTCAAGATGAGCAATTTCTCTTTTTGCAACAATGTTTTCCACTTTAAGTCATTGGATTTCCATTCAATTATTGAGATTTTCCATTTTTTGGACAAAATTTGTTCAATGTCGTCTGCTTCAGATTTCTTGTATGAGGGAAAGGGTTATGTGACATAATAGGGTTAAAGTCAAAGCCTGATTGACAGATGAAGGTGAAGTGAAACCAAAGTGTTACCATGACTTACAGGCAGGCAACACAAAAGTTGCAATACATCTGAGCCGTCATGCGAGAAAACCAACATTGTGGACTCTGCGTAAAGTATCGACCCAGATCAGCTGAAGCTTGCCACACAGGCTTACCCGGACAGACACATTTCGCCTCTTGTAGATTTTCTGTTTCAGGAATCATTACTCTATACATCTAATTCCCGAAGACGGAATGTGTCAGCCCGGATTAGCCTGCGTGGACTGCACAGGCTGATCTGAGTCGATACATTACGCAGACCATAATATTGGTTTTCTTGCGGGACAGCTCACTTGGGGAAAGAATCTTTTAAGCTGATTGGCACCGAGCCAATCCAGCTATTAGTAACAGTCTGGGATAGCCATAGCTACTAAAATAATGACCCCATTGTCTGACCTGTCTCTTAACCCTTTCCCTCATACGACAATTCTGCAGCAGACGACTTTGAACATGTTTTGGTCAAAAAATAGAAAATCACTATAATTGAATGGATAACCTATGACGAAAAGTGGAAAACATTGTGTCAAAAGGAGAAATTGCTCGTTTTGAGCAATTTCTTCTTTTGTCACTGTGTTTTTAAAAAAGCCGTCTGCTGCAGAGGCGTCAGAAAGCGTCTATATGAGGGAAAGGGTTAACTGTTTGTTGGCTGCTCAACTCATCATTTTTAATTTGAAATTTCCTAGAATAGGCTTAGGACTCTTCCAAATGCAAAGCTTGACATGTCCATTTCAGAAATAAAGCATTGACAGCGTTAAATTAGGTTAATAATAATAATAATGGATCTACACTTGTCGCAAATGCCTTACGGTGTGTTTTCGCAGAGCACTACTCAAATGTTTGTAATCTGCAAACTGTTCGAAGGCGCTATGTGTTGCCAATATGTCAGTACATGCAAAGACAGATGCAAGAGAAGTGATCCCCATGTGTTACACTGCCAAGGCAGGCAAAACAATAAAAGAGTTTGCTCTAGTGTGGCAATATTCTATCTGGCAACAATTTGGCCATTTAGCTATCAGCAAGTTTTATATTTATATTCCCATTTCTTACCTGTCATAAATGATTCCATCCAGATTTTGCTGTTTGAGCGTATTGATGATATCAAAGTTGTTGTTGTCCTCTCCCCAACAGAACAGAATCAGTCCACTATCTTTCACATACTTGATTAGAGATTCATCTTTCAGTAACAATTCAGATATGCAGTTTACTCCCTGTAATAAATATCAAAGTAATCAAAGGTAACAAAACTCACTTCATAGTTGTGAAAGTGATTATCAAAGTCGTCAATTTAAAGAATGAAAAAGTCAGTCAGAATTAATATCAAGGTCAAGGTCAAGGGCAGATTATTTACATGTTGATATGAACATCACTTTATTTTGGTTAGTAATTAACATAGAGATTTTCTATTTTTTGACAAAATATGTTCAGTCGTCTGCTGCAGAATTGTCGTATGAGGGAAAGGGTCAAATGGGGTCAGAGCCTCAGAGGTCAAGCTCAGAGTGAGCCAAATTTGGAACACTACACACTGTCTTCTCAAGATGCAAGTGCATAGCAAATTAGGTAAAGTGAAATGGTATCGGAGATATTGCCTGGACAAGTTTAGGTTAAAGGATGCACAACATGCAAATCTTAATCCTTTCCCTAATACGACAATTCTGCAGCAGATGACTTTGAAAACATCCCAGAAAAAAATTGGAAACACCCTTTATTTTTAACTGAAAGTACAATAATTGAATCGAAATTGCTCGTTTTGAGTAATTTCTTCTTTTGTCGCCATGTTTTCAAAAAGCTGTCTGCTGCAGAGGCGTCAGAAAGCGTCTATATGAGGGAAAGGGTTAAGTTCCTTCCTGCACCTCCGATTTGGGACTAAAATTACAGGAGCATTTCTGTATAACAGAACACCACAAAACTTCTTAAACAACATTGAAAAAGATCTAAGCAAAACTAAGGAAACATCTCTATAAACGAACATATAATTATTAAACAAGAATTAAATACATTGTGGCAAAAGGAGCAATTTCTCTTTTTGTCGCAATGTTTTTAAAAATTAGTCTACTGAAGGTATTTAAAATATGTCTGCAAGTTTGAAAAGGTTTAATTGCTTACCAATAGGCCATAACACAAACAGAATTCAGTTGCAATCTGTACTGACTGTGTACGGAGCCCCTCATAGGATGTGTAAGTCGTAGTGTCAGCTTGGGTAAGGAACAAAACTGGGAACCGATTCTGTTTTAAACTAAGTCTGTAAAATATCATGTTAAACACATATTTAATTCTGTCTTTAATATTATCAGTGTTCTATTTCACCCTCTCTTTAATACAGAGTTAACGCTTTCCCAACAAATCTGCATCAGATGACTTAGAAAACCTCTAAGTAAAACAATGGAAAATCTCTATAAATGGAAGTATAAATGTTATGAGCAAATTCTCTCTTTGTCACAATGTTTTCAAAAGATGTCTGCTGCAGGTGAGAAAGGAAACTTTTGAAAACACCTTAACCCTTTCCCACCGGCAGACGCATTTTAAGAAATGAGCAATATCTCCTTTTACCACAATATTTTTAATTCTCTTCAATAATTATAATTTCATTTATAGTGATTTTCAAATGTATGTAGGAAACGATTAAGAACTGGAGAAACTCCTCAAAATGATATTTTTTCACTTTTCATATAATGTTTCCTTACTATCCTTAACCCTTTCCCTCATACGACAATTCTGCAGCAGACGACTTTGAACGTATTTTGTCAAAACATAGAAAATCTCCATAAGTGAATGGATAACCTATGACAAAAAGTGGAAAACATTGTGGCAAAAGGAGAAATTGCACGTTTTGTGCAATTTCTTCTTTTGTCACTATGTTTTCAAAAAGCTGTCTGCTGCAGAGGCGTCAGAAAGCGTCTATATGAGGGAAAGGGTTAAAAATAAACTTCTTCAACATGTTTAAATATCTCAGATATTTGTTCAAATACTGGATATTTGCCTTTGAATAAATCACAAAGTAATATCACTGTAGAACAAATACATCCTTTTCATTGCAGATGACAGTTAACCCTTTCCCTCATATAGACGCTGCTGACGCCTCTGCAGTAGACAGCTTTTTGAAAACATAGTGACAAAAGAAGAAATTGCTCAAAACAAGCAATTTCTCCTTTCGCCACAATGTTTTCCACTTTTAGTCATAGGTTATCCATTCAATTATAGAGATTTTTCATTTTTTGACAAAATGTGTTCAAAGTCGTCTGCTGCAGAGTTGTCGTATGAGAGAAAGGGTTAAAGACTGGGTTTATCAAACTACATGTATGCAGCCTGTTAAAGAAAGTATTACTATTATCAATATTGCAATAATATATTTGTTCCCCAAACATTTTCAAAATACTGGGCATTTGAATAACAATCACAAATATCTATGATTATAGATCGAAAACGTTCTCTTAATTGCAAAGTCTGCTCGATTGCACAACATTTTATCATTTTTTTGTTTGTGCGAGAATAATGATCGGTATATAGGGGTTTATGCAGGTTTCTCTATTTTGGGTTTTAACCTTTTTCCTATGTAAACAAAAGTAAAGTTAGTCTACACATTGGCTCATATGGTTGTGTAATACTTACGCGATACACACATCCGGGTCAAAACACGAGAAAATGATCCTTCTGCCTCCATGATGTTTAAACACAACGTTTAGAACTCGGTCGACAAACTCATTCAAGTCTGTAAAGTGTTTCATTTCATGAGCTCCATCCTAGAAATAAAGGAAGGTTAGAAACTTTAGGACATATTCAAATTAATCTTTGCCACATACAGATGCTTTCTGATGCCTCTGCAGCAGACGACTTTTGAAAACATTGGGGTAAAAAGAGAAATTGCTCATATAGAGTCAATTTCTCCTTTTGTCACAATTCTTTCACAGCTCTATTTGATAATGAACCCTTTCCCTCATACGACAATTCTGCAGCAGACGACTTTGGACGTAATTTGTCAGATGGATAACCTATGACTAAAAGTGGAAAACATTGTGACAAAAGGAGAAATTGCACGTTCTGTGCAATTTCTTCTTTTGTCACTATGTTTTCATAACGCCGTCTGCTTTAACCCTTTCCCTCATACGACAATTCTGCAGCAGACGACTTTGAACGTATTTTGTCAAAACATAGAAAATCTCCATAATTGAATGGATAACCTATGACAAAAAATGGAAAACATTGTGGCAAAAGGAGAAATTGCACGTTTTGTGCAATTTCTTCTTTTGTCACTATGTTTTTAAAAAGCCGTCTGCTGCAGAGGCGTCAGAAAGCGTCTATATGAGGGAAAGGGTTAAAATACTCATTTATGGAGATATTTATTGTGTTTGCAAATATGTTTTCAAAGTCGTCTGCTGCAGATATGTTGTACGAGGGAAAAGGTTAAGCCCTTTTTCAACCTATAACAAATATGAAGCAGGTGTCTTTGAAAAAATAGATAAAAATAAAACTTTTGATCAGTGTTGCAATCATTGTGCTAAAAAACAAATTGCTAATTATAAGAATTTCTCTTTTGCTACACTGGTTTTTTTTAAGTCTTATGAGCCACTATAGCTCAGTCAGTAATGGCAATGACTTTCAATTCAGCGGTCACGAGATTGAACCCAAGCTTGACCCTTTGAATAATTCTGATGATTTGACAAAAGTTTATGAGACTAGCGTCATTTGTCTGTGTGGGAAAATAGCCGGTTGGCTGGAAAGAATGTTGTGTGGAGTACTGGTGCAAGAAAGCCTGGAAACATGGTTAGGTCAACTGGCAGCCATGTTACAACTGTAAACTGTTGAAATTTGTGTAAAAATCTAATCAATCAACCTTCAGATGAAACAAATGTGTCAGCATTTCAGAAAAGGCTCATTCCAAAATGTCTCATACTTTCACCTATGCTAGACATTTGCGATATCAGAAAAGATTTTGTGCTTGCATTTCTCTTGTGGAAATGTCTGATCATGTATTTTTCCCAGTTGTAGACATAGTCTCACTGGTCAAAATGATTCCCGATACCTAAATGTTTTGACCTGATCTATGATACCCCATCTTACAGACAGTCAAAATAAAAACAAATCTGCAGCAGATAACTTTTACTTCTCCGGAAAGATATGGAAAATCTCTTGATATAAAATTATAATTATTGAATTGTGTTTTTAACATTATGGCAAAAGAAGAAATTGCTCGCCATCAGTTACTATGTTTTCAAAAGTTGGTAAGTGGGAAAGGGGAACCCCATCCCTCATATAGACACTTTCTGACGCCTTTGCAGCAGACAGCTTTTGAAAACATTGTGACAAAAGGAGAAATTGCACAAAACGTGCAATTTCTCCTTTTGACACAATGTTTTCCACTTTTCGTCATAGGTTATCCATTCAATTATAGTGATTTTCTATTTTTTGACCAAAACATGTTCAAAGTCGTCTGCTGCAGAATTGTCGTATGAGGGAAAGGGTTAAGAGACAGGTCAGACAATGGGGTCATTATTTTAGTAGCTATGGCTATCCCAGACTGTTACTAATAGCTGGATTGGCTCGGTGCCAATCAGCTTAAAAGATTCTTTCCCCAAGTGAGCTAGTAATTATAGTTTTGTGTATATGGATTTTTACATGTTTTTGCCGAGATGTTTTCAAAGCCATCTACTGCAGATTTGCTGTATGCGGGACAGGTTAGGTAAAACAAAAACAAGTTATAAACAACACTCACCTTATAACTCTGGGGATATTTTATTTCAATTTGAAAACCAGTGTGTAGGTCTACAGACTCGAAACATCTTTCTAATGTCGGGAACGGTTCTTGATTTTCAGGAATCATGTCATCTTTGTTTGAACCATCTACAAATTGAACAAGCGCGCCAAATGTCACAAAATACGCCCGTCCTGTTTTTTTGAGACCAAGTATAGTGGTAATTGGTTGTACGTCAGCCAAACTTAGAGAGCGGACACTGTTAGTACAGTTTTGGCCATTTCGACGGACATAATTGTGTAGTGACTAAGATAATGTTGTAAGTTATCAAACGTGACCAAGATATTCTGCCCATCAACATATTGTCTAAATTTGGTGATGATCGGATAAAGGCTTTACAAGTTATTTAGCTGACAAGACCAATTTTAGGTAATTTCTATAATTAAAGGGCAATAACTCTCTATCGACTGGAGCAATATGGCTAGTTATCGAACTTGTCCAAGATATTATGCCAATACACATTCTGACCAAATTTGGTGATGATTGGACAAAAGCTCCTAAAGTTATTGAGCTGACAAGACCAATTTTAGGTAATTTCTATAATTAAAGAGGGATAACTCTCGATTGACTAGATAACTCTCGATTGACTAAAGCGATATGGCTAGTTATCGAACTTGTCCGAGATATTACGCCAATACACATTCTGACCAAATTTTGTAATGATAGGACAAAGGCTTCTTAAGTTATTGAGCTGACAAGACCAATTTTAGGTAATTTCTATAATTAAAGGGCGATAACTCTTGATTGACTTAAGCGATATGGCTATTTATCAAACTTGTCCGAGATATTACGCCAATACACATTCTGATTAAATTTGGTGATGATTGGGCAAAGGCTTCTTAAGTTATTGAGCTGACAAGACCAATTTTGGGTAATTTCTATAATAAAAGGGCAATAACTCTTGATTGAATAAAGCGATATAGCTAGTTATCGAACTTGTCCAAGATATTATTCCAATACACATTCTGACTAAATTTGGTGATGATTGGACAAAGGCTTCTAAAGTTATTGAGCTGACAACATACTGGACGCCGCCCGCCCGCCCGTACGCCGCAGGTGAAACTATAATACGATCCGTTTTTTCAAAACGGGTGTATAAAAACTGATTTTGTCAAAATACTTTTTTGGAAACAAGACTGAAATGGAAATGAACAGTTAATTGTCGCTTATTATATAAAATAAAAATATTCTCTTAACAAACACTACACCACTACATCACTGAAGCAGTTTAAATATCATCTGTATGAGGTAAAGGGTAAATTGATATAGAAATCTTGCTCATTCATACCTGTCCCATTCTCTGGTTCAGCCGAATGCCACACCTGGAAAAACAAAACAATTATTACAGGACAGCAAAACTACTAATCAAAATGCACAAGGATACAGATAAACAGATTTAAGTTGTATAAACAGATGGCAGATATATTTGGATCCATTCAGAGCAGACCATTTTGAAAAAGATTGCGGCAAAAAGAGAAATTGTTCATCATGAGCCATTTCTCCTTTTGACACATTTTTTTCTATTCTTTTCAAAAATTGCACTTTCTAGAGATTTTCTTTAGTTTTGCTTAGATATTTTTAAAGTTGTCTGCTGCAGATTTGTTGTATGTGGGAAAGGGTTCAACTGTTAATACTAATGTTTTGCAAAATACTTTTGACATATCGAGGGCTTGGCGTGAAACGGTTGTAAATAAAATTGGTATTTTTGTTACCAAGGTTAATCATCTCACCATAAAGTCTTTATAAGTGTTAAATCATTTTTCTTGGTAAACAATGGAAATTTAGGTGCCATTGCTCGTTCTGACAACATTCTAACAAATTTTCAACTTGTTCAAAGTAAAAATGCGGCCTCTGGAGTTTGAACAATATTTTCCATTATTGACCTTGTTTCTGACCCAATATGACCCATATTAGAACTTGACCTAGATACAATTCAGACAAACATTCTGACCAAATTTCAAGCTGCTGAAGCAAAAAATGCGGCATCCAAAGTGTTAACATGATTTTCCTTCAATTTGGCCTAGTGACCTAGTTGTTGACCCTACATGACCCATATTCAGACTTGGCTTAGATATCATTTAGATAAACATTCTCATTAAATGTCAAGCTGCTGTAGCAAAAAATGTGTCAAGAGTTAACAAGATGTTCCTTCAATTTGGCCTAGTGACCTAGTTTCTGACCCAATATGACCCATATTCAAACTTGACCTAGATATCTTTAAGACAAACATTCTAACAAAATTTCAAACTTCTGTAGCAAAAAATGCGGCCTCTAGAGTGTTAACAAGATTTTCCTTCAATTTGACCTAGTGACCTATTTTTTGACCCAACATGACCCATGATCGAACTAGACTTACATATCATCAAGACAAACATTCTGCTCAAGTTGAAAATGTGTCCTCCAGAGTGTTAACAAGATTTCCTTTCAATTTGACCTAGTTTTTAACCTCATATGGTTCAGTTTCGAACTTGTCCAAGATTTGATGGAGATGAATGTTCTGATAAACTTTCATGAAGATTGGATGCAAAATGTAGCCTGTAGAGGGTTAACAAGCTGAAATGTTGATGAAGCACGCCGGACGACAAACGACGGACAAAATGTGATCACAATAGCTCACCTTGCAATTTGTGCATAGGTGAGCTAAAAACCAGACAAGCTTAAACAGACAGTGAGTACTGAAGTTTTCAATGAAGTTTTATTGAATTCTAGTCAGCAGTTGAAGAGAAAAAGTATGGATATTAAGATTGGATGGTAACAAAATTGGATAACACTGCATGCTTCTCTGAACATTTTGGAGAGCTTATAAATGTTGACATTATAATGTAAACTCTTTAACCCTTTCCCACATACAATAACATTGCAGCAGACAATTTTGAAAACATATTAACAGATGTATAGAAGATCTCTAGAAATTAAAATTTAGTTATTTATCAGAGTTGAAAATAATTGGCAATCATGAGCACACATCGTTTACAAATATTGTTTGCTGCAGATACGTCAAAATGTGTCTATATGTGGAAAAGAGTTAACCCTTTCCCTCATACAGCAATTCTGCATCAGATGACTTTGAGCATATTTTGTCAAAAAATAGAAAGTCTATAATTGAATGGATAACCTATGACTAAAAGGGGAAAACATTGTGGCAAAAGGAGAAATCTGTCGTCTGCTGCAGAGGCGTCAGAAAGCATCTATATGAGGGAAAGGGTTAAAAAACATTTACCTTCATTTTATGTAATTCTGCTAATTTCAATTCATGAAGAGGAATTGAGATCAACTCCAGGTCTACATCCATTTTCTGTTCAAAATAAAAAAAAAAATGGTATTTAACTCTTTGTGTGATATATTTGTAAGCAATTTCTCACATACATATATGCATGTTGATGCATCTGCAACAGACAACTTTGAAAATATCAAAATTGTAGAAATCTCAATAAATGTAAAGTATAACCATTGAATCTAGTTGAAATCATTGTGGCAAAAGGAGAGCAATTTCTCCTTTTGCCACGATGTTTTCAAAAGTCATCTGCTGCCGAATCATTGTCTGCAAGTGGGAAAGGGTTTATCTACTGCCTCAATAATTCGATGGAAAACGGTGCAGATCCTCATCAGACCTTTCATTTGTACTGCACTGGAAACAGATGTCCAAAACGTCTCATTTCCTACCTCATATAATATTGGCATTACAAATCAGGTGTTCAAAACCCTTAAAACTTTGCAAAGTAAATTGCTTCCTATTTATTGCAGGTTTCTTTTTTTTTACCTTAATAAAAACAAACTAGTTTTTTATTTAAATATATACAGGACTTTTGATGAATGTTGTTAGTATTTTTGACAAATCAATGGCACATAAATTATACATTTATTATTATTTAAATACTGTTTTGAAGACAAAAACCTGCTTCTTGCCGCCTACCTTTTTGTATGATATATGGACCTGAAAATTGTGGAAAACGATGACCTCCTTATCTTTGGTGAGCATTACATCAATCTCAACAAAATCAGCACCCTGCAAAATATATTTCAGTCACATCAAAGGAAAGCTGACATTCCTGTATTTCAGATAAGTAACGTGCAGATTAGCCTGCTTAGCCACCACATGCCTTATAACAGTTTATCCCCCTGTTTTCGATCTAGTCTTAAAAAGAATCCCTTAATTCTTTCTCATATAAGTCGGCAGTAGACAACTTAAAAAGATTCTAGGCATAAATATCGAAAATCTCTATAATTTAGAACATGCAATCAATATTAGGCCTGACAACACTGCATCCTTTACACTGGAGTTCTGTAATTTCCAGTTAACCCTTTCCCTCATACGACAATTCTGCAGCAGACGACTTAAAACGTATTTTGTCAAAACATAGAAAATCTCCATAATTGAATGGATAACCTATGACTAAAAGTGGAAAACATTGTGACAAAAGTAGAAATTGTAGTTTTGTGCAATTTCTTCTTTTGTCACTATGTTTTCAAATAGCCGTCTGCTGCAGAGGCGTCAGAAAGCGTCTATATGAGGGAAAGGGTTAAGCAGTTGTGTATTTCTAACTTTGAGAGATTGCATGTAAGCGGCACAGTTAGCTCAGTTGGTTGAGTACTCACCCTGAAAGGGAGAATAACCTGGTTTGAGCCCCGGACTGGCTTTTCTCCCAGTGACATATGGCTTAAAACAAGAGAAACAAAATAGCTTACACTCGTAATGGGATAGGCCATTTTCTCCAAATTGAAAGCCTCACAGGGTATTTTGAAAACTCGAAATATTGTAGAAAACTTTGTAGGAAAAGAATAAAATGCTCCTGATCAATGTTTCCAAAAAAACATTCCTGAAAAGTCATAAAAATTTATCTTCATCAATGAAACTGTTCAAAGATATGCATCACTTAAAATCTGTATCTTCCTCAACTTACATGGCTAGCTGCATCCATTAAAGACTGGACTGAGTTTTCAGTCACTGGAGCAGGTCTGAAACAAGAATAAAAGAATAAGTGAGAAAACTTCAGGAAAAACCAACCATGATTTCTACATTTACCACCTGCCCACATACAACAATTTTTACAAATCTGCAGCAGACGACTTTGAAAACATATAGGCGAAAATATGGAAAATCTCTGTAAAGGATAGTTTAATGATTAAGTAAGTTGAAAACGTTGTGGCAAAAGGAGAAATTGCTCATGATGAGCAATTCCTTCTTTTGCCACAGTGTTTTAAAAAGTCGTCTGCTGCAGAGGTGTCAGAAAGATTGTATATGTGGGAAAGGGTTAAACTTAAAGATTTATCTGCGTAGCAATGTTATTGTGTTCAAAAAGACAGTGACACAGTGTTTGTTTGAAGTTTCTTGAAACCCTCTGAGACTATTTGGTGAACAGTTAGAGCCAGATCAAACTGCGCAGATGTGCAAGTTGATCTGGGTCTACACAGGTTGCAGATATCCTAAGGTTGGTTTTCCTATCCCCAGTGATATAACAGTGTGTTAACAGTAGAGTGAGTAAATTCACAATGGGTAAATAAACTCTATATATTCTATATTCCTCTCTCTCTCTCTCATTTTAATAATTCTTATCTGATATTCATTAAACTTGCTATGAATGTTTATGATTACAATATCTAAATAAAGTATGATACCCACCCATATTGATCTCGTTAAATATATGTTACATATCGAGGGCTTGGCGTGAAACAGTTGTAACTAAAAACCTACTTTGAAAACCCTGGTTATGGGGCAATTTTGACCCCTTTGTCAACAATTCAAATTTAGGTGCCATTGCTCAGAACGAGCAATGGCACCTAAATTTGCATTGTTTACCAAGAAAAATGATTTAACGCTTATAAAGACTCAAGCCCTCGATATACATTCAATGAATGTCATTTCTAATAACTACCTTTATTTGGATCAAAGTAGCCGTGTTTAGGGCATGAATATTTATCACAACATAGGTGGGCACGTAATACATATAACACTATTTCATTTCATCCAGGCAACTGATAATGTCCTTGAATATTTCTATTAATCTTCATTGTACATGTTATATAACAAGAGCTGTCGGAGGACAGCGTGCTCGACTATTCCACCGCTTATTTAAGTTACTGAGATAATGGACTCTAATGTAGTTGCATGCAAACCTTTAACCATAATTTCTAAGTGAAAAAAGGGCAACAATTTGAACCATATACAGGATAGAGTTATCTTAATTGGTTGTGTTTATAGTTGTGCAATTGGGAAAGGTTGTATAAAGTTTCAATACAATTTTTCAAGCTGTTACTGAGATTACACTATAAATGTAGTTGCAAAACTTTAACTTAAATTTCTAAGTCCAAAAAGGCCATAACTTGCATAAAATGCAGGATAGAGTTATCATACTTGATAATCTACACAGGTGTGATAGTTGGGTAGGGTTGTAGAAAGTTTCAATGCAATGCATCAAGTAAATACTGAGATATGGACTCTTAATTTAGTTGCACGCAAAACTTTAACCAGAATTTCTTAGTTAAAAAAATGCCATAACTTGCATAAAATGCAGGATAGAGTTATCTAACTTGATATTCTACATAGGTGTGATAGTTGGGTAGGGTTGTACAAAGGTTCAATGCAATGCATCAAGTATATACTGAGACGTGGACTTTTAATTAAGTTGCACGTAAAACATTAACCAGTATTTCTAAGTAAAAAAAGGGCCATAACTTGCATAAAATGCAGAATAGAGTTATCATACTTGATAATCTACATAAGTGTAATAGTTGGGTAGGGTTGTAGAAAGTTTCAATGCAATGCATCTAGTAAATACTTAGATATGGACTCTTAATTTAGTTGCACGCAAAACTTTAACCAGAATTTCTAAGTAAAAAAAGGGCCATAACTTGCCTTAAATGCAGGATAGAGTTATCTAACTTGATAATCTACATAGGTGTGATACTTGGGTAGGGTTGTATAAAGATTCAATGCAATGCATCATGTATATACTGAGATATGGACTCTTAATTAAGTTGCACGCAAAACTTTAACCAGAATTTCTAAGTAAAAAAGGGCCATAACTTGCATAAAATGCAGGATAGAGTTATCTTAGATGATAATCTACACAGGTGTGATAGTTGGGTAGGGTTGTAGAAAGTTTCAATGCAATGCATCAAGTAAATACTGAGATATGGACTCTTAAATTAGTTGCACGCAAAACTTTAACCAGAATTTCTAAGTAAAAAAAGGGCCATAACTTGCATAAAATACAGGATAGAGTTATCTAACTTGATAATCTACATAGGTGTGATAGTTGGGTAGTGCTGTATAAAGTTTCAATACAATGCATCAATTAAATACTGAGATATGGACTCTTACTTTAGTTGCACGCAAAACTTTAACCAGAATTTCTAAGTAAAAAAGGGCCATAACTTGCATAAAATGCAGGATAGAGTTATCTAACTTGATAATCTACATTGGTGTGATGATTTGGTAGGGTTGTAGAAAGTTTCAATGCAATACATGTAGTATTTAAGAACTTGCATGCAAAACCTTAACCAAAGTGTGACGTGGACGCCGACGACGACGCCGACGCCGACGCCGACGCCAGGGTGAGTAGTATAGCTCTCATATTCTTCGAATAGTCGAGCTAAAAAGTTGTCACAGATAAAGATGACTTACTTTGTCTCAGGCTTGGCCGGACCGTGTGACGTGCCTAAGCCCTTATGTCCAATATCCAAAGCTTTACGGGAAGCATTCCAGAAGTTTTGGTAAGACTGGATCATATCAAACCTCTTTCCAAGCATAGGTTTAATCAGCAGATAGTCAACTGAAATTGGATTATTTTCCTAGATTGAAATGGAATTATTCCCATAAATTGAAATGGAACTATCCCCATAAATTGAAATGGAATTATTTCCCTAAATTGAATTCGAATTATTCCCATAAATTGAAATGGAATTATCCCCTAAATTGTCTTAACATAGGTTATGAATCATTATCCAATTTATAAATAGTTTCAAAGTTGATATAGGATAATATCTGAACCAGCCTGCATGAATCACATGGATTCCATTTAATTGCAGACATATTTTGACGCATCTGCAGCAGACGACTATTAAAAGCATTGTGTCAAATGGACACATTTCTCTAGATGACCAATTTATCTATCTGCCACAATGTTTTCAACTCCATTCAATAATTACACTTTCATTTATAAAAGATTTCCAAATTTGTTCCAAGGCATTCTTAAAGTCATTGTTGTATGTGAGAAAGAGTTAACCCTTTCCCTCATACGACAATTCTGCAGCAGACGACTTTGAACATATTTAGTCAAAACATAGACAATCTCCATAGTTGAATAGATAACCTATGACAAAAAGTGGAAAACATTGTGGCAAAAGGAGAAATTGCACGTTTTGTGCAATTTCTTCTTTTGTCACTATGTTTTCGAAAAGACGTCTGCTGCAGAGGCGTCAGAAAGCGTCTATATGAGGGAAAGGGTTAATCAGAATTACCTCACTGTATTTGCCAATAAAGTCCAATGATGGTGGACAATTATTTTCTAGGTTACAATAAAAACCTAAGCTGGGCCCTATTGGGGTTTTTGTCTGCTGTTTAACGCCATTTATAACAATATTCCAGTTGTATCACAGCATTTCAAGGGTAAGTTACCAGTACTACTGGTCCATTTATCATGACGCCAGCCAGTTGATACGCTAACCCAACAACCCTGATCGTCAACGAGGGCAGCCATTACTACCATTTTTAAAGTCTTTCGTATCATTATATGTGGAAAAGCAGCTGGGGGTGCATATGTCTGAAAACAGCACTGATGCACAGGCATATTTATCATCCTCACTTGTTATATGTACATTATGGTTCGTTTTTCTGAGGCGGGGTCTGAATGCTAACCCTAACGTCCTGAACACCAAGTAGAGAAAGCTTACTTCCATTTTTTAAGTCATTGGTATGACCTGGCCAGGGATCAAACCAGCAACCTCCTACTACTGGAGGCAAGGAATCCGCTGTGGTCGAGTGGTTAGCGTCGGGGATTTCGAAACCGGGTGTCCCGGGTTCGATCCCCAGTTGCGGCACTACGGTCATGGTGGAGTGCCCTTGAGCAAGGCACATTTTCTAGCCTAGTACTGGTTTGTTTACCCAGGGATCGTGAATAAGTGAACTGTCGCCGTGATATAACTGAAATATTGTTGAAAGCGGCGTAAAACACCAATAAATAAATAAACAAGAGGGCCATGATGGCCCTGGAATCGCTCACCTGATTTTTTTTTTCACTTTAGCTATATTAGCCCCGCCATCTGGCAAACATAGTTTCCGACCAATCGACTTGGCTTGAAGGAATCTGATAGAGGGTCACCCTAGGAACATTTCTACAAAATTATTTGAAAATCGGCCTGACACTTTTGGAGGAGAAGATTTTTTAAGTTTTCACTACAGCCATAAAAGACAAAATAGCCCCGACCCCTTGTGGCCATGTTTTTTGACCAATCAACATGGCTTGAAGGAATCTGATAGAGGGTCATCCAAGGAACATTTCTACAAAATTATTTGAAAATCGGCCTGACACTTTTGGAGAAGAAGATTTTTTAAGTTTGCACTATAGCTATATAAGGCAAAATAGCCCCGCCCCCCCTGGCGGCCATAATTTTTGACCAATCAACATGGCTTAAAGGAATCTGATAGAGGGTCATCCAAGGAACATTTCTACAAAATTATTTGAAAATCAGCCTGACACTTTTGGAGGAGAAGATTTTTTAAGTTTTCACTATAGCCGTATAAGGCAAAAAAGCCCCGCCCCCCTGGCGGCCATGTTTTTCGACCAATCAACATGGCTTCAAGAAATCTGATAGAGAGTCACCCAAGGAACATTTCTACAAAATAAGTTCAAAATCTGCCAACCAATTTGGGAGGAGAAGAATTTTGAAGTTTTTTTCGTTTCGTTGCCATGGAAACCAGAATTCTGCATGGATCCCAATAATTTGAAGGAATTCTGGTGAGGTCATTGAGAGGATGCTTTCTGTGAAGTTTCATCCCAATTGACCCACTGGTTACTGAGGAGAAGATGTTGAAGATTTTTTAAGTTTTCACTATAACCATAAAAGGCAAAATAGCCCCGCCCCCTGGCGGCCATGTTTTTCAACCAATCAACATGGCTTGAAGGAATCTGATAGAGGGTCACCCAAGGAACATTTCTACAAAATATCTTGAAAATCGGCCTGACACTTTTGGAGGAGAAGATTTTTTAAGTTTGCACTATAGCCATATAAGGTAAAATAGCCCCCCCCCCCCCCCCCTGGCGGCCATGTTTTTCGACCAATCAACATGGCTTGAAGGAATCTGATAGAGGGTCACCCAAGGATCATTTCTACAAAATAATTTGAAAATCGGCCTGACACTTTCGGAGGAGAAGATTTTTTAAGAATTTTGAAGTTTTTTTCATTTCGTTGCCATGGAAACCAGAATTCTGCATGGATCCCAAAAATTTTAAGGAATTCTGGTGAGGACATTGAGAGGATGCTTTCTGTGAAGTTTCATCCTAGTTGACCCACCGGTTACAGAGGAGAAAATGTTGACGGACGACGGACGACGGACGACGGACAACGGACGCCGGACATAGGGCGATCACAATAACTCACCCTGAGCACTTCGTGCACAGGTGAGCTAAAAATACTGGAGGCAAAGGCTTCACAACTACACCACTAAGATGGTACTGTTCCATATTAGATCAGAATGATGGTAGGTAAACTTACACTTCAGTTCGCCAATGGGTTTATGTTTGAAACCATTGATAGGCACTTTTTTGCTGTTCCTGCTCAGTTCCAAGTCTAAAGGCAATATAAAACTGAATCCAATGTGCTTGGGTGGATGGTCTTTCTGGCTGTCATCTCCAAAACCAGTATGTTGATAGTAATCCAACTGTAATCCCTGTATGGAAAACAAAAAACTTGTGACTAAAACCCTTTCCAACATGTGAGCGCATTTAGATGCATCTGTTGCTGACAACTTTTGAAAACATTGAGGTAACTGAAGACTCGTTTCAATAATGATTCTTTAGTTGCAAGGGATGTTCAATATTTTTGCCTTGAGTTTTATCCCAAACAAGGACACTTTTTGTAAACAAGAGGGCCATGATGGCCCTGGAATCGCTCACCTAATATTTTTTTTTCACTTTAGCTATATAAGCCCCGCCCCCTGGCAGCCATAGTTTCCGACCAATCAACTTGGATTGAAGGAATCTGATAGAGGGTCACCCTAGGAACATTTCTACAAAATTATTTGAAAATCGGCCAGACACTTTTGGAGGAGAAGATGTTTTAAGTTTTCACTATAGCCATATAAGGCAAAATAGCCCTGCCCACTGGCGGCCATGTTTTTTTACCAATCAACATGGCTTGAAGGAATCTGAAAGTGGGTCATCCAAGGAACATTTCTACAAAATTATTTGAAAATCGGTCTGACACTTTCGGAGAAGAAGATTTTTTAAGTTTTCACTATAGCCATATAAGGCAAAATAGCCCCGCCCCCCTGGCGGCCATGTTTTTCGACCAATCAACATGGCTTGAAGGAATCTGATAGAGGGTCATCCAAGGAACGTTTTTACAAAATTATTTGAAAATCAGCCAAACACTTTCGGAGGAGAAGATGTTTTAAGTTTTCACTTTGGCCATATAAGGCAAAATAGCCCCGCCCCCTGGCAGCCAAGTTTTTCGACCAATCAACATGGCTTGCAGGAATCTGATAGAGGGTCACCCAAGGAACATTTCTACAAAATTATTTAAAAATCGGCCCGACACTTATGGAGGAGAAGATTTTTTAAGTGTTCACTATAGCCATAAAAGGCAAAATAGCCCCGCCCCCTGGCGGCCATGTTTTTTGACCAATCAACATGGCTTGAAGGAATCTGATAGAGGGTCACCCAAGGAACATTTCTAAAAAATTATTTGAAAATCGGCCTGACACTTTTGGAGGAGAAGATTTTTTAAGTTTGCACTATAGCCATATAAGGCAAAATAGCCCCGCCCTGGCGGCCATGTTTTTCGACCAATCAACATGGCTTGAAGGAATCTGATAGAGGGTCACCCAAGGAACATTTCTACAAAATTATTTGAAAATCGGCCTGACACTTTCGGAGGAGAAGATTTTTTAAGTTTTCACTATAGCCATATAAGGCAAAATAGCCCCGCCCCCCCTGGCGGCCATGTTTTTCGACCAATCAACATGGCTTGAAGGAATCTGATAGAGGGTCATCTAAGGAACATTTCTACAAAATTATTTGAAAATCTGCCAACCAGTTTGGGAGAAGAAGAATTTTGAAGTTTTTTCAGTTTCGTTGCCATGGAAACCAGAATTTTGCATGGATCCCAAAAATTTGAAGGAATTCTGGTGAGGTCATTGAGAGGATGCTTTCTGTGAAGTTTCATCCAAATTGACCCACTGGTTACTGAGGAGAAGAAGTTGACGCACGACGCACGACGCACGACGCACGACGGACGCCGGACAAAAGGCGATCACAATAACTCACCTTGAGCAAAGCTCAGGTGAGCTAAAAAGGACTACATATGGGTGCCGTTTCACTTATTTCATGGTTGCATGACCACCGTTGTATGTGATAACCTATACTATTGTTTTTAATCATCCTACTCTTTGATGTCTCAAAGCTTTTCAATAGAAAAAAAAAAAAAAGCAGCAGACGACTTTGAAGATGTGTTAGTGTTAAATATTAAAAATCTCTAGATATAAAAAGATAGTTATTGAACAGAGTTGTAAACAATGTAAACAATGTGGCAAAAGAAAAAATACTCATGATGAGCAACTTCTTCTTTTGCTGCACTGTTTCCAATTGTTGACTGCTTCAGTTGCATTTCTATGTGGAAACAGGTAAACAAAGCCAGTCAATGTTTGTAAACAGTTACTTATACTGGGTTCAGTTGACTGTAATGTTGGAAAAGTATTGCTAATCCATCAATCAAATGCTATAAAGAAAATAATATTTAAATAATTTTTCTTTAATGCTTTTAACAAATTTAAAAATGTTTCATATATATCACATCGTTTTCTTTGGTAGACAAGTACCTGAAGTATTGCAGGCATTACAGACGTCATAGTGATAGTTGGCAGATATTTGACCTTGAAATGTAACCTTCACATCCAAGTCATTTTTCATATGCAAAATCTCCTAATTGTCCACTATTAACATACAACGTTTCATGATTCTAGCTCTGATACCTTTTGAGTTATCTCATATCAGATAGACAAGACTGACGGATGCATATACGTAGGGTATATATATAAAGTCCACTCCGTTGATATCGGTACCTGGACATATATTAGCCAATTCAGTCAATCGAATTACAACTTTCTAAAACTTTTTAAAAGCACCTGGTGAGCACTCCGGACAGATTGTTAGGACAATTTCAATATCCCCAAGTCGTCTAATGTATAAACTGAAAAGCATACATGTAACTTACTGGAACAGGTGTATATAAGACTAAAGACAATGATTTACTCTGAGTTTTAGATCAGGTGCATATATTGTAAAACCCTTCTTTTGCATTTAAACCCTAAGTTATGGGCACTAAAAATAATTGGCTCAATGAGACAAGTACCCACAACATAGGGTTATAAGAGAGATATTGGGGAACAATTACCCCCTTACTCCTTCCTATCAAGACCTCTGATATCCCTTTCCCACATATGACAAATCTGCAGCAGACGACTTTGTAAACATATCCACACACATTTGGACAATCTCTATGTAGGGAAGTATCATTATCAAATAGAGTTGAAAAGATTGTGGCAAATGTAGAAATTGCTCATTATGAGCAATTTCTCCATTTGTCAAAATGTTTTCAAAAGTTTTCTGCTGCAGAGGCATCAGAAAGTGTCTGTATGTGGGAAAGGGTTAAACTTACAGTATGTTCTGGATCCGTTGTCTGTATGTTAAAGGTCATAAAACAGTCCGGTGTGTAGATGGCTCCAAACCCGCCCTGAGGTCTTTGCAGTGATTTCCCTTTCTCAAGAACCTGAATTTCAATGGACATGTTTTAAGCTCTGAACAAGATGGCCATGAGGCCTGGGATTGCTCACCTGAGAAAGTGCCCTTTAAGACAACATCATATTACAGAATATTAAATAATTCTGACAGATGCAAATAAAAGCTTGTATAAGTGTAACATGTTCTAAACAATGGGGGACATGTTTTGATTTTACCTATAAAACACAAGTTTGAAAACACTTTTTTTTAGTGCCACTTACGGAATAATTCTGCCAAATTATGTCGAAATAAGACACTAAGACAAGCACTTTAAGAGGAGAAGAACTCCCTTTCTGATGCTGCATTGAGGTCATGATTTTTAACAACTTAAAATACCTAAACAGTTCTTATAGAATGTCACAATTAACTTTTCTGCCATATTTTTTTGAAATCAGACAAGCACTTTCAGAGCAGAAGTGCTTTTTAATTTTTTAATTTTACCTCCTTTTAGATACCACCTGGTGGCTATGTTTTTCATCCAATTAATATGACATGAACAATTTTTGCAGGCAGACACTGAAGTAACAATTCTGCCAATTTATCTTAGAATCTGACCAGTGGTTTAAGAGATGTTGTTGAAAGACTAGAATGGAGTGCTCCCCGGAGCACGTGTGTCACCTGCGGGGGCCTTGTCAGAAAATTGCAAAAACTCTGATATCATTTTTTTTGGATTATCCCCCTTTTGAGAAAACCCATCACACACATTGATATAAACATTTGTCAGAAGTTTCAATGTAATCCTTTGAGTAGAAAAAAAGTTATTTGAAAAGGTGACGAAAAAGTGTGACGACAGACAGACAGACAGACGCCGGACAAAAAAAAAAGTAATCCCTAAGTGCCTACCATGCTACGCAGGTGACACAAAAATGGTGATGATGCATGACCAAGGTCACAGAGGGATCACAATAGCTCATCTCCGGCACTCTGTGCTCAGGTGAGTTAAAATACAAGCATTTATGTGATGGTAAAAGTTGTATGAAAATAATTATTTAGTAAAACTGCTTGCATTTACATAAATTTATAAAGTATTAATATATCATTTCAATATTTTGTAATATCTTGGGGAAGCCAAGAACCTGATTGCACTTTTATGACAAAATCCATTTCATTGACTTGCACATTCTCCCAGTATTCCCTTTTTTTTTTATCAATTTTGAGTCATCGGAAATGTTTTATCCCGTTCCCATATGAAGACGCCTGTAAATAACTTGAAGCAAAAGGACAAATTGCTCTTAATGAGTGATTGCCCTTTGGCCTAGACGTTTACAACTGTATCAAATGACTATTTTTTTCATTTTTCCATATTTTTGCTTAGATGTCTTCAAAGTTTTCTGTTGCAGATTGATTGAATATGGGAAAGGGATAAGTCCAAGCATTCTGTACTTAGACAACAAATTACAAATTATTCGTTTAGCCACCTACTGACACTGTTACTACGGAATTTGCTGCGGGAATCTGACTGGATTCTTCTTCTTCCTCCTTTAAATACAAAATACATGAGTAGCATACATAGGGAATGTTATGTTGCTGTAGCGCTACGTCACTTTATATTGTACTACCAGGCCCATGGACAAATAAATATCTCACCCAAGACTGAAGGTTGAATAAGATGTCAATTTATCCTAAACTCCGAGTAGCACAATACAAAGCTGCGTAATGTTACTGCAACACAATTTTTATTATATACCTCTAACAGCTTTAAAGACAGGATAAAAGCCAATTTGTACAGATTTTATTAATGTTTTCAATAATGAAATCACACATTAATCAAATATATGAATGGCATATACTTGGTCTTAAACATATTGGATTTTTATGGATGTTTGTGTGTGATATTTATCATGAATTTGCACCTGAAAATGTGTAGGTATATAATAAATAGGATGAGAAATATCTCATAGGAGGAGAATAACAAGCATGGCTAATGGAACATATCTGTCGCCTGCCAAATATATCATTACGTGAAATTTTGACAAACAGACAAATGGACAAAGAAATGATCCCTATGTGACTCCCTGCAAAGGTGGGCGACACAAAATATGATATTCATGAGCACAAAATGAAATATAGTTACCTCAATCGTTCCCTAAAACCAACAAGTTATGTTTCTGTCATGCGTTTAATGACTGAAAATGGACCATTATTTGACACAATGCTGACAGATGTTTTCAAAGAATAGAACACTTAAAAAAAGATACATTTTTAGAAGTGATACAAGTTTTGAAATAAACCTCATTTAAGGGGTTTGATAAATAGAGGATATCTCATGAGTGTTATTTATAATCCCTTTTATTACACAATTTCACCAAGATGATATGCCGCGAGCCTTGGCGAGCACCATATTCAGCTTAGTTAACAAGTTTATTAAAAGGGATAATAAATAAACGTGAGTGAGATATTCTATTTAACACATAAAGTGATTTATGAGGCGTATTTCGAAAAAATGTACATAACTTTTACCATATTTCTACATGAGATTTACCGGTTTTGGCGCCAAAGTGACTAACGTTATGACGTCAAACCACTGACGTGACGTCACTTTCATAGTTCGGTTTCCGCGTTGTGACAAAGACTTGAGCGTAAGACTGGAAACTAAACTAGTAGTGTCATATGATATTTATGTAATGGCATTTTGACATTCCAAGAGAGGGCTTTAAGTGATAATTGGATTTATGATATACAAGTTTAACGCCATTTCAACAGTATTTCATATACATCACAGCATCAAAACACTTATTGATGTTTCACGGAGGACTAGCAAGTATATAGAAAAGGGGTTTAGTTGCATCACACTTAGACTTTTTCCCACATGCAAACGCATTTTAACATATCTACAGTCGACCATTTTTTAAAACAATGCGGCAAAAGGATAAATTTCCCATAATAAGCAATTTCTCCTTTTGAAAAAATGTTTTCAACTGGATACTATAACTCCTATCATATATAGACATTTTTCATTTTTAGCCTAAATACTAGACAGAGTCGTCTGCTAGAGATTAGTTGTATGTGGGAAAGGTTAGCCCTTTCCCTCATGTAAGACGCTTTCTGATGCCTCTGCAGCAGACGACTTTAGAAAACTTTGTGACAAAAGATTGATTGATTGATTGATTGATTGGGGTTTAACGCCGTTTTTAACAATTTCTCAGTCATATCACGGCGGCCTACACCTACACATGTGTTTCCTGGTTTTCTCACACCAGTACTCCACACAACAATCTTCCCAAGCAACTGGCTGCTTTTCCATATAGACTTAGCCCATTGGTGGAAGACAAATGACGCATGTCACAATCGACTTTTGTCAAACGTCGGAAAGAAAGTTGGCCGAGTCGGGATTCAAACTCACAACCCCTGGATTGACAGCCCGCGTCGTGACCGAATGAGCTACCGAGACACGACTTGTGACAAAAGAAGAAATTGCTCAAAACGAGCAATTTCTCCTTTTGACGCAATGTTTTTACAACTCTATACAATAAGTATGTCTTCGTTTAGGGATATTTTCCATATTATTGTTGAGATGTTTTAAAAGTCGTCTGCTACAGATTTGTTGTATGTGGGAAAAAGGTTAATGAGTGTAAGTGTGAGACTAGTTTGGCGACACTTTTTTTATTTCTCTTTTTTGGCAAAAGTTTGTATGTTTTAACCCATTCCCTCATATAGATGCTTTCTGACACCTCTGCAGCAGACGGCTTTTTGAAAACATAGTGACAATAGAAGAAATTGCTCAAAACGAGCAATTTCTCCTTTTGCCACAATGTTTTCCACTTTTAGTCATAGGTTATCCATTCAATTATAGAGATTTTCTATTTGTGGACAAAATATGTTCAAAGTCGTCTGCTGCAGAATTGTCGTATGAGGGGAAAGGGTTAAAAGGGATTAGCCAGAGCTCTAGATAAGGGGCGTTTTGCGTGTTCTAAAATTCTTATTTGACCCTCTAACCCTATGTTGTGGGTACTCAAAAGAATCGTCTCAGTAAGACGATTCTTTTGAGTACCCACAACATAGGGCTTGCTTTAATGATAAGAGAGAAATTGTGGGAAAAAGAGCTGTAGACCCCTCCTTATCTGGACCTCTGATTAGCTTTATATTTTAACAGCATAGCAGGCGTTAGGATCCCTGGGTTGCAAACCAGCACTAGTCTAAGGAAAACAGATTTGCCCAAGGTACACTTGGGCATTACCACTTAAAGCAGGAATCAAACCTGAGATGCTCGCCACAAAGCTTGAGTATTGGCGAAGTATCCTGGAGGCAGACCGAGTTAATTCTCTTGAGGACACATTTTGATGCATCTGCAGCAGACGGACTGTCGAAGAACATTGTGCCAAATTCTAAAGAAGAAATTTATCATAATGAGCAATTTCTCCTTTTGCCACAATGTTTTCAACTGAACTCTATTGAGTAATTATACTTTTATCTGCAAACATTTTCCTTATGGATGTGAGTTTTTGCCTGAATGTTTTTAAAGTTGTCTGCTGCATGATTGCTATATGAGAGAAATGGTTTAACTTTTTACAAGTTTTAAGGCCATTTCATAATTGATGTCAAGAAAATGAATATAGATTAATACGGCCCCTAATCATTTGAGTCAGTCATTGCAAAAAAGTAAAACCTGATCATATATATGTCCAGTCAGATCAAAATACACACTTTACGCAAAAAACTTACAAAAGCTTTTTAAAAGCTTCCTGTAAATTGTGTTGGTTTTGTTAAGACTGTAAGAATGCACAGGCTGATATGAATCAACATGTATAACAGTTCCCCACATACAACAATTCTGCAGCAGACGACTTTGAAAACCATTTGGGGAAAAAATATGGAAAATCCCTATAAATAAATCAATTATTGATTCATGTTAAAATTGTTTGTGCAAACGGAGAAATTGCTCATCATGAGCAATTTCTCCGTTTGTAACAATAATTTCAAAAGTCGTCTGCTTCAGAATGAGACGGCTTCAAAATGCGTCTGTATGTGGGAAAGAGTTAGCCAATGGCGACTCGTACCTTTTCGTACTGAACAGGCCCATTTGATGTAGGGGTTAAATTCATATGGATCACTACTTACATGAGCATAGTTATGATCTATGGCCGTACACTTGACACTGAACAACTGGTCCCTCGTCTTGCTGTTCCACATCTTGATGGGGTTCTTGTGGAGATTTATACAGATATGGGTCTGGTCTATCAGCCATCCCTTGGAGATATGCGTTGACCCTCCTATAGGTTTTAAAATGAGGAAAAGAAAGTTGTTGATTGATTGATGTTTAATCGCATTTACAACAATGTTGTTGTCATATCACGGCGGCCAGTTCACATACCAATGAGTTTCCTGGCTTTCTCACCCCAGTCCTTTCAAGCAACTGGCTGCTTTTCTACATAGGACATTAGCCCATTAGTGGAAGACGAATGGTGCATGTCAAACGTGGAAAGAATGTTGGCCGAGCTGGGGTTTGAACTTGTAACCTCTGGATTGACAGACGCTTTCTAATGCCTATACATCAGACAAATTGTGAAAACAATGTGGCAAATGGAGAAATTGCTCAAAATGACTTATCTCTCCATTTGCCACAATGTTTTCAACTCTATTCAATAATTATACTGTCATTTAAAGTGATTTTCCATATTTTAGCTGGTACCTTTTCAAAGTCTCCTACAGCAGATATGCTGTAAAAATTTATTTAATGGGGTTTTACGCCGCTTTCAACATTATTTCAGTTATATCACGGCGACAGTTCACTTATTCATGATCCCTGGGTAAACAAACCAGTACTAGGCTAAAAAATGTGCTTTGCCCAAGGGCACTCCACCATGACCATAGTGCCGCGACTGGGGATCGAACCCGGGACACCCGGTTTCAAAATCCCCGACGCTCACCACTCGACCACAGCGGATTCCTATGCTGTAAAAAAGGAAAGGTCTCATCAATTTACATCAATAATAATCATTTCATACATGTAAACAATTAAACATTGCCTTCATCATTATCCAATAATAAACAGCATTTGCAAACATGTACATTATGTACTAAAAGGGTAAAATAAACTTGCCATAGTTGCCAAATTGCGCGACATCTACCTTCTCCTTCTCTTTGATTGCATCTGAAAAACAAAAATAAAGTTCATACATGAGGGCACACTGTGGGTGACTTTTCTTTCTACATGTATATGTTTTCACTTCTCCAAATGGGGGACATTCTACGAAACCCAACCTTAACCCTTTCCCTCATACAACAATTCTGCAGCCAACGACTTTGAACATATTTTGTCAAAAAATAGAAAATCTCTTTAATTGAATGGATAACTTATGACGATAACTAGAAAACATTGTGGCAAAAGGAGAAATTGCTTGTTTTGAGCAATTTATTCTTTTGTCACTATGTTTTCAAAAAGCCGTCTGCTGCAGAGGCATTAGAAAGCGTCTATATGAGGGAAAGGGTTAAAGCATTTGTAATTGGTGTAATTTTAGATCAACAAGCTCATCTTCACAATCTAGTCTAGCTAAGAACTGTTTGCCAATAAGTCATAGAAGGTTTCAAGAAACTACCTTGTAGAAGTATTTGGATCCTTAGAATGAATGAGCAGGCAGGTCTTTTTACCATGCATGTAATAATTAAGTTAAGATTGTCTAGCCTGGGGCATTGCTTAAATATATAGAAGTCCAAAATCTAGATCAGAGTTTAATTTCACCCTTTCAATGCTGACAATTTTTACAATTGACTTTTCAACCATATTGCATTAACCCTTTCCCTCATATAGACGCTTTCTGAAGCCTCTGCAGCAGACAGCTTTTTGAAAATATAGTGACAAAAGGAGAAATTGCTCAAAACAAGCAATTTTTCCTTTTTCCACAATGTTTCCCACTTTTAGTCATAGATTATCCACTCAATTTTAGAGATTTTCTATGTTTTGACAAATATGTCGTCTGCTGCAGAATTGTCGTATAAGGGAAAGGGTTAAAAGAGTGTCAACTCAATTGTAGGAATATCCTGACGGCCTCTATAACTGAATGTATATTCATTAGCAATTTCTCCTTTTGCCACAATGATTTCAAAAGTCATCTGCTGCGGAGGCGTCAGAAAGTGTCAAGATGTGGGAAAGGGTTAATCAGTCTTGATCTCTGTTTCCTGGATGGTCACCAGGGAATAAGTCTCCTCTGTAACCACTTGGACAATATTGGTTCAGCATCTTAGCAAGCATTCTGTCAATACTTTGTTTAGGGGGAGTCAGCCTATGCGACTGTAACATATTGCAATATTTAAGTTCAATATCTCTCCTTTAACCCTTTCCCTCATACGACAATTCTGCAGCAGACGACTTTGAATGTAGATTGTCAAAACATAGAAAATCTCCATAATTGAATGGATAACCTATGACAAAAAGTGGAAAACATTGTGGCAAAAGGAGAAATTGCACGTTTTGTGCAATTTCTTCTTTTGTCACTATGTTTTCAAAACGCCGTCTGCTGCAGAGGCGTCAGAAAGCGTCTATATGAGGGAAAGGGTTAATATTAAGGTTAATGTTTATCTTCTTTCATGCACAACAACCTCAGGTATTGTTCTTTATCTGTGTAAAGATTCATAACAATCAATCCATTGATTTAGGAGGAATTGCACTTACGAGGCGAGGCTATTAGTATTACCACATATTGCAAAGTATTTTTCTGTAGCTGTGTAAGGTTTAGTTAACCCTTTCCCTCATACGACAATTCTGCAGCAGACGACTTTGAACGTATTTTGTCAAAACATAGAAAATCTCCATAATTGAATGGATTTATAACCTATGACAAAAAGTGGAAAACATTGTGGCAAAAGCATAATTGCACGTTCTGTGCAATTTCTTCTTTTGTCACTATGTTTTCAAAAAGCCGTCTGCTGCAGAGGCGTCAGAAAGCGTCTATATGGGGGAAAGGGTTAATATCCTTCCAGCTAATAAAGAAGAGTTTAGTTCACAAGGAACATGGAAAGACGGACGTACAGGATGATTCCTATACATAATTGTTTCCCCCCACCTAAACCACATTTGTTGGGGTATAACTTTTTTTTAATCCTTTCCCACATACAACAAGAGAAAGTTGATGCAACGCATCAATGTCGCCGGATATCCATAGTGCAGATATGCATAACACTAACATTATAGTAGTTGAATAAACAGTTATCAACTGAGGTGCATATTGGAACAAGTGGGGTCAAGTGAAAATGTATCATAACTTGCATTGTTTTGTCAACGAAGTGAATGATAATTGAAGCCTTTCATTGTTTATGATCAATCTCCATTCCAAAGTAGGTTGACCATACACACAACTAATTATTGATCATAAACAGTAATGGAAATGAGTAATCTTGCCAATCATTAGTCTTAGTATGTATACAGTGCTTTCATTAAGGAATAATTATAAGATTTGTGAATTCCACATACACTTTTCAAGATGTTTGTCAGAATATTTGAATTTTATTATTTTTCAATAAAACCACAAAACAGACACTTTAGGATTTGCATGCAATAGCACGTCATTTTACCTTTCCTCTTTTAAAGTCAACAGTGGACCTTTGCAGCAATCTACTTTTAAAACAATGAGATAAGGGTTAAATCGCTGAAGACATGAGTTTTCTCTTTTTCTCAAAATGATATTAGCTTAGCATCCTAATTATATCGTACTTTAACAAATGTTGAAATGTAGTCCAATATTTATAAATTAGACCACCTTCGAAATATAATAATAACTAAACAGTTAAATCTCATTGAAATTGTTGTATAATTTAAACTTAATTTCGAACATAATCTTAGCCCTACAACATGTTAATTTATTTTAATTCTTTCCTTCCTTTTTTATAATGAAAACAACGAACTACTCATGTTTTAAAATTATATTATGATGAGCGCCCTTGTGTCAATGATGCATAACAATATGCAGATCGGAAGCAATATGCCTTTAGGAGTTAAATGACACATTTAAAATTGTCAAGGACGAAATAATTTTGTACGAAAGACCCGATTCTTTCTTATTCGCAGAGGTGTCGTTCTTGAAACTCTCTTTATAGGCAGAGAGTGTTCGTTCAAAGTCATTTTTCCATTAAAACCAGTTTTATCTCGGTTTGTTCTTTTCTTCATTTGTTTCGAACCAAATAAACATCTTAAATCACCTATAATTTACTATTTGTAAGTGAGTGTAAAGAGCGGCTCTCTGCAAAGGAGATTGATCTACGCAGTTGGTATTCGCGAGTCACGCAGGTGCGCGTAAGTAAACAAATTAGACTGCGACGTAAAGGTTTGTAATTATCGACTTTTGATTACATGTAGTACTGTAAAATAAAGTATACCAGTCTAGCTAATAGGGACTGTTTTGTCTTCGTAAATAAAACAAAACAAGAGGCCCATGAGGGCCTATGCTCTACTGGTATGGTTCTTTGGTCATTTTCAATCCAGAGCATGTATGTATGGTGAAGATCGGATAGTAAATGGAGGCTCTTTTGTGTTCACAAGCTGTATTATAGCAATTTTTACAATTTCATGGGCCATAATCCAGTCTTGCATGGGCGGATCTAGCTGGTTTTCAAAAGGAACCAAGCTCTCATCAATATTTAACTACTATCTAAGTTTGGTGAAGATCAGATAGTAAATGGAGCCTCTATTGTGTTCACATGCTCAATTATAGCAATTTTGACCATTTCAAGGGCCATAATCCAGTCATGCATGGGCGGATCTGGCTGGTTTTCGACAGGAACCAAGCTCTTATGGATATCTAACTACTGTATAAGTTTGGTTGAGATACAATCAAACGTGAAGACTGTATCGTGTTAACAAGCTCTTTTATAGCAATTTTGACCATTTCAAGGGCCATAATCCAGTCTTGCATGGGCGGATCTGACTGGTTTTCAAAAGGAACCGAGCTCTCATAGATATCTAACTACTGTATAAGTTTAGTTGAGATACAATCAAAAGTGAAGACTGTATCGTGTTAACAAGCTCTTTTATAGCAATTTTGACCATTTCAAGGGCCATAATCCAGTCTTGCATGGGCGGATCTGGCTGGTTTTCGAAAGGAAGCGAGCTCTCATGAATATCTAACTACTGTATAAGTTTGGTTGAGATACAATTAAAAGTGAAGACTGTATCGTGTTAACAAGCTCTTTTATAGCAATTTTGACCATTTCAAGGGCCATAATCCAGTCATGCATGGGCGGATCTGGCTGGTTTTCGAAAGGAACCGAGCTCTCATGGATATCTAACTACTGTATAAGTTTGGTTGAGATACAATCAAACGTGAAGACTGTATCGTGTTAACAAGCTCTTTTATAGCAATTTTGACCATTTCAAGGGCCATAATCCAGTCATGCATGGGCGGATCTGGCTGGTTTTCGAAAGGAACCGAGCTCTCATGGATATCTAACTACTGTATAAGTTTGGTTGAGATACAATCAAAAGTGAAGACTGTATCGTGTTAACAAGAAATTGTTTACGGACGCACGGACGCACGCACGACGGACACATCGCCACGACATAAGCCCTTCTGGCCTTTGGCCAGTAGAGCTAAAAACATAAATGCGAGTCAAAATAAAGAAACTGAAAATACCTAAAACATCGGAATATTTATTTCATTTTAGATGTGTCATTACTTAGTGTTTTTAAACAAACACAATCGTAATATGTCCAAGACATCTAAATGTGTTTCTTTCTAATAATAATCCCCCCTCCCATGTGATTTCAGAAAACCTATTAAAAATAGAAGTCGCGGGCTTCTGCCCGGCGACTAATAAATCGGCAGCAGACGACTTTGAAACCATCTTGAGAAAAATATGGAAAATCTCTTTCATTGAAATTTAACTTTTAGAAAAGAGTTGAAAACCTTGTTGCAGAAGAAGAAATTTCTCATTATGAGCAATTTCTACTTTTTCCACAATGTTCTTAAAAATTGTCTGCTTTATAGGCATAACAGTGACTTTACACAGCGTCTATATGTGGGAAAGCATTAAATAGTAAATGAAAAAGCAATTATATGTACCTGTAACAGAGAAAAGCCTTGGCTGTATGTTTGTCTCCCATTTTGACACAATCACAGTCAGCTCCTCGTCCTCGTTGTCCGATTGCAGCAGACGACCAATGAAATATCGATACTTCTTATCGGCACTCCCAGAAAATACAACTGTCTTAGACCAAATATCTCTGAAAATAAGGAGGAATATGCAAATCTTTGTAAGATAAACTTTCTATTTTGTTTACCCTTAACCTTTTCCCTCATATAGACGCTTTCTGACGCCTCTGCAGCAGACGGCTTTTTGAAAACATAGTGACAAAAGAAGAAATTGCTCAGAACGAGCAATTTCTCCTTTTGCCACAATGTTTTCCACTTTTAGTCATAGGTTATCCTTTCAATTATAGAGATTTTCTATGTTTTAACAAAATACGTTCAAAGTCGTCTGCTGCAGAATTGTCGTATGAGGGAAAGGGTTAACAAATCTACAGCAGAAGACTTTGATAGATAGATTGTTTGGTGTTAAACATCGCTTTCAACGAATTTTCAGTTATATCATGGCATTTCCTTGGTGAGTGAGCACCTATAGTCAATTTGACTTGACACACAGAGGTCCAGATAAGGAGGCGTATACAGCTCTTTTCCCCACAATAGTTCTCTTATCATCCAACCAAACCATATGATGTGGGTACTCAAAAGAATCATCTCAATGAGAGGATTCTTTTGAGAACCCACAACATAGGTTTATAATGTCAAATAGAGATTTTAGAACGCGGGCTGTCAATCCAGGGGTTGTGAGTTCGAATCCCGGCTCTTCCAAATTTCTTTTCCGAGGATTGACAAAAGTCAATGTGACATGCATCATTCCTCTTCCACCAATGGGCTATGTCTATGTAGAAAAACCGCCAGTTGCTTGGGAAGATAGTTGTGTGGAGTACTGGTGTGAGAAAACCAGGAAATGCATGAGTAGGTGAACTGGCCGCCGTGATATAACTGAGAAATTGTTAAAAACGGCGTTAAACCCCAATCAATCAATCAATCAATCTAGAGGACAGCCAAATACTACCATTTTCAAAGAGTTTGGCATGACCCAGCTGGGGATCGAACCTGCAACCTCAAGCACCCAAGACTGACATTCAACCCCTACACCACCCAGGGGGTCAGACGACTTTGAAATCAACTTTGTATAGATTTGCAAAAAAATTCCATGAGTGATAGATAAATTAATAAATAAGAGTCGAAAACATGAAACAAAAGGAGATAAATCTTGTCAATTTGCCAGAATGTTTAACCCTTTCCCTCATATAGACGCTTTCTGACGCCTCTGCAGCAGACGGATTTTTGAAAACATAGTGACAAATGAAGAAATTGCACAAAACGTGCAATTTCTCCTTTTGACACAATGTTTTCCACTTTTAGTCATAGGTTATCCATTCAATTATAGAGATTTTCTATGTTTTGACAAAATACGTTCAAAGTCGTCTGCTGCAGAATTGACGTATGAGGGAAAGGGTTAAAGTGTTATATGTGACAAAATACGTGTGCATGTTGGAAAGGCTTTAGCAATTCACCCATAGATTGTGGGTAGTCAAAAGAATCGTCTCAGTGAAACATATCTTTTGAATTCCAATATTATAAAGGTTTTGGAGGTCAAATATTAGGATTTAACTTTTAAATACATGAACTAATAATAATTGACTCGTTTTTAGTGCTTAAACCCTTTCCCTCATATAGACGCTTTCTGACACAATTTCTCCTTTTGCCACAATGTTTTCCTCTTTTAGTCATAGGTTATCCATTCAATTATAGAGATTTTCTATTTTTTGACAAAATATGTTCAAAGTCGTCTGCTTCAGAATTGAATTATGAGGGAAAGGGTTAAAGTTGCTTTGTTTTTTATAAATATTGGAATATTACTTAAACTTTAACTGTTCCAGTGACATACAACAAATCAGCACCTGGATGACTTCGAAATCAGTTAGGCAAAAATATGGAAAATTTCTTAAAATAAAAGTACAATTATTGAATAGAGTTGAAAAAATTGTGGCAAATGGAGAAATTGCTCATCATGAGCAATTTCTGCTTTTGCCACAATTTTTTCAAAAGTCGTCTGCTGAAAATGTGTCGAAAAACTACTACATGTGAGATAGGATTAAGACGTTTTTGAATAAAGACAAAACCATGGAAAACCTCTATAAATGAAGGTGTAAAAAGTTGAATAGAGATGAATTGTTTTTAACCCTTTCCCTCATACGACAATTCTGCAGCAGACGACTTTGAACATAATTTGTCAAAAAATAGAAAATCTCTATAATTGAATGGATAACCTATGACAAAAAGTGGAAAACATTGTAGCAAAAGGAGAAATTGCACGTTTTGTGCAATTTCTTCTTTTGTCACTATGTTTTCAAAAAGCCGTCTGCTGCAGAGGCGTCAGAAAGCGTCTATATGAGGGAAAGGGTTAAAAGTATGAAAGCTTCTGCAAGTTTTAAGTGGGGGCTATAAAGCAATACAACCATAAATATATTATTGAAATTCAAAAAAAAAAATATGTCTCTGGGTAAGTTACTAAGTAGGTCTGGTGGAATAAAGACCTTTCCCCACATACAACAAATCTGCAGCAGACAACTTTGAAAACATACCCGAAATTATTTGGAAACTCCCTTAAAATGAAAGTACCATAATTGAATCGAGTTGAAAACATGGTGACAAAGGGGAGAAATTGTTCCTTTGGAGCAATTTCTTCTTTTGTCGACATGTTTTCAAAAGCTGTCTGCTTCAGGTGTATATGAGGGAAAGGGTTACCAAGTCCATGAAATATGACTCCCATCTAGAACTTTAAAATTTGCTTTGTTTCTTATAAGAATAAAGATTCATAGATGCACCTGCAGCAGACGACTTAAAAACATTGTGGCGACAGGAGCAATTGCCCATGGCACATTGCCCTCAACTTTATTTAATAATAACAACTTGAAACTGCCCACATGATCTTTTTGCCTAGATGTCTTCAGCAGTAGATGTTTTGTACATGGGAAACTCCGAAAGGGTTAAGGTCTTAAAACAGGTTCATTGATTTGGGGTTTTCTGCTATTCAGTTTTTTCAATGGTTGGACTCTTTACATTCATTTCTCCATTCAATGCCGGCCGTTTTGCCAACAAAATAAATAATCTATCCGAAGCTTGAGATAAAAGGTCCAAATTTATTGTTTTAGCCATAAACTAACTGGTGTTGGAACCCAATAGAATCGGCTCAGTACAATAAATATATTGGTTAGTATAGCATATGTAGGGCTTGGTTGGATAATATGTAAATGACTCTATAAATGACTGGTAAGTATTTTCTAATAAAAATATGTTTTACTTGAAAAACTTCATTTTTATGTCAAAAATACATTACCAGTCATTTAATACCTGATGACTTTGAAGCATCGGACGGGAGGTTCGACCAATACTTACTGTCTTTCCAGGTAGCAGCACCTTGTAGTAGTATTATTTTCTAATTTCATTTACAAAGTACTTGAACCCAACAGCGGAAGTAAAAGATTGGATTGATGACGAACAATCAGTGTTTACTTCAAAGTTATGTTGGGTGTAATATTTAGCGGACAACTCGCTGAGACGCCACCAAGGGGCCCAGAGAGTACAAGTTTTCTGTCTGACCAGACATGGAACGTAAGTAAAACGAAGAAAAGGTCGACTGAGTTTTCCAAGTTGCCGCGCGAAGAATCTCTTCAAGGGGAATATTGTTCGAGAAAGCCCAACTAGTGGACAGTGCTCTCACTTCATGCGGCCGAATCCGCAGAAATGACAGATCTCGACTCGATAAACCTATGTACGCTAACTTGATCGTATTAGATATCCAGCGAGAAATAGATGCTGCCGATATATCGTTACGACCTATGAGAGGGAGAAATAGCCTCTTTCTCCGACCCCTATTCCCCTCAACTCTCTTAAGATAGAACTTAAGAGCTCTGACAGGACAAAGGGATCTGTCGGTATCCGAAGGCCCACAGCTCGCAGATAGACTAGGAACTGTAATTGGCTCCGGAATTACCGACGGTAATTGATTCTTAGCCAGGAACCCTGGTTGACACAGTAGAGTAAAAGAGCCATCAGACTCATTGAATCTGATGTGCCCCGTCTCTACAGAAAGAGCATGCAATTCGCTCCTACGGCGAGCTGTAGCGAAAGCTAACAGAAAGACGGTTTTATAAGTCAATAACTTCAAAGACGTCGATTCAAGAGGCTCGTAAGGCGCTCTTGTAAGTGACCACAGGACACAAGACAAATCCCATTTTGGAGTTAAACTCCTAAAAACGGGTTTCTCTAATTCGAAAGACCGCATAAGTTCAGAGAGAAATGGATTAGAACCAATGCTCTCTCCCCCTTTGAACTTAAGCGTATTCGATAACATAGATCGGTAACCTTTTACCGTACTAACTGCTAGGTGTTTTTCTTCAAAAAGAAAAAGAAGGAAATCGGCAATTCGAGTTACAGAGGGACACTCCGGATTGACCGACCTTGCACCACACCAATCTGAGAAGATTTTCCACTTGGAATCATAGACGATTCTAGTGGATCGTCTTCTCGACTCTGCGATGCGAGAGGCAACTTTCTGAGAAAAGCTTCTCTCTCGGATAGCACGCTTGATAATGTCCAAGCGTGAAGATGTAGCATTGCCAGGTTGGGATGAAGACGCCGACCTGGTTGCTGAAACAGTACGTCTTCTCGAAGCGGAAGACGTATTGGATCTGCCGAGAGGCAGGCCAGGAGGTCGTTGAACCACGACCTCTGGGGCCAAAACGGTGCTATCAAAAGTATTCTGCACTCCTGACAGCGAAGAACCTTTTGAAGCACGATTGGAACTAGAATGAACGGGGGAAACGCGTACCCGAACAGGCGGTTCCAATCGAGGGTCAGTGCGTCCACTGCCCACGCTGCAGGATCGTACATCGGTGACACATAGAGTGGTAGCCGATGATTGACTCTGGTGGCGAAAAGATCCACCAGGGGTGTCCCGATCCGCATGAACACCGAGTTTACTACACTCTGGTTCAATGTCCACTCCGCCGGAAGTATTTTGTTTTGGCGGGACAGACTGTCTGCTAAGACATTCAAACGGCCGGGGACGTGTTTCACTACCAGTACTAGTGACGTCGCCTGGCACCAAAGGAGTAACTTCCAAGTCTCTAGAAAGAGAAGATGGGAGTGCGATCCTCCTTGCCTGCGAATGTAGGACACAACAGTAGTATTGTCCGTCGACAATAAAACAGTTCTGTTCGCAACGGAGGCAGAGAACTGATTGAGGGCTAGCAGGACTGCCTTCAACTCTAAGTTGTTTATGTGCAAACAACGTTCCTCCGCTGTCCACATGCCCTGGGCTGTAAAGCCCTGTGGCTCTAAATGAGCTCCCCAACCCGCAGCACTGGCATCTGTAAAGAGGTACAGATCCGGAGGTGGTGTGAGCAAGGGCACCCCTTGTGGATAGATTAACGGATCCAGCCACCACCGAAGGTGTGACTTGAAGAAATCCGTCAGTGCTATCTCCTGTTCCAGTGAGTCCACCGATGGACGCCACTGGGACAGAAAAAGATACTGAAGGGGTCGCATGTGAAGCCTGCCTAGACTGACTAGGTCGGCTGCTGCACTCAGGGAACCCAGAAGTGACAGCATGGAGCGGGCTGTTACCGTAGTCCGCTCCAGTGTGAGCTCGATCTTCCGGATAAGAGAATCGACTCTGTCCGTAGGTACTCGAATTACCGCTAAGTCGGTGAGAAACGTCATACCCACGAACGTGAACCTCCTTGACGGAACTAATTCCGACTTCTGCGTGTTGGGTATTAGACCCAAACGCAGAATGGTCCGCCAGGCTAGAGACAGATCGTAAATGAGAAGTAAACGATCTGTTCTGTGGAGTAGCCAATCGTCGAAATACTGAAGAAGCTGGGGTCCTTTCATGCGAAGAAAGGCTCCCACAGCATTGATTATCTTCGTAAAGACTCGAGGAGCGGACTTGAGGCCGAAGGGAAGTGCCCTGAATTGGTAAACTTCCCCATTTACTACAAAACGAAGGTACTTCCTCGACGAGGAAGCGATCGGAATGTGGTAATAGGCGTCTGTGAGGTCCAGCGAGACCGCCCAGTCGCCTTCCCGAATAGCTATTCGGATGGAGCGGGTCGATTCCATTTTGAACTTCTCGACCGGTATCAAAAGATTTAACGCTGACAAATCTATTACCGGCCTCCACCGTCCGTCTTTCTTCGGAACGAGGAAAAGACGGCTGTAGAAACCCCGAGAATTGGGGTTGAGAACCCTCTCTATGGCGTTCTTTTTCAGAAGTGATGATATCACTTCTGACATGGCCGGATGCCTTGACGACATGTCGATAGGCACGCTTGTCAGTGGAGGAGGAGAAAGGAAGGGAATTAGATAACCTTCCTGTATCACAGATAAGATCCAACGATCCTCTGTGATACTTTCCCATTCCTCTATAAACCCTGACAGGCGGCCCCCGACTGCAATCTCCGGCCTTGGGATAACCATAGAGAGGTGCGTATCCCTAGGGCTGCGGCCTAGGGGCTGCGCTGTACTTTGAAGGCTGCCGATTCTTAGACCCTGTTTTAAAAGGAGCCTTCGGTTTAGCCGACTTAGTACCCGTGGAAGTGGATTGCCTAGGCACAAACGCCTTAGGATCCCGTTTATGCTTCTTTGCCTGAACAGGCTTCTTAGGCTTGCTCTTAAACGTCGACGTTGCCGAGCGTTTTTGACCTTGAGCAAAAGCACTAACTGCGCTCGCCGAAAGGCGTCTAGCCTGTTCTGACGCATCAGACACAGTCACCGCAGCTACTCTTCCACCCAGGAGTAATTTGGAGTCCAAGGGCGCGGCTCTCAGGCGGTCCTTGCTAATTTGTAGCAATGAGGAAGGGGCATGCAAAACTGCATCCCTCCTCGTGGACATTAACTCTGTGGCATTCTGCAACTGCAGAGCCATCAGATGCCTGTTGCCCGTATCCAAGGCCTCTAAAATTCTACTAGCGCCTTTGCTAGAGACATTTTCCTCTTTCATTAAGAGGGACAGAGCCACCGCGAAATGGTCATCGTGAGATGCTACCATTACTCCTAGCCGTGCTCTGGCCTCCCACCTCTCTAATGATTTAGAACTCACTAAAACATGGGCGGGCGTAGCTAGTCCAAGTGTAGCTGCTTCCCCGTCCAAGGATGGTACCTTGACCGGGAAGAACTCCTTAGATGTGACATACGTCTTAGGAGAGACCCATTCTTTCGAGATGGATCCTGGGACGAACCAGCCTGCAGCCACTGAGTCAAGAGACCTGGTTGACTGAAGCTGTTCCACCATTCTGCCCAAATTGTTAGCTTGAGGTAGTAACTGTGATGGAGTAGTGATCTCCGCATTAAGTTCCTCTAAGCTAGAAAGGTTTTTCCGACGAGGGGGAGCATCAACCTTTGGGCACAAAGTATCCGGTACTACCCGAAATACTTCGCTAATGGCCTGTTGAAGAGACCAACGCTCTTCAGTCGGCTCATTATCTGCAGCTGACTGGCTTCCCTCATCTTCGTTACACGAAGAGCTGGGGGAGTACCTAGTCCTCTGAATCCGATTTCGACGTCGTCTAACTGGTCTTGCAACCGGTTGATCAACGTCGGACTCAGACATGGAACTTTCCGAAGAAACCATGTTCTGTTGGAGATCAAACGGAACGGACCCTCTCTCCGCAGCCGAGAGCGGTCGTGTTCGATCAACTGTCTGGGCATAACTAACCGTATGGGAAGGTTTAGCCCTCCCTTTATCAGAATGCGCTAACGTATTCTGTTTCAGGGGTTGCCTTTCCAAGGACTGTCTATTAAATAGATGTCCCTCCGAATGCCTCGACATCCCAACATACGTTGGGTTTTGATGCTCTCGGTAGGCTTGGAACTCCCGTCTATTTCCGACCGGTTCCATTGAATGGACCGGTGGAAGGTATTGGGGAAAAGTGTTATCTTTAACGATGTACACAGTTCCCTTTGGTGATTGAAAAGATCTCTCTGTACAAGAGTTCCCATACCCGGAGCCAGACGGGTGAATAATAGAGGTCGGTCCGTAACCTATACTCTGATTATTCGTGCACGCACTCTGTTGTTGACCCGCTATGGAATGATAATTTGTATCAATCCGGTCACTCAGTACAGAGCTCGTGCCTGGACACGCCATGTTTGCATAAGCAATTGGCTGACTAGTTGCGTCATTAACAAATGAGCGACTGTCTGGTCGTGAGATGTTTTCATAACCGACAGGTAGTCTAGCCCCGTCATTACCAAATGACTGACTATCTCCCTGCCGCGTCATGTTCACCTGCGTGACCGGTAGGTTGGTCGTCTCATAATTAAATGATTGATCCGAACCTTGTCTAGACATGGCTACATGCTTGACTGATTGGCTAGCCACTTCATCGTAAAATGAGTGTCTGCCTGGTCGCGTCATATTTAAATGAGTGACCGTCTGCCTGGCCGCGTCGTAGCTATTCGACTGCAGCCCTGTCATTTCACCGCTAAGTGAATGACTACCTTGTCTAGCCATGGCAAATTGACTGACTGGCCCGGTCGTCTGACCGGTGACAGGTCGCGTCATCGCTAGATGACGCCCCGGTTGCCCGGGGACCTGTCACGCCACGGCATTTGGGTCTTGCTTTCCAGCTCCAGCAAAACCCGGTTGACTAGTGATAGGCAGTAGTGAATCTGTTCTACCAAGAGTCTCCGGAAAACTCTGTCCGCAGACATCGTAATCCGGCACCCTGCAGCAGTCCGAAGACTGCTGTAGCTCAGGATGTGGTGTTGGTTGAGCCCCAACACCAGGCGACAGATAATGCGGTTCAAGGAAAGATGACTCCAGCACTTGAGCACTCTCTACCTTGTTTCGGTACGGTATCAGGCCCGAAGGCTTTAGTTCCCCGACCGAACAACGCGCATCCAAAGCTACCTTAACACGCTCCTCCTTGTCTCTAGCTAGACTTGGAGGTGCGTTTGTGTTAAGTGGAGTAGGTACAGCCTTAACCTTTAAGCCACTTAACACAGTCGCGGAGTCCGATTGAGAAAACCCCTCGAACTCCGCTTCACTCGAGGATACTAGAGAAACCTTTTTAGGGGCACTCTTACCCTTTCTGCTTCTGCTAGTCTTACCCTTCTTGACCAGTTTCCACGTAGAAACCGACCACGAAGAGCAGTACTCGCATGGTGACAGTTGTGTGCATTTAGAGCAATACACACAGTCCGGATGCGTGTCCCATGTGTCCACAGCATGACCACACGAGCCACGCCTCCGATCACCTTTTTGTGACATATTTATGATTCAAATATATACGAAAAGAACACAAAATAACACCAAAAAAAAAATTTTCTCAAATTTTTTTCTACTTTTTATTTTTCTACCCGAGTGACAACCCGGAACGTATATAATCTATAAACAAAATTTATAAATTTTTGTCTATGTTATAATTACATGTAAATACAACAACATCATAAGTATCATCTATAACGGGATTGGAAACTCGTCGTTAACTTAAGTCTTGAACTCAATTACGTTCCGCACCCGAAGACATTAACTGAAAATAATGGGTGGGGTAACCACCTCGTGCTTTTCAGCTAGCTGTCGCCTACAAAAACAAGCAATTACAACAATAATTTAAACATTTAAATGCAGTTGAAAATCTGTTAATGCAGTTATATAACTGGATGAACAACTAAATAAGGCAATAGGCCTTAAAAAGCCAAGAAAAGAATAATTAGAAAATAATGTGTAAATTCTTAGCTGTCTAGCTGGTGGATCCAGAAATGAAAGTGGCAAGATATCACGTGCTTTCCCGCTCTTACGGGCAACCGTGTATATCACATATACGTGAGGAATACGCAAGGCGAGTTCTTTTTCTGGATGAATTAAGGGTGTAGAGATTATATATCAGGTATTAAATGACTGGTAATGTATTTTTGACATAAAAATAGGTTCATTGATTTGGGGTTTTCTGCTATTCAGTTTTTTCAATGGTTGGACTCTTTACATTCATTTCTCCATTCAATGCCGGCCGTTTTGCCAACAAAATAAATAATCTATCCGAAGCTTGAGATAAAAGGTCCAAATTTATTGTTTTAGCCATAAACTAACTGGTGTTGGAACCCAATAGAATCGGCTCAGTACAATAAATATATTGGTTAGTATAGCATATGTAGGGCTTGGTTGGATAATATGTAAAGAGAGAGGTCTGTATATTACAAATAATCTAGGCCACTGAGTGCCCCCAACTTCTTCTAACACATTCACACATGTATGCAACACAACTGAAACTACCACCAGATGTCTGCAACAGATGTGTCTAGCTGAGAGAGAGAGAGAGAGAGAGAGAAGAGAGAAGAGAGAAGGGACAGGAGAGGATAGGAGAGGAGAGGAGAGGAGAGAGAGAGAGAATAAGAGTTCATCATCTTTTTCCTCATGTCTAATAAAGTAGGTGACCCTATTTTCAGACTGTATACAAATATGCATCAGACAAACACTTTAACTCTTTCCCACTTGTAGACGCGTTGAGACACGTATGCAGCAGATATTTTATGAACGCACTGAGGGAAAATAAGGAATTATTCATGATGAAAAACTTTTTATTTTCAGGCAATGTTTTACATCTATATCAAATTATTATTTTCAGTTTTAAAGACATTTCATCATCATTGTCCTGTATTAACGAAGTAGGTGACCCATATAAATAGACTGTTACAGTAATATGCATATGGTAAACAGTTTAACCCTTTCCCTCATACAACAATTCTGCAGCAGACGACTTTGAACATATTTTGTTAACTTATAGAAAATCTCTATAATTGAATGGATAACCTATGACTAAAAGTGGAAAACATTGTGTCAAAAGGAGAAATTGCTCGTTTTGAGCAATTTCTTCTTTTGTCACTATGTTTTCAAAAAGCTGTCTGCTGCAGAGGCGTCGGAAAGCGTCTATATGAGGGAAAGGGTTAACTTTTTCTCACTTGTGGATGCATTTTTGACGCATTATGCTGCAGATAACTGTTACCATATTTTTAGCTCTCTTTTGAAATGATAACATTTGGAAAGCAAAGTAAATTTACATCTGCGTTATATTTTATCAGTTTTAAAGACATTGTTGCATCATCTCCAGCACCTATTTTTGTCCTCTGTTTTCAAAGTCGTCTGCTGCTGATTTGTTTTATGTCTGAAAGGGTTTAGACAAAACAATTGTAATATTGTTAAGGATTATATGAGTTACACCAGACAAAAGCATTGATGCATTCCCCATTTTACCTTTTCCCGCATACAACTTTGAAAGATATGAAAATATGTCTATGTAAAAGTTTAGAGTAGAGTCCAAAACGTTGCACATGACAAAAGGATAAATTGCTCATAATGACCAATTTCTTCTTTTATCACAATGTTTTCAAAAGAAGTTTGCTGTACAGGCAATCTCATTAAAACCAGATCTAAACTCACACCCTTGTGTATATATATACATGTATATACGTATATTGGATCTGATTACAGGTCATACAAGGTCGTCTCAAATTGACCCAATTGAAGTACATAGAGGTTGTTTTGGTCCATTAAAAAGAGATTGCTGTAGAGGCATCAGAAAGTGTCTGTATGTGCCTATGTGGGACAAGAGCTACAGGTATTATGTCAATAAGGCTACACTTCTAGTATAATGATCTCTTATGACTGTGGTACAGCAGGTGACTTATCTGAGTTTTCACTGTTCACATAATATGCTGATGAGCCTCTTCCATCTTCCAACAATCATAAATAGGCTAATATAGTAATTAGTCGCCGGGCAGAAGCCCGCGACTTCTATTTTTAATAGCTTTTCGGAAATCACATGGGAGGGCGGCTTATTATTAGAAAGAAACAAATCTAGATGATTTGAACATATTACAATTGTGGTTGTTTACGAACACTAATAAATGACACATCTAAAATGAAATAAATATTCCGATTTTTTAATGTTTGCAGTTTTTTTTATTTCACTCGCATTTAAGTTTTTTGTCTTATTTACGAAGACAAAAGTGGTCCCTTCAAGACGTGAACCAACACCCCCTAATGCAGACTCTTATGTGTCATCATTGAGGTCAATTTCGGATTCTCCTTTTAATAGCAATTTTAACTTACTAAATGTTGTTTTCATGTTCAAAGAGATGTCTTGATTTGTGTAGAATTCATTTAATAATGTTAATCCATGAATATCTAAAGTAGGAACTGTTTCTAAGCTAAATATAGACCCTATTCTGTTGTGTAGTTTCGTGACCTTTAACATCGATTTTCGCGCATGCGCATTTCGATATGAAAAAGCGAGTGATATTATTTTATTTTAGACAAGTACAAGACGAATGTTTGACGCAAAGCGTCAAAGAGAAGCCGCAATATTTCGTTGTTCATGTAGAAATAAGAAAAAAAGAACATTTTTAAATCCACAAACAATAGAACAATTTAAACTGTAGACGGTAATGCTGATATATTTCTCCTTTTGAAGAGTTTTGTTTTCTTCAAATTACCTCCCTTTAAAGCAATACCAGGATATTTACCTTGCGATTCGAATAAGATTGACAAACATTGAAATTATATGAATGAATACTATTATTTAAATAAGTAACAACAGCAAAATTAAATTTAAACCAGATAAATGTGTACACATTTCGTTAATTTTTTATAGATACCCTAATGTATAGGTATGTATATAAAATTTATAAGCAAATGTTTTCATTACTACGTTCCTAATGTTTGAATAGACTAAGGAAAGTCAAGAATACATAAATAAATCAATGCAGTCTTTTCCGGCGACATTGATGCCTTGCATCAACTTTCTCTTGTTTATAATGGAAAAGCAGCTAGCTTTTTGTCGCAAGTTATAATGATCTCTTATGACTGTGGGGCAGCAGGTGACTCATCTAAGTTTTCACTGTTCACATAATATGCTGATGAGCCTCTTTCATCTTCCAACAATCTTAACCCTTTCCCTCATATAGACGCTTTCTGACGCCTCTGCAGCAGACGGCTTTTGGAAAACATAGTGACAAAAGAAGAAATTGCACAAAACGTGCAATTTCTCCTTTTGCCACAATGTTTTCCACTTTTAGTCATGGGTTATCCATTCAATGATGGAGATTTTCTATGTTTTGACAAAATACGTTCAAAGTCGTCTGCTGCAGAATTGCCGTATGATGGAAAGGGTTAAATAGGCTAATATCTCTAAGTCTATAATGGAAAAGCAGCTAGTTGCTTGGAAAGACTCTTCTAAGGAGTACTGATGTGGGAAAGCCGGGGAACATATTGGTAGGTGAACTGGCTGCAGTGGTTTGGCAGAAAGTTGTTGAAAACGCCATTAACCCTTTCCCTCATACGACAATTCTGCAGCAGACGACTTTAAACGTATTTTGTCGAAACATAGAAAATCTCCATAATTGAATGGATAACCTATGACAATCAAAGCGCCAATGGCACTGTAGTGGCGATCGTATGGAAAGTCCTGCAAAGTAACAAGCAGTATATCGGTGTAGGGCTTGCGATGACTCTGGTGCGGGTATATTTGAGAATGTATCAACCCTGCATCTTTTGACAGTAGAATAATGTTAGTTTGCCAGAATGTTGTCTTCGTGATTATTTAGTTACGTTCTGAAATTGGTCATGATGTGTTCAAAATTAGGCCATTCCAAAGTTATGAAAAATCTAGTTGGTATTCGATAGACTACCGTTTTAGCTCATTAGCTATTTGTAATCTAAATTGTTCGGGCAATCACATGTTTATCACCAGGTCGTTAGGCCATATTAAGATAAAATATACTTTACACTTTAGAAATGACTAAATTATCAAGAAAGGAAAGAAAACAGTATCCATTAGTTTGGTGTTTGTTTCAATGATGTCCGATATTAAACAGGTCTGTTCAATTTAGTCCCTTCACATTGCATGATTGAGGGTTGTCAGAGACATATAAACACAGTGTATTTATATGTCTCTGAGGTTGTTAAACTGCTTCGAATAATGTGAGTGCAAAAACAAACACAAAACATGCTCCAAAAGCACAATTTCACTATTTGCCAAACTGTTCAATTTATAAAAATATAGGCATATATTATAATGCTCGATCTCGAAACTAAATTAGGCTACACTGTCAGCATTGATTGCTTATTGACTCTAGAACGTGCAGACGTGTATACATAACGTGTGTACACACTGACATCGTGTGTGCTTTAAACCTTTGTAAACCAGTCTTATCATCTAGACGCTTTCATATATTTAAACAACTACAAAATAAAGCGTTTATAATATTGAGATTTACAAGCTCTTCTGGTTTTTGGTCTCGCGAGCTATTTATAGAACCTTTTGGAATTTCCAGATTTGAGTATCATCAGAGTTGCCGTTATTTGCAAGGCAGAATGCGCAATGATATTTATTATCTGCCAAATCATGACGAAGATAATATTTACATATTTTAACTCTATGTAGATAATGTCTCGATAAAACTCAAATATTAGTAACAATCCGGTACCAAAGTAGCACTGACATAATTATTATTAATCACATCTCTGCATCAATGATGGAACTATAACGGATGTGAGTAAATTAGTTTGCAGTAAGGAAAAAAAATATCAACCGATTGTTCAAAACCGACTATGTAAATATGTTTCGTTGTTGTTGTTTCTGTTAGCATTGTGGCGATTGTCAAACCAATCGCCACAAAAAGTGGAAAACATTGTGTCAAAAGGAGAAATTGCACGTTTTGTGCAATTTCTTCTTTTGTCACTATGTTTTCAAAAAGCCGTCTGCTGCAGAGGCGTCAGAAAGCGTCTATATGAGGGAAAGGGTTAAACCCCAATCAACAACTGATCACATGATACAAATAGAACCCTTTTTTACCTGACATCATATTATTATAGTATATAATATAAGTATTGAAAGGTCAATTGCAAATCCCTTTACTCTCATACAAATTATATTCAAGTTAGAGCTCTATATAATGAAGATATTTCATGTGTTAAAATCCTTATTTAACCATCGACTCTTTCCCGCTTGCAGACACATTTTGACGCATCTGCAGTAGAAAATGATTGTTAACAATTGTGATGAAAGGAGAAATTGCTTTTATATGAACCTAGGACTTAATTGGGAGAATTACTGTTGGGATAAGACCAGTTAAATTTGTTCGTCCTCCTTATTTAGGCCTTTACAAGTTATACCAAGTCATTTATAAGAATTAAATTTCCCTGTTGTTGTCTTGTCATTCTCATTAAAAGCAGACCTTAACTTCAATGCAGTTGCAAACCGTCGTATAGATCTAATGACTCTCTTACTGGTCATCCCAGATTGCATCAGCCAATTAAATTGTCACAGAAAATCTCTATAATTGAATGGATTATATATGACTAAAAGTGGAAAACATTGTGGCAAAAGGAGAAATTGCTTGTTTTGAGCAATTTCTTCTTTTGTCACTATGTTTTTCAAAAAGCTGTCTGCTGCAGAGCCGTCAGAAAGCTATATTTCATGTGTTAAAATCCTTATTTAACCCTCGACTCTCTCCCGCTTGCAGACACATTTTGACGCATCTGCAGTAGACAATGATTGTTTACAATTGTGATGAAAGGAGAAATTGCTCTTTCTGAACCTAGGACTTAATTGGGAGAATTACTGTTGGGATAAGACCAGTTAAATTTGTTCGTCCTCCTTATTTAGGCCTTTACAAGTTATACCAAGTCATTTATAAGAATTAAATTTCCCTGTTGTTGTCTTGTCAATCTCATTAAAAGCAGACCTTAACTTTAATGCAGTTGCAAACCGTCGTATAGATCTAATGACTCTCTTACTGGTCATCCCAGATTGCATCAGCCAATTAAATTGTCACCTACAAAATTGTAAGGTATCAACAGGGGATGTTAGGCATCAACCCATAGTGATATAAATAAACTAGTCTCAATATATCGCCATTACATGTTGCATGCTAACAGTCAAAATATAAAATCGCATTCCTAGTACAGAAACCTGAACTATAAATAAACGAGACAGAGGAGTGGTGATTGCCAAATGTTCTGAATGAATAGAATATTTTAACCCTTTCCCTCATATGACATTAATTCTACACCAGCCGACTTTGAACATATTTTGTCAAAAACAGAAAATCTCTATAATTGAATGGATTATATATGACTAAAAGTGGAAAACATTGTGGCAAAAGGAGAAATTGCTTGTTTTGAGCAATTTCTTCTTTTGTCACTATGTTTTTCAAAAAGCCGTCTGCTGCAGAGTCGTCAGAAAGCGTCTATATGAGGGAAAGGGTTAATGTATAGTGTCAATTTGAGGCTATTTAGTATAGAGATCAATACATTTTGGGTCTGATTTCATTTGAGATATTTCTCTGGTATAAACTAGAATATAAATGACTGCACTGAAAAAACAAGTGCATTAATTTATTTTATAATATGGTTTAAATAAAGGACATTCACAGAGCTCTAGATAAGGAGCGTTTTGCTTGTTCTAAAATCCTTATTTTATCTGCTAACCCTATGTTGTGGGTACTCAAAAGAATCGTCTTATTGAGACTTCTTTTGAGTACATACAACATAGGGTTTGGTTGGATAATAAGAGAGATATTGTGGGGAAAAGAGCTGCATGTCTGAACCTCTGATTCATATAATTATGTATACCGTTTTGGAACCTTTCAAATAAATTATAATCCATACACAGTTGAATAGGACCAAGTTCACTGAGGGTCAAAACTTCAAAAGAATTTCAGTAAACTTTATGAATGAAATCTAAATCTTGACATAGATTGAATTTCCCGGTCTCAACCCTTTCCCACATACAGACAATAAGACATGTTGGATATATCTGCAGGAGACAACATTTCCTTCTTTCTCACAATGTTTTTCAGAAGTCATTTTCTTCAGAAGCCTCCATGCAGTCATAGAAAACAGTTTCAAGAAAAATAGGAGAAATTATCAAAGTATTAAATTGCAAAATATTAATTGTTAACAAAAATGATCATTCTTTCCTTCTCTCAAGCTCAGAGGTCATATGCTGTAAACGTGTCCTTCCACTGGTCAATCAAGCGTTAAAGTGGTAGTAAATAATGTATGTCAATTTGAAAAGAAAAATAGCTTCACTTTCTAGTTTACTATCTGTTAAATATAACTACATTTCGTATATTGACCCTTTCTCACACTGGGTCATTGTCTAGAAATGAGGCTATAATTATTGAATACTACAATGGAGATTAAAACATTTTGATAAAAGTAGAAATGTCTCATGATGAGAATTTTCTCCTTTATGCCACAATGTTTTGAGTTGCTGTCTGCTGCAGTTGTGCTAGATGCGCTTGTATGATGGTAAGAGTTAACCCTTTCCCTTATACAACAATTCTACAGCAGACGACTAAAAGTGGAAAACATTGTGGCAAAAGGAGAAATTGCTCGTTTTGAGCAATTTCTTCTTTTGTCACTATGTTTTCAAAAAGCTGTCTGCTGCAGAGGCATCAGAAAGCGTACACCTTCTGATGCCTCCGCAGACATCTTTAGAACATATTGTGCCAGTTAGAGAAATCTGCTGTAGATTTGTTGATTGTGGGAAAGGTTTAAGTTATAATAGAAACCATTTTCAAAAAAAACATGAATAAGTCATGCAAAGCGAAAGTATGAATTTGCAAAATATTGTTTACAATAATAAGTAATTTTTCCCTATCTGAAGATCAATTCAAAAGTCATCTGCTGTAAAGATGTTAAAACACTGCTCAATGAAGCAGAGTTAATTAACCCTTTTCCACATACAAGAAATCTGCAGCAGAAGACTTTAACAACATTAAGTTAAAACTATCGAATATCTCTATGAATGATGGTATAATTACTGAAAAAAGTTGAAAACATTGTGACAAATGGAGAAATTGCTCGTTTTGAGCAATTTCTCCTTTTGCCACAATGTCTTCCAAAGTCGTCTACTGCAGAGGTGTCAGAAAGAATCTATATACGTGTGGGACAGGGTAAAGTAAAGAGTTAAGGTAGTGAAATAATGCATCAACATGAAAAGTTCAACTTGCTACTTTACTGTATATAGGTTATAATCTAAAACAATGATAGAGGCCAGGGTTTTCTCTTTACAATTCACTATATTGTTTGTAGTTATATATCATGGCTTAATTTACCAATGAATGTATATTGTTTTATGGCGCATCGACAGCTAAGGTCATTTAGCGCGCAATTAAATTTAATTATTCATGATCCCTGGGTAAACAAACCAGTACTAGGCTAGAAAATGTGCCTTGCCCAAGGGCACTCCACCATGACTGTAGTGCCGCGACTGGGGATCGAACCCGGGACACCCTGTTTCGAAAACCCCGACGCTAACCACTCGACCACAGCGGATTCCTGCTTAATTTACCAATACATGTACTACTAATCCATTTATATCCTGACACCAGAGAGTCCGTTGTAATCCACAATCCTGAGCACCAAGGTTGGAGTCATTACTACCATTTTTAAACCTTTCCCACATACAACATATCTGCAGCAGACAACTTTGAAAACATCTATGAAAAAACAACCTAAAAATCTCAATTAATAAAGGCATAATTAATGAAACAAGAGGGCCATGATGGCCCTGGATCGCTCACCTTAATTATACAATGTACTGCAATGCAAAACACATCATGACAATTATTCTGAATGCAACCTCCACAGTGTTAACAAGATTTTCCTTCATTTGGCCTAGTGATCTATATAGTTTTACCTGATATGACCCATATTCCAACATGGACTAGATATAATAATCATCAAGACAACATTCTGACAAACTTTCAAATTGCTCAAAGTAAAAATGCAACCTCCGGAGTTTGAACAATGTTTTCCTTTATTGACCTCCTTCAATTTGGCCTAGTTTTTTGACCCTACATAACCCATATTCGAACTTGGCTTAGATATCATTTAGATAAACATTTTCATTAAATGTCAAGCTGCTGTAGCAAAAAATGCCTCTTCTATAGAGTTAACAAGATTTTCCTTCAATTTGACCTAGTGATCTATTTTTTGACCCAACATAACCCATGTTTGAATTTGACCTACATATCATCAAGACAAACATTCTGATAAAGTTTCAACATGCTCAAGTTGAAAATGTAGCAAACATTCTGACATCATTTCAAACTTCTGAAGCTAAAATTGCGGCCTCTAGGGTGTTAACAGGATTTTCCTTCAATTTGACCTAGTGACCTACTTTTTTACCCATCATAACCCATGTTCGAACTTGGCCTACATATCATCAAGACAAACATTCTGATAAAGTTTCAACATGCTCACGTTGAAAATGTGGCCTCTACAGTGTTAACAAGATTTCCCTTCAATTTGACCTAGTGACCTAGTTTTTGACCTCATATGGCCCAGTTTCGTACTTGTCCAAGATTTGATGAATGTTCTGATAAACTTTCATGAAGATTGGATGCAAAATGTAGCCTGTAGAGTGTTAACAAGCTCAAACGTTGACGAAGCACAACGGACGGACGCCGGATAAAATGTGATCACAATAGCTCACCTTGCTCAAGTTGAAAATATGGCCTCCAGAGTATTAACAAGATTTTCCTTCAATTTAACCTAGTGACCTAGTTTTTGACCTCATATGGCCCAGTTTCGAACTTGTCTAAGATTTGATGGAGATGAATGTTCTGATAAACTTTCATGAAGATTGGATGCAAAATGTAGCCTGTAGAGTGTTAACAACGACGGATGGACGCCGGATAAAATGTGATCACAATAGCTCACCTTGCACAGATGAGCTAATAAAGTTAACCCATTCCAACATACACATACAATGAATCTGCAGCAGACAACATTGATATCCTCTCATTCTTGTGAAAAATACGGAAAATCTCTTTACATAAACAAGAGGGCCAAGATGGCCCTAAATCGATCACCTAATTGATAGTAAATTAGTAGCAAATATTTAACTGCAAATATCTGGGATTTTTTTTATCAGGGAGTGTAAATGAAACTGCATAGGAGTGGACACTTCTCAAGAAACAGCTTATCAGTAAAGGCCATTTATATCTTGAAATCTAACAAGAACTTTAATAAGAATGGAATTATAAAGTTTTTGTCATTTTGCACCTTTCCTGATGCCGCCTTGTTGCCCTGTTTTTCAACGAAATCAATATGGCTTCAACAGTTTATTTAGAGGGTCACTTAAGGAACATTTCTACCAAATTATCTTGCAATCGCACAAGTAGATTATAGAGGAGAAGGATTTTAAAATTTGGGTATTTTTCTCACTTTCTGATGCCGCAGCAACCACAGTTATCAATGGAATTAAATCTTTGAACAATTTTGAAAGAGGACCACCAAAGGAACATTCTTGATTCGTATTGTATTTTCTTAAAATCAGACAAACACTTTCATAAAAATGGAATTTTCAAATTTTGTCATTTTGCCCCTTTTCTGATGCCGCCTGACTGCCATGTTTTTCGACCAATCAGTATGGCTTGAACAATTTTTATAGAGGGTCACCCAAGGAACATTTCTACCAAATTATATTTGAATCTGACAGGCAGATTCGGAGGAGAAGATTTTTAAAGTTTGGACATTTTGTTCCCTTTTCTGATGCCGCAGCAACCAAAGTTCTCAATGGAATTTAAATCTTTGAACAATTTTGAAAGAGGCCAACCAGAGGAACAGTCCTGTGATGTTTCACGGAAATTGTCCTTGGAGTTTGGGAGGAGATGATGTTTAAAGCTAAAAGTTAACGCCGGACGGACGGACGGATGACGGACAAAAAGTGATCAGAATAGCTCACCTTGAGCCTTCGGCTCAGGTGATCTAAAAATACAGAAAATTTCTTCACATAAAAAATGCGGAAAATCTCTTTACATAAAAAAATCATGTTAAGATTATGGTTGAAAACATTGTGGCAAAAGGAAGAAATTGCTCATAGTGAGAAATTACTCCTTTTGCCCCACTGATTTCAAGTCGTCTGCTGCAGATGCATCAGAAAGTGTCTGTAAGTGGGAAAGGGATAGCCATAAAACTAAACAAACTTACCCTCCATGGTCATCAACTAAACCGTTACTTCCATTAGGAAGTGTTGGACATTTGGTTTCCCGTCGAAGCTGGACAGCTCTCTGAGGCTCCCAGTTCCCGAGTTCCGGACTATTTCCCACAATGCATAAAATTTCGCCAGGATTGGTGGCCACTTTAACACGAAACAGAACTTCATAAGACACTGAAGACAACATGGTTTTTTGTATCCGTCTGACCGTCCATTAAAGATTAAAGGTGCTCAATGATTATTGAAAGGATAATTTATAAAATCAGGAAAGCCCCATGATGTTATAGTATATTATCATTCTTTACGCCTCTTGGATCCCTTAACAGCTAACTCCATCACTTCAACTGTATGCATGGCTGATGTCTTCCTTTACCGTCCCATTGATCCTGTATCAAAAATCAGAGAACTACAAAACTCAAGATAAGGAGCGTTTTTCATGCTCTAAAATCCTTATTTGACGTCCAAAGCCTATGTTGTGGGTACTCAAAAGAATCGTCTCATTGAGACGATCATTTTGAGTACCCACAACATAAGTTTTGATGAGTGCTAAGAGAGATATCATATAAGTAAGACCTGTTTACTCCTCCTTATCTAGTCCTCTGGAACTAGATAACACTTTTCTCACGTACAACAATTCTCCAGCAGACGACTTTGAAAGCATCTCGGCAAACCCACAGAAAAAGCTCTTATAAATGTACGTATCATACTGTATGATTACTAAAAAGAGTTGAAAACATCGTGGCAAAAGAAGAAATTGCTCGTCTTAACCCTTTTCCTCATACAACAATTATGCAGCAGACGACATTGAACATAATTTGTCAAAAAATAGAAAATCTCTATAATTGAATGGATAACCTATGACTAAAAGTGGAAAACATTGTGGCAAAAGAAGAAATTGCACGTTTTGTGCAATTTCTTCTTTTGTCACTATGTTTTCAAAAGGCCATCTGCTGCAGAGGTGTCAGAAAGCGTCTATAGGATGGAAAGGGATAAGTGGAAGAAAACTGGTATTTTTCTCACAATATCTCTCTTATTACTCAACCAAACCATGTGTTCCCACAACATAGGGTTTTAGTGTCAAATAAGGATTTTTAAGAACATGGAAAATGCCCCTTGTCTATTGCTCCAAAACATAAGTACAATTTAACCCTATTCCAAAATGCAAACTCATCTGTTACAAAGAAGATGGATTTTGAAAACATTGTTGCAAAAGTAGAAATTGCTCACAATGTTTTCAATTCTATAAAATAATTACTCTTGCATAAATTTACAAATGTAAGGAATGTTCAATATTTTTTCCTTTATTATTTCAGTCAATTCTGCTGCAGTTATGTTCTCTTTAGGAAAGGGTTAACCCTTTCCCTCATATAGACGCTTTCTGACGCCTCTGCAGCAGACAGCTTTTAAAAAACATAGTGACAAAAGAAGAAATTGCTCAAAGCGAGCAATTTCTCCTTTTGCTACAATGTTTTCCACTTTAAGTCATACCTAGGTTATCCATTCAATTGAAGAGATTTTCCATTTTTTGAAAAATATGTTCAAAGTCGTCTGCTGCAGAATTGTCGTATGAGGTCAGGGAAAGGGTTAAAATATTGTAAAAGTTAAACATACATAAAGCATCCGGTTTAGAGTAATATTTAATTTGTTTGTGACAATGTTAACCTTTTCCCACATACAACAGATCCGCATCATTTAACTTTGGAAATATCTGGTAAAATATATGGAAAATCAGTATTAACCCTTTCCCTCATATAGACGCCTCTGAAGAAGACGGCTTTTTGAAAACATAGTGACAAAAGCTCAACTCAAAACAAGTAATTTCTCCTTTTGCCACAACGTTTTCCACTTTTAGTCATAGGTTATCCATTCATTTATGGAGATTTTCCATTTGTTGACATAATATGTCTAAAGTCGTTTGCAGCAGAATTGTTGTATGTGGGAAAGGGGGTTAATACAAGTGTAATCATTGAATAGAGTTGAAACAATTGTGGCAATTTGAGAAAACGTTCATTATTTGCAATTTCTCCTTTTGTCACAATGTTTTCAAAAGTCGCCACACAGCTTATATATACGTGGCAAAGGGTTTAAACTATTGACAAAATATTCTTCATGCATTCAAATGATCAGTTTATTAAATCATTTGTCGAAATGTTAAAAAAATTGGCAAAACATTCTTCATGCGTTCGTATAAACAATTTATTAAACAAGATATTTTTGAGTCGTTTGCTTTGAAAACATCAACTATAACAAAAGCTGTCCGTAAGTCAACGCGCTCGACTATTCAACCACTTATTAGTTACTGACATATCGAATATAATGTAGTTGCATGCAAAACATTAACCAGAATTGCTTAAAGGGTGATAATTTGCATTGTATGCAGGATAGAGTTATCTAACTTGATTATTTACATAGATGTGATGGTTTGGATGGGTTGTATTAAGTTTCAATGCAATGTATCAAGTACTAAGATATGGAATCTTAATGTAGTTGTACACAATACTTTTTAACCTGAATTTCTAAGTAAATCAAAGCGCCAATGGCACTGTAGTGGCGATCGTATGGAAAATCCTGCAAAGTAACAAGTAGTATATCGGTGTAGGGCTTGCGATGACTCTGGTGAGGGTATATTTGAGAATGTATCAACCCTGCATCTTTTGACAGTAGAATAATGTTAGTTTGCCAGATTGTTGTCTTGGTGATTTTTTAGTTACGTTCTGAAATTGGTCATGATGTGTTCAAAATTAGGCCATTCCAAAGTTATGAAAAATCTAGTTGGTATTCGATAGACTACCGTTTTAGCTCATTAGAATGGCTATTTGTAATCTAAATTGTTCCGGTAATCACATGTTTATCACCAGGTCGCTAGGCCATATATTTTACACTTTAGAAATGACTAAATTATCAAGAAAGGAGAGAAAACAGTATCCATTAGTTTGGTGTTTGTTTCAATGATGTCCGATATTAAACAGGTCTGTTCAATTTAGTCCCTTCACATTGCATGATTGAGGTTGTTAAACTGCTTCGAATAATGTGAGTGCAAAAACAAACACAAAACATGCTCAAAAAGCACAATTTCACTATTTGCCAAACTGTTCAATTTATAAAAATATAGGCATATATTATAATGCTCGATCTCCAAAATAAATTAGGCTACACTTTCAGCATTGATTGCTAATTGACTCTAGAACGTGCAGAGGTGTATACATAACGTGTGTACACACTCACTCAGACATCGTGTGTCCTTTAAACCTTTGTAAACCAGTCTTATCATCTAGACGCTTTTATATATTTAAACAACTACAAAATAAAGCGTTTATAATATTGAGATTTAAGAACACCAGTATCGCGAGCTATTTATAGAACCTTTTGGAATTTCCAGATTTGAGTATCATCAGAGTTATTTGCCGTTATTTGCAAGGCAGAATGCGCAATGATATTTATTATCTGCCCAATCATGACGAAGATAATATTTACATATTTTAACTCTATGTAGATAATGTCTCGATAAAACTCAAATATTAGTAACAATCCGGTACCAAAGTAGCACTGATAACCATTGAGAAAAATGAAAATAAAATCATAGGATATATACAAACAGAAAGCATTGATGGGAATAAATATTAGACATTGTATATTCCCCTTCAGACCTGCAGACACACGTATCTGCAGTAGAAAACTTTTCAAACAATTATGGCAAAAGAAGATTATTGCTCCATATCAGTTTTAGGCTTCTTTCAACAATTGTTAATACTTTCCCTCATATAAACACTTTCTGACGCCTCTGCAGCAGACGGCTTTTTGAAAACAGTGACAAAATAAGAAATTGCTCAAAACGAGCAATTTCTCCTTTTTCCACAATGTTTTCCACTTTTAGTCATAGGTTATCCATTCAATTATAGAGATTTTCTATTTTTTGACAAAATATGCTCAAAGTCGTCTGCTGCAGAATTGTCGTATGAGGAAAAAGGTTAAATGAAAGTATAATCATTGTAAAGAGGTGAGAACTTTGTGGCAGAAAGGAGAAATGCTCATTATGAGAAATTTCTGTTTTTGCCATGCTTTCGAAAGTGATGTGGGAAAGTGTACTATATCAGATATCAGTCTAGATAAGGAAGAGCACTATAAAAGTTTACTCTATGCTCGTGATATGTGCTCGAGTATCTGATTGGTCAGAAGAAAATTTATTCTCAAAATTAACCAATCAGAAATCTAATTTGTAACATTGAATTCATTTCTGAGCACATAGAGAGTTTTATAGTTATGGTCTTTTCCCTACAATATTTTATTACGAAACTTAACTCTTTCCCTCATATAGACGCTTTCTGACGCCTCTGCAGCAGACGGCTTTTTGAAAACATAGTGACAAAAGAAGAAATTTCAAAAAAACGTGCAATTTCTCCTTTTGCCTCAATGTTTTCCACTTTAAGTCATATATATCCATTCAATTATAGAGATTTTCCACTTTTTGACAAAATATGCTCAAAGTCGTCTGCTGCAGAATTGTTGTATGAGGGAAAGGTTTAAGTAAATATCACAGCATTTCCTGGGTAAGTTACCAATACTAATGGACTATTTATCTGGACACCAATGAGTCTGTCAAATTGCTAACCTCACAACCCTGAGGGCCATTGAATATAAGCCGTCACTACAGTTTTGACAAGAGGAAGATCAAATCATTAACCCTTTCCCTCATAAAGACGCTTTCTGACGCCTCTGCAGCAGAAAGCTTTTTGAAAACATAGTGACAAAAGAAGAAATTGCTCAAAACGAGCAATTTCTCCTTTTGCCACAATGTTTTCCACTTTTAGTCATAGGTTATCCATTCAATTATAGAGATTTTCCACTTTTTGACAAAAGTCGTCTGCTGCAGAATTGTCATATGAGGGAAAGGGTTTAACTACTACACGTAAAAAAAAAATTTAATCAATTAATACTAAACCTTCAACACAATGTGGTTGCCAAACTCAAATACCTAAAAGTTGCGTTTACTAAATTGTATACATATAATAATAATTGTATTTCTAAATAATATAATTGATAAGGTCAAATAACTCCAAATGCATCCGCATCCATGATGATCTACAGCCAAATAGTCCCTTAACAAACTTCGTTTGCATAGAAATGAGTGTACACCTTCACCAAAATGCATTGAATATATGACATTGAGTTTGAATTCATTGTATATTTGTATAGGATGCACAGGAAATGATTGATTTGATCATTTTTGGTATTTTGACCTTGTTTGAAAGTGAAAGTAGAGATTCAGAATGTGAAAAACGAGTTTTGTCCAGGCTCGATTTCGTCCCAACATGACGGTAACTATTTCTTTCTACATAATGCATGACCCCCACCCCCCTCATTTTCTTCGGCTTATTTTAAAGCTTACAGATTACTCTTTTCAAAAATATAGGGTGTTCTACCTGGGGTACGCTTAGAAAGTGTGATAATTGAGGTTTGAACCTGGTTTAATTATCCAGTTCCATTACGAACAAACCTAAATAATCAAGTTCATAATAGTTAGGGAATTATAACCATAATATTTTTAAAATATTTGTGCATCAGAGTATGTGTTATGGGGCTCCCGTGTTATAGCATTCCCATATCAGAGTTCATAATGAGACAAAAAAAAAATATTCGCTAATTTAGATGTGAAATTAATCTTGTGTAACAAATTAAATGGTTTAACTGTGGGTCTTAATTAGTATTAATCAACACGCCAAGCTACAATTGTCGGATTAACAACTAACAAAAAGAAATGACACCATTTTTTTTAATTTTCGCATTTGGCGTAAACGGCGAATGCCAGCGCAGGCCCCGATATATTACTATATATGCTGATTAAATATTTGTATTGGAAATCCATTTAATTTCAATTTATAAATTATCTAATTAGATTACTATCTGGTCATTATGGTGGACCGACGTTTCGGCCCAAACATTTTTTTCAGACACGACCTTTCGGACAAATCACTATATATTAATATTATTAACCCTTTCCCACATACACAACAAATCTGCAGCGGACGACTTTGAACGTATTTTGTCAAAAAATGGAAAATTTCTTCAATTGAATGGATAACCTATGACTAAAAGTGGAAAACATTGTGGCAAAAGGAAAGCCAAAGGAAAAATTGCTTGTTTTGAGCAATTTCTTCTTTTGTCACTATGTTTTCAAAAAGCCGTCTGCTGCAGAGGCGTCAGAAAGCGTATATATGAGGGAAAGGGTTAAAGCATTTTCTCACATTTTGAATCCTTCTTATTATATAAGAAACTTATTAAGTATAATAACATTATATTAATATTATAAATGAATTTTCTCACACTTTTAATCCAAACTACAATAACATTGTTATCTAATTAAGATTAATGCAAACAAATTTGTTTTCCACTCTTTTTTTTAAAATCTAATTATCAGTTTAGACTTTAGAGCAAACAAAACAATTAAATATCCATGTAAGTAAATGTATTTAATATTACGGCCAATTATTATATGATCTTTGACAAGGCTTCATTAAAAATGTCAAGTAAAAAATGATGAAGGGGACAATGTTCGCCTATGAAGGGACTTATGTCCGCCATGCACAAAATGACGAAGGGGATAGTGTCGAAAAAAATTGAGCTCATAATGAATTAACCCTTTTTTCACATACAACAAGCTTACAGCAGACATCATTGAAAACATCAAGGCAAGAAGTTAAAAAATTCACTATAAATGACAGCAGTTTCAAAATAGAGTTAGAAACATAATGTCAAACAAAAATTTCTCATAATGAACAATTTCTTCTTTTCAAAGAACGTTTTCAAAAGTTATCTGCTGCTGATATATCAATATGCATGTGGGAAAAGGTTAACCCTTTCCCTCATACGACAATTCTGCAGCAGACGACTTTGAACGTATTTTGTCAAAACATAGAAAATCTCCATAATTGAATGGATAACCTATGACTAAAAGTGGAAAACATTGTGCCAAAAGGAGAAATAGCACGTTTTGTGCAATTTCTTCTTTTTGTCATATGTTTTCAAAAAGCTGTCTGCTGCAGAGGCGTCCGAAAGCGTTTATATGAGGGAAAGGGTTAATTATCATAATTAAATAAATAAGACGTACCTTTACAGCCCAAAGGCATTGTTTTAACAAATTAACAGTATTATTTCCATAAATAATCAAAGTACTGAACGTACTGGTAACGAATTATTTTGAACATGTATTGTAAAATCTAATTTATGAATGCAATTGATCATGCTATTGCACAATTTAGTCTATTTTATTATTATTAATATTTTTGTCCAGAGATTTTTTTTATCAGTTGACAGTTTTAGTAAATGTAGCATTTCAACGGCGATGCGAGCGTTTAACATGCACACTAACTCTTTCACTGAGCTCTGCGTAAAGTCTGTCAAAACACCCATGGCATATTTGTGAGATTTACATTGTTAGTTCGATTTGTTTTCGTCACCAGGGGCGAATCCAGGATTTCGGCTTATATTATAACTATGTTTCATGTGAGTGAATTAATTATTATAAATCTATAATGTTTATCAAATCGCATAAAATAAGAATTAAAAAAAAAAAAAAAAAAAGAACAATTCCATTTGGGACTCGAACTCACGTCCATAAATAGTCCAAGATTAGTAGTTCTACACGCTCTCCATTACACTACGGTACTTTAATACAATGTGTGAGCGTTACTTTCGTATATATATTAAGCTAACTGAATGCGCGCGTATGTAAACCATGATCTATAATTAGAAAGCCCCTTTGATCATCGTTATCATGTTGAAAAAAGGAGAAACAACGGCGATGCGAGCGTTTAAAATGCACACTGACTATTTCACTGAGCTCTGCGTAGTGGCATATTTGTGAGATTAACATTGTTCTATACAGCGTGGGGTCGACTTCTAGTGAATGGGCATACGATTTAAATTCATACTCGTGCCTTATACGTACCTGCCGACAAATGATATATATGCGCGTACTGTTAATTTGATATTTTCTAGAAAATTGATTATCTATGATGATATGACTTCACTGTATTGAAATAACACGTAGAAGTCATTTTAATATCGAAAAAATACTAGGACTATTTAGGTGCAGCGAATGTGTATTCTAAGCGGAAGTGTAGTTTAACCGTGACTTCCGGAACCAAACACGATCGCGTTAACTGTATTATTTTTTGAGAAAAAATAATTCGTTAAAAACTATGAGTTCAATGAAATATATCAATCATTCTAGTGCAATTAACAACAGTAACTTTTAAACCTCAGATCTATACAATTGTAGGACAGTTATATTTAGTATGTACACAAATATGCTGCTTGTAAAGTTGTATTATGTAAACAAATATATATCTAACCCTTTTCCATATACAACAAATCTGCAGCAGACAACTTTGAAAACATCTAGGCAAAAATATGGCAAATCTATAAAAAAAGGAAATTCAAGTAATAATATTAATATTATTGAATATTTTTTACCACAATGCTTTTAAAAGTCTTCTGTTGCAGAGGCAGCTTCTTTATGTGGGAAAGAGTTAACCAAATAACTATACATAATAATGTATGTATTTAGTAAAGATAGAAATCACTTCAACTCTCAAACCTCTAATCTAGACTATACATGTACATGTATACATGTTTAGATTAATTAGGAAAAGAAGTCATACGATGTAATATGTATTTTAATTCAAGGTCTTAGGACCAGACAAAGGGTTTGATAGTTTTAAGTGTTAACCCTCCTTTCCGTCTTACAATAAATCTGGAGTGGACTAAAATAGAGCAAAAATCTCTGCAAATAAAAGTTTTAAATCGATTGAAGAGACTTTTCAATATTGTGGTTAAAAGGAGAAATTGTATGAGCAATTTATCCTGTTGTCACAACACTTTTAACCCTTTCCCACATACAACAAATCTGGGGTAGAATCTAGTTTGCCGGTCCCCGGAAATGAAAATACAAAGTCACTTTTACAAGTGCATGTTTACATTTTATAAACAAGGCTCGCGGAAGCGCATTTTATTATTATTTGGCTCCGCCCACGTCGCTATGCAAGTGTATTTTTTATTGCGACATCTTTTTCGCTGCTTTCATTGACTCGGCCTTGTTTTTTCGGGGCCGATATATAACATTTTCACTCACATCAATCTTTAAATAACAAATTTTCACTTCGAAACATTGGATATTTTTAGTTTCGTTCAATTTATTTCTTCTTTTCTCCAAACATTAAAATCGTTAAGTAGTACGCATGCGCAGCATTTTGTCAACCAAAACATTCTTTCTGGCCTCTGTCATAAAAATTTCATGCGCACTTTTGCTTACTTTACAACAGTTTCTTGGGGACCGGCAAACTGGATATGTTCCCAAATTAGTCCAGTCAGTAAGTTGGGAAAATGGGCTCAACATCAAACTAATTGCAACAGAAATGATATTATTATTTTTTAATAGTTTGATACCTATAACATCCCTAGTAAAAAATCTACAAAAATCTACAGAGGGGAAATGGGTATATTTTCCTTATTTATATGATAACCAAAAAAAGGTAGAAAAACCAGAGACATATAAACACATATGTATAAATATGTCTCTGAAAACACCAACTGTTTTCAACATTGTTTCTAAGTATCTATGCAAGGAACAAATTTAAGCGGACATTGTACCTTAGTTTTAACATATATCTAACACAAATGTAGTCTGAATATAAAATGTACTTATAAAAATGATGTTACCAACTTTGTATCAATGTATAGACATTTGTGAGCATACTTCGAGGTATATCTTACCCCACCCACTTGCGCAAGCAGGCATACACATAACACTAAACAGTGCCATAAAGTAACTTAGATACACAAACAATCAATCAATTTGAGCAAAGGCTTGTGCAGAAGACTTCTTCAACAAACAGGCCGACTAATGCACATCTGAAGACAAATATTAAAAACATTGTAGAAAAAGGGGGCATTGCTCTTACAAAGCATACCTTTTCGACACAGTTTAACATTTTGTTCCGGATTTTAATTATTTTGCTTACTCAATAGCTATTCAAGGATTGGTTTAAATGTCTCCGAAATGTATAGGTTTGAAACCCGTAATGAAAAAGATCCAAAACCAATACTGACAAAAGGAGCAATCTCCCCTTTACCTACAAAGTTTTTCAACATTATATATAAATAGTTCTTCAAAATTTCCAAATATCACATTTTGCTTCATAATGTAATCAAAGATAATGAATTTAAATCAGCATATCGGGGAAAGACAGTATAATGCAAGATTAAGGATACAGGGAGTTATACTTATTACTATAAGAACTTACAGACTAATCTCTAATATAACTACAATAGTTATATCGATTGCAAAACAAGCCTTTGGCTTAGATTAATCACTCTCGATATCTGCTTGATATCTGCTTCCTGGAAACTTAACCAGTACTGGCGCCGTTTGTATGGAAAAATCCCAAAGTCATCACGGGACTCGAACCAGGGACCTTTGATACGAGAGGCCGAAGCACTACCTATGCACCACTGTCTTCCACAATGATAGATATGTGGGAAATGGTTAAAACTTGTGCCATTAAGTCTAAATATGAATTTTGTGTGTGCCCTACAATGGGGATTTAAAGAGATAGCATTATCTATATTTAAGTATGAAAGGCATTCATTTTTGTGGCGATTGGTTTGACAATCGCCACAATGCTAACAGAAACAACAACAACGAAAAATATTTACATAGTCGGTTTTGAACAATCGGTTGATATTTCTTTTCCTTACTGCAAACTAATTTACTCACATCCGTTATAGTTCCATCATTGATGCAGAGACGTGATTAATAATAATTATGTCAGTGCTACTTTAGTACCGGATTGTTACTAATATTTGAGTTTTATCGAGACATTATCTACATAGAGTTAAAATAACTAAATATTATCTTCGTTATGATTGGCAGATAATAAATATCATTGCGCGTTCTAATTGCCTTGCAAATAACTCTGATCATACTCAAATCTGGAAATTCCAAAAAGTTCTATAAATAGCTCGCGAGACTATCTCAATATTATAAACGCTTTAGTGTGTAGTTGTTTAAATATATGAAAGCATCTAGATGATAAGACTGGTTTACAAAGGTTTAAAGGACACGTCTGCACGTTCTAGAGTCAATTAGCAATCAATGCTGAAAGTGTAGCCTAGTTTAGTTTGGAGATCGAGCATTATAATATATGCCTATATTTTTATAAATTGAACAGTTTGGCAAATAGTGAAATTGTGCTTTTTGAGCATGTTTTGTGTTTGTTTTTGCACTCACATTATTCGAAGCAGTTTAACAACCTCAGAGACATATAAATACACTGTGTTTATATGTCTCTGACAACCCTCAATCATGCAATGTGAAGGGACTAAATTGAACAGACCTGTTTAATATCGGACACCATTGAAACAAACACCAAATGGTGATGAACATGTGATTACCCGAACAATTTAGATTACAAATAGCAATTCTAATGAGCTAGAACGGTAGTCTATCGAATACCAACTAGATTTTCCATAACTTTGGAATGGCCTAATTTTGAACACATAATGAACAATTTCAAAACGTAACTAAAAAATCACCAAGACAACATTCTGGCAAACTAACATTATTCTACTGTCAACAGATGCAGGGTTGATACATTCTCAAATTTACCCGCACCAGAGTCATCGCAAGCCCTACACCGATATACTGCTTGTTACTTTGCAGGATTTTCCATACGATTGCCACTACAGTGCCATTGGCGCTTTGATTTCTTGAGGTGAAATTATTTTTTAGCCATATCATGTCAAAAAGAGTCTTGTTGCTTCTTCTGTATTGTATAGTATGTTGGTATCACATCAAGGTAAAAGAGCTGGGCAGCACCTCATATTTTTCATAGAAACATACAGTTCCCCCTCCCCAGATCAACACCGAAGCAATTTCTCCTTTTCTCATAATGTTTTCAAAAGTCATCTGCTGCAGAGGCGTCAGAAAGCGTTTTTATGTGGGAAAGGGTTAAAGATGTACAGCCGTTCTTAAGAGGTGTTGCTCTTAAGAGATTTAAACATTCTCCGAATAGAATCACTTTTCGAGTCATCTGAATGCTGACAATTTAGGAAAACATTATGGGAAATCGAGAAATTGCTAATGGAGACAAAATACCTTCTTTTCGTGCAATGTTTACCACTCTATTCCCTCAAAATAACCTGATTTTTTTAATATTTACTGTTTGCTTTTTGTAAGAATATGGAGAATGTGGTTCTAAAGAGGTTGCTATTTACTCAACAGAGCTCACTTTGGTGAGCTTATAATTGCTCACCCTGATGTAGCAGAACAGGGAGGACGCGGATGAAACTGTGAATATGTATAGTCCATCCTATCAGATCTCTAGATAACGCTTGTACAATGTAATTCACTCTCAAACCTCCTTTGACGACCCTCAAACCCTATGCTGTGGGTATTAAAAAAAATCGTCCCACTAAGATCATTATTTTGAGTACCCACGACATACGGTTATGTATGTTAAGCCAAAGCAATGATATTCTTGAAAAAATACCTGTTTACTCCTTCTTAACATTTCCCCACATATACACACACTCTGACGCCTCTGCAGCAAAAGATGACTTTTAAAAACATTGTGGAAAAGAAGAAATTGCTCAAAACTTCTTTCAGAAATCATACATTCATTTATAGAGATATTCCGTACTTTTGTCTAGATATCAAGATGGAAAGGGTTAATATCTAGTTCTCTGTCCTGAGTCTTGGATTTTCACAGATGCAAGATTTAGAGCCCTTTCACAACAGACTCGACTCTTCTTTTTTTACATTAACTCATTAGCTTCGACATTATTTACAAAATGGACTGACAATTTCTCCTATGTTGTATACAATGTTTTCAGCTTAACTGACAAAAGAAGACCCCCTCAAAGATCAATTATTTGTGGAGAAAGCACCGTGTTTTTAAAGATTGCTGTTATTAACATGTTTTAAACTATAATTGGTAGAAAATTACTGGTGAATACTTAAAATTATTGAATTGAAATATCTGTTTTGTCCGTTTTTTCCTATCCTTTTCTCAATAATGTTTAACCCTTTCCTATAAACAACAAATCTGCAGCAAACGATTTTGAAACAAGATGTGTTTGTGAAACACTGATGCCCCCCAATGGCAACATCTAGGTCAAAGGTCAAGGTCGCCAGGTCAAAAATGTTGGTACTGACAGAAAGGTCATGTCACAAGGAATACACATGTGAAATATGGTAGCCGTACCTGTTATGGTTCAAAAGTAGTGGACAAGGATAAAGTTTTTTTCGAGAATGGCAACATCTAGGTCAAAGGTCAATGTCGCAAGGTGAAAAATTTTGGTACTGACAGAAAGGTCATGTCACAAGGTATACACATGTGAAATATGGTAGCCTTACCTGTTATGGTTCAAAAGTAGTGGGGAAGGTTAAAAAAAAAATTGAGAATGGCAACATCTAGGTCAAAGGTCAAGGTCGCAAGGTCAAAAATGTTGGTACTGACAGAAAGGTCATGTCACAAGGAATACACATGTGAAATATGGTAGCCGTATCTGTTATGGTTCAAAAGTAATGGCCAAGGTTAAAGTTTTTTTCGAGAATGGCAACATCTAGGTCAAAGGTCAAGGTCGCAAGGTCAAAAATGTTGGTACTGACAGAAAGGTCATGTCACAAGGAATACACATGTGAAATATGGTAGCCGTACCTGTTATAGTTCAAAAGTAATGGCCAAGGTTAAAGTTTTTTTCGAGAATGGCAACATCTAGGTCAAAGGTCAAGGTCGCAAGGTCAAACATTTTGGTACTGACAGAAAGGTAATGTCACAAGGAATACACATGTGAAATATGGTAGCCGTACCTGTTATGGTTCAAAAGTAGTGGTCAAGGTTAAAGTTTTTTTCGTGCAGACAGGCCAAAAACTACATCTAGGTCAAAGGTGAAGGTCGCAAGGTCAAAAAATTTGGTACTGACAGAAAGGTCATGTCACAAGGAATACACATGTGAAATATGGTAGCCGTACCTGTTATGGTTCAAAAGTAGTGGTCAAGGTTAAAGTTTTTTTTGTGCAGACAGACAGCAGACAGACCAACAGACAGGCCAAAAACTATATGCCCCCCAAATCGGAGATTCCGGGGGGGCATAAAAACATCTGAGGAAAATGTGGAACATCGCTATAAATGAAAGTCAAATATTCATTGGAAATGAAAACATTGTGGCATAATGAGAAATTGCTCACTATGTGCAATTTCTCATTTGCCAGAGGGTTTTCACATTTTGTATGATGTAAATTTCTCAAATGCATCTGCATGTTGGAAAACAAAACATTTTGGCAACCAATATTGGCTCAGACATGCATGATTAGTTGGTAAAGACCAATAGTTGTTCCAAGATTGCATGTCCTTTTGACTTTTGAAAACATTGATGCAAAAAGAGAAATTGCTCATAACGATGTTTTCAAAATTATATATTCAATATCTGTAATTTTATTTATAGAGATGTTCCATATTTTTGCCTTTATGAGTGGGCGTTCCAGCCTTTGGGAAAGGACACCTAGCATGTTATCGAGTAGCGTCCTTTTCACTGATTTGTTTACGCTCATTATTTGTTTTGCTATCAATTTCAAGTTTAGCCTGCTATGGTTATAAATAACCAGTGTCTTTGAAAATAAATAATACAACCGTGACATTGTAGGGAGTGAAAAGAACTAGCGGGTCCTAAATTAGAGAGGGAATTCATTATTACCTAACGAAAGATCTGAATTTTTTTTAAATGGGAATAACCTTGTCAGTCGTTAACGATATCGATTCCCCTGTATACTTATACGCACACAAAAATAATGCAAGGTTAACATATAAATAACCAATACACTTATCAAAGAAAGGGCAATGCACGACAAATGTTAATCCTTTACAACTAACAGCAAATCTGCAGCAGAAGACTTTGAAAACATCTTCGCAAAAGTATGGAAACTTTTTATAAATGAAAGTATAGTTATTTAACAGAGTTGAAAACAATGTGGCGAAAGGAGAAATTACTTGTTTTGGGCAATTTATTCTATTGTGACAGTGTTTTCAAATGTCGTCTGTTGCAGAGCTAGGTGTCAGAAAACATCTATATGTGGGAAATTTAAGAGTTAACTTGATACATTCTAAACATGTAATGTTTTAGAAAAGATGGGTTAAATAGTAACTGTTATCATTTCCCACATCTCAACAAATCTGTAACAGACACCTATGAAAACATCTGGACAAAAAATTGTAAAACTTCTTCTTTTGTAACAATGTGTTCAAAACTCGTATTTCAACTATTCAATTATTTGTACTTTCATAATTATATAGAGACTTTTCGTATATTTTGCCTAGATGTGTTCAAAGTCGTCTGCTGCAAATTTGGTGTACGTGGGAATGGGTTAAAGTTAGGGACTGATTCCTGTCTATCCTCTTTGCAGCATATACTTGTTATACTTGTGGGACAACATAACTAACATAAGCACTCAGGGATCACGGCCAGGATGACGGTATCGGTGAAATACGAAGGCAGCGACACGCTGTGAACTTGAAAATATGTTGAAATAAAAATAAAAGGGTCTCAACATTTTTTTTAACCCTTTCCCACGTCAACAAATATGTAGCAGAAGACTAAAGGATAAAAAAGGAATGACTGGAAATAAGTGGACAGCATTATTCCTTTACCTGCTAGGATATAGATATTTCTTCTTTGACAACAAATGAGGAAAATAATTAACATCCAGAACATAACATATTTTGCTAAAATAGACAGTTGAAAAACATATTAGAAAATGACAAATTGCTCTATTTGAACAATTTCTGATATACATGTATTCCTTTTATTTTGTCAAAACCCGATGCTTTCGCTACAGAGGTGAATGCTTTAACCAGTACTCACAGACAGGTGGACAAACAGACAGATACACAACATATTAATTTTTCTCAAGTTTCATTCTGGCAAGGCAGATTACGCAGCAATAGGTTTCATGTGTGGTGTAATGGTACAGTGTATGCCCAAGGTACAGGACGCGCCGGTTCAATCCCCGGCCGTGTCATACCAAATACTTTATAAATGGTAATGATGGGTTTCCCGCTTTGGCACTCAGGGTTGTGAGCTAAGTATTAGAAATAATTGTTGAAAGTGGCGAAAAAAACCTTAACAAACAAACAAATATATTGAGATTAGTATTTTTTCTATGAATGTTTTTCGCACATGAGCATACATATGTATGTGTTTTGTGTGTTTTAGAGACATTCTTATAACTAGTATAAAACTATACAGATAAACATTAAATATCATTAATATTTAATAACACAGTTAAGAGTGTAACAGTATTCGTGGAACTCCATTGAATACTCCAATATTATAACCACATACGATTCTTTTAAAAGTATCCAATGTACCATTGACAAGAATATTAATATTTCCTCCAGCATTTATTGTGAAAAAAATATAAACACTTAATTACCTCATATCATTGATTGTTTTGTGTTAATCTGTTGAAATTTGTTTTGCAGACTAATCCATCTTGGGTTATCCAGACGCTTGGATAAAAGTGTTGAAAGTCATACTTACCCCTCTGATTTTAATCATTTTTAAATGTATACTGCCATCTTTGAAGTATTAAAATGCTGCTTTGATGTTATTATAACAAAAGCTTTTGATATTGAGATCCTTTTAAACAAAAATCTATTTTAATGATTCATTTTGCAATTCTCATGAATTTGATTCATTAAAATCAGTTAAGGGCTTGGTGTATAGATCAAAGTACGATGAGTACCCAACATGAGCACATATTCTTATTTCTTCAAAGTCATTTATTTCAGTTATGGCTGCGTAAATTTGTGTAGATTTTTAATATGTTCTTATATATTCTATAAACTTCATTTTATTTAATAAACCATTTCTGTTGCAATTAGTTTGATGTTCAAGTATCCTCGAGCATCCGTAATTCGTGAGTGTAAGGCTTCAAAGACAAAATATGCAGAAGGCTTAGTGAATGATACGAAATTTCATGTCATATCTGAAAGATTTATTTATTTCCTCCACGTTTCGAGCAAAAAATCCTTTGAAAACTAATAATTCACAAAAAAAAAAATCTTGAATACACAATGTCATGTGTTCCACAAGTCCGAAGCCGAAATTGTTATCCTATTTTCGTGACGTCATTATTTTGGCACTTTGCAGTTTCCATTTTTTTTTAAAAGGGGCAATAGGTCGTACGTAACATATTAAAAACTAAAAAACTGAAGCAATTAAACATTTTATAAAGTTTAAACCAATTAATTTGAAATTATCCTTGATTTAAATATGAACTTTTTTTTTTTTTAATTACTCAACTTTGAATCTTCGTTAAGCTTATTTTCCTTTCTCATTTGTTATATCCCACTGTGTCAACCTAAAGGGTTTGCATGGATAGTTGGTTCCCTGTAAGCATCCTATATTTATATCATCACAAAGATCAATACAGATTTCAAAATTGCCAGATATTATTTAAAATATTTTAGTTATTTTACATCTCTATGCGTAAGAACCTTTAGGAATGTGAAATCCAATGAAAAATTGCATTGACCTAACTAGGTCAAACAAATCACATGACCCTAGCCGCCATTTTGTAAACAACAAAAGACCCTTTTTACGGTAAATTTTCATGTCCGATTTTCCCACTTTTTGGGGGTTTAAACTGTTCTTTAAATTTGGTATATAAAAAATAAGGGTATTTTGGCTATTCCTTCCATGACAACAAGTAACAAAACTGTTTAAGATGCATTTTATTGTTGAAATATGTCAGCAAATACTTTGGCCAGTGGGAAATAATTTTACAGTTCCAAATCGGCTGCAATGACAAAGTCACATGATATAAGCCCGAAAATAGTGACGTCACGAAAAAGGGAGGCTCACGAAAATGGAATGTCTAACGATATGTTCTGACTGGACTAAATCTGCAGCAGACAAATTGAAAACATAGTGACCAAAACCTGAAATATCTTCATAAAAGATAGCTTAATTGTTAACTAATGTTGAAATCATTGTGGCCAAGTCATAAACAATTTCATCTTTGGCCACAATATTTTAAAAAGTTGTCTGCTGCTTTTGCGTCAAAATGCGTCAGCAGGTAGGAAAGGGTTAAATGGCATCTGATGCCGACGCACCAAAATGTGTCAAAATGTTCGAAAGTGTTAAGCTTCATTATATAATACAGACAGCCCCTTCAGGTGGGCATAAGTGAAGCCTTGCAGTGTGGGCATAAGTGAAGCCATGCAGTGGAGTCATTTGTATCCTATTATGTATGTACTTATATGTAAGTTTATACATAAGTGATCAATGATTCAATAGCAAAATTAATCAATTGAATCCATTTCACTTGATTGATAAGGAACCGATTTGTAGCAAAATAATGTAGAATCCACAGCTTCTAGACCAACATAGCAAGTATAATGGCGTTCGGATATTTAGCCTATGAGGAAGGAGAAATTGTTCCACATTTTTATGTCAAATTTCCCGATATTTTTTGGATTCTGTAAGAATCTTGGTTACAGTGACTAACAACGAACTCGGAGACTAAGACAATGTATTTTATGTTTGCATATTTTACCAACTGTAACTACATTCTAGTATAAATACAAATCCAGAGTATATATTTATTTTTAGGAAAGAGTGTAATAATATATATTTTACCTTAAAATGGCGACGAAATGTCACTCAAGAGGTTTCCCCTTGCTGAAGTTGGCACGGAAAATAAACAAACCGAATGAAGATTGTACAAACCGAACACCTTCCTTTATCGGTTAGGTAAAATACGAACATCGGCGCGTTACGGAAAAGAAGTATCAGTTATGAAATAAAGATAGAGTATATAGACACGTGTAAATTTGCCGGAAATATATATAATATATTTTTTATAAATCTCGTTAAATGTAACCCCTACAATTAGTGATTGTAAGGTAAACGCAGTTTGCGGAAAAGATTTACTGTTCAAGAGAGAAAACTCGTACATATTTTGTAAGTTTATGAGTTGCTTCCCTTGGATCCCAGATTTTAACTTGCATGGATCCGCAAAGAAATTCAAGTCATTGTGCGTTTCATGATGCCGCATTGCTGCCCTTTTTTCAAAGAAATCAATATGGCTTGAACAGTTTTTGTAGAGGGTCAATCAAGGAACATTTCTACCAAATTAACTTGGAATTGGACAAGCAGATTATACGGGATAAGGATTTTAAAGTTTAGGTATTTTTCTCACTTTCTGATGCCGTAGCAACCACAGTTCTACACAAAATGTAAGTCTTTGGACACTTTTGAAAGAGAACCAACAAAGAAGCATTCCTGTGAAGTTAAGTTGAAAATTGTCCAGTGGAATGGTAGCTAGGAGTTGTCATTTGTAGCTAAAAGTTCAATTAAACCCTTTTTTGATGACGCCTGGTTGCTATGATTTTGTAACCAATTAATACGGCTTGAACAAATTAAGAAGTGGATCACTGAAGTAAGATTCTTATACAATTTTCTCAAAATCAGAAAAGCACTTTCATTAAAATGGAATTTTCAAATTTGGTAATTTTGCCCATTTTCTGATGCCGCCTGACTGCCATGATTTTCACCCAATCGGTATGGCTTGATTTTTTTTTTAGATGGTCATCCAAGGAACATTTCTACCAAATTATATTGGAATCTGACGAGCAGATTCAGAGAAGAAGATTTTAAAGTTTGGAACTCTTCCCCCCTTTCTGATACCGCAGCAACTACATTTCTCAATGGAACTTACATCTTTGAACAATTTTGAAAGAGGACCACCAAAGAAACATTCCTTTGAAGTCAAGTTGAAAATTGTCCAGTGGAATGGAAGGAGTTGTCATTTGTAGCTAAAAGTTAAATTTACCCCTTCTCTAATGACGCCTGGTTGCTTTGATTGTGTAACCAATTAATACGGCTTGAACAAATTAAGTAGTGGATCACTTAAGTAAGATTCTTATACAATTTTCTCAAACTCAGAAAAGCACTTTCATTAAAATGGAATTTTCAAATTTGGTAATTTTGCCCATTTTCGGATGCCGCCTGACTGCCATGCTTTTAAACCAATCGGTATGGCTCGTACAATTTCTGTAGTGGGTCACCCAAAGAACATTTCTACCAAATTATATTGGAATTTGACAAGCAGATTCAGAGCAGAAGATTGTTATAAAGTTTGGACATTTTGCTCCTTTCTGATGCCGCAGCAGCCAAATTTCTGAATTGAATTTAAATCTTTGAACAATTTTGAAAGAGGACCACCAAAGAAACATTCATGTGAAGTTAAGTTGAAATTGGTCCAGTGGAATGGAAGGAGTTGTCATTTGTAGCTAAAATTTACCCCTTTTGTGATGACGCCTAGTTGCTATGCTTGTGTAACCAATCAATACGGCTTGAAGATCACTGTAGTAAGATTCTTATTCTATTTTCTTAAAATCAGAAAAGTACCTTCATTAAAATGGAATTTTCAAATTTTGTCATTTTGCCCCTTTTCTGATGCCGCCTGACTGCCATGCTTTTAAACAAATCGGTATGGCTTGAACAATTTCTGTAGTGGGTCACCCAAGGAACATTTTGCTTCTTTCTGATGCCGCAGCAGCCAAAGTTCTCAATGGAATTTAAATCTTTGAACAATTTTGAAAGAGGACCACCAAAGAAACATTCATGTGAAGTTAAGTTGACATTGGTCCAGTGGAATGGAAAGACTTGTCATTTGTAGCTGAAATGTCAATCTATCCCTTTTGTGATGACGCCTGGTTGCTATGCTTGTGTAACCAAGCAATATGGCTTGAACACATTAAGTAGAGGATCACTGTAGTGAGATTCTTATTCAATTTTCTTAAAATCAGAAAAGTACTTTCATTAAAGTGGAATTTTCAAATTTTGTCATGGCTTGAACAGTTTTTGTAGAGGGTCACCCATGAAACATTTCTACCATATTACATTGGAATCTGACAACCAGATTCAGAGGAGAAGATTTTTAAAGTTTGTGCGTTTTGCCCCCGTTCTGGTTCCGCAGCAAACAAAATTCTCAATGGAATTTAAAATCTTTGAACAATTTTGAAAGAGGACAACAAAAGGAACATTCCTGGGAAGTTTGGTTGAAATTGGTCCTGTGGTTTAGGAGGAGATGATGTTTAAAGCTAAACGTTAAAGAAACCATATGTGCTGAAATATTAACAGACATAAACTTAAGGTTTAATGCCTTGTTATAAGTTAAGTCTGACACAAGCTTTGCGAGGAGAAGGGGAAAAGTTCAAACAAATTCTGAGCTTTGATGAATCAGGCGGTCAGGGCCGTAAACCTAACTATTAAAAAAGCGTAGCCTAGGAAGTTGGGGGAAGTTATTAAATAGTATAAATACCAATTAAAGGTGTCTAAAATGTTGAAATAACGGTAGAAGACACACGTATTTTGTATCTTGTTGTTTCTTAAATCAGTTTATTGATTCATTAAGGTAGTTTTATTTTTTCAAACATATTACAGAGTTTTTCTTTCCATTAATTATGTTGGTTGCTCCCTATTCGATTACGCAACCCCATGGTACAAAATTAAAACCTATTCAATACTGACGTATGTGCATTTGTTGACAAAAAATAGCAATGCACTGCATACCTTTTAGATACAGTCCTTTCAAACATTTCTCATTTCGACCTTTGACCTGTAAGTGTGACCTGGACCTTCCAGTTACAGGCCTGTGTCTTGTGCGCCACACCTTATCATGGTGAACATGTGTGTCCAGTAACTTGGGAATTATGTGATGAAAGGTTTCTCATTTTGACGTTTGACCTCTTAGTGTGACCTTGACCTTTGATGTACATGCCTGTGTCTTGTGTGCCACATGGCACCTCATCATGGTGAACATGTGTGCCCAGTAACTTGGGATCCTATGATGCATGGTTGAGATGCGGGCCAGACAAGGTACAGTCCTATCAAACAGTTCTCATTTTGACCTTTGACCTCAAAGTGTGACCTTAACATTTGAGGTACAGGCCAGGGTCTTGTGGCATGGGTCTTGTGCGCGACAAGCCGCCAAATCATGGTAAACGTTTTTGCCAAGTTTCTTTGAAATCCTATGATGCATGGTTGAAATGTGGGCCGGACAAGGTACAGTCCTATCAAGTAGTATTCATTTTGACCTTTGACCTCTAAGTGAGACCTTGACATTTGAGGTACAGACCTGGGTCTTGAGCATGACACGCCTCCTCACCATGGTGAACGTTTGAGCCAAGTTTCTTTCAAATCCTATGATGCATGATGAAGATGCGGGCCGGACAAGGTAATCCTATCAAACAGTACTCATTTTGACCTTTGACCTATAAGTGTGACCTTGACATTTGAGGTTCAGGCCTGGGTCTTGTGCGCGACATGCCGCCTCATCATGAGCCAAGTTTGAGCCAAGTTTCTTTGAAATCCTATGATGCATGGTTAAGACGCGGGCCGGACAAGGTTGTGTGGGAATGACAGACACACAGACAGACGGACAGACGGCCGTACCCATGAAGTGTATTTGTGTGGTTATTTCTTTAGTTTCAAACTTGTGGGTTGCAACCCACAAGTATGCTATTCATTCCGTAATTATCCCCCTTTTATGGAATGAATAGCATTAATATGTAAATAAGATACCCGTTATAAAACAAACAAAACAAATATTTATCTAAGTGTCTTTATAAGGGTGGTGGGTGGTCTTTACCTCACCAGGACGGACGGACAGTCGGAATCGACAAAACCTATAGTCCCCAAACTGATCTTCGATCGGTAGGGGACTAATAATGATACAGATATAATACGCCCCCAAAGTCAACCCAGCGAAAAAAAAACGCGATGCTCAACAAAGGCGCACGGTATGACCAACCGTTCATATTTCAGTGTCATTCTCATGTTTCGGATACGACTTTTTAAATTTATGTTTTCTATGAAAACAACTACAGTTAATAAGAATAATGACAAAGGTTTAAAATAGGCAAAATTATTTTAATGTGCATCTAATGCGCACCACCGTAAAAATACTCCGACGGGGCCTCCTGACGAAACCACATCAATCCTCAACAAAGGTTCAGATCAGCCGCACAGTTCGATAAGACAGTTTACGTTCGAAACAGACAATCGACGGACTTAACGCTAACTTTATAAGACGTTTCTAAGGTTGATCCTGATTATCGAACTTACCGAAAGTCACAGTCATAATTATAATTTATAACAGATTTTCTCGTGCCTAGGTACACGCAGTCTATTTCTACTTTATTATGAACCGCGTCAGACGTGGAACCCTTTTAGATCACATTGGCGTACAGCTAGTGGGTCTAGGCTTCTATTTTTTTTTTATTTATCAAAAGTGACATTTATTAAATCTTTGGCATAAGTTGAAGTCTCTGCAGCAAACGACTTTTGAAAACGTTTTGACAAAAGGAGAAATTACTATTTGCTATTATGATACCAACTAAACGCTTGAATTTCACCCTTTCCCACACATAGACGCTTTCTGACTACTCTGCAGCAGACAACTTTTAGAAAACAATGTGTCAAAAGAAGAAATTGCACGAAACGAGCAATTTCCCGTTCAGCCACAATTTTTGCAACACTATAAAATAAAAAAGTGTCATTCATGTCAAAGTCGTCTGCTGCAGATTCGTTCAGCGGTGTTTACTATGTAAATACTAAATAGAGATATGATCGTGCATGTAGGCTTAATGTTTGTCATTGAAATTTGTAATGTGGCTAAAAAAATCCTATTGCTATAATAAAGGTATATACCCTTTACCTCTTGCAGATGCAGTATGTACAGTACAATTATTTAAAATAGCTGAAATCATTGAGGCAAAAGCAGAAATTGCTCATAGTGAGCAATTTCTCCTTTTGCAAAAAGGATTTTAAAACTGTCTACTTCATATCCTTCTCAAGTTGGAAATAGTTAAAGACGTGCATAACACAACACTTTAAAGTCGCGTACAGAAGGATAAGGGTAAACAAAGGATATATTTCAAAAAGGTATTTTGATGATATCATGCTAAGGATGTATCATATACCCTTGAAAACGTATCTGCAGAAAACGTCTATTATTATCTTTGTGAAAAAAGGAGAAATTGGTCGTAATGAGACATTTCTCCCTTTGCAACAATAGTTCAACTCTGTTTGAATAATAAATTATACTTTATAGCAATGGTTGATACAGTTTCACGATAAGAGGCCGTCCACAGAAAAACACGCTGGCCCCAACAGGACACCGTAGTTAAATCCGCGCACTTTTTTTTTTCAGTTTGATGTTTTGGCAACCATGAAAAAAGATGCGCGGATTTATTTGTAAAATTTCGCATCTTTTTTCGACAAATTCTATATAAACAGCCTTTAAAAAAACCGCGCGGATTTAACTTAAATCTACGGTGTCCTGTTGGGGCCAGCGTGTTTTTCTGTGGACGGCCTCTTATCGTGGGCAAAAAAAAAACCGCGCCGATTTAACTTAAATCCGCGCACTTTTTTTTAAGGCTGTTTATATAGGATTCTATAGAGAATCCAGCAGAATTTTGTCGAAAAAAGATGCGATATTTTACAAATAAAAACGTGCATCTTTTTTTCATGGTTGCCAAAACATCAAACTGAAAAAAAAAAGTGCGCGGATTTAACTTAAATCCGCGTACTTTTTTTTCTCGGTCACAAACGGAGGAAACATACGGAGTGAAACTTTCCTCGACACCGTTGGCCATATTCTAGGTCTTACACCACTAAATCCATTGCACTACAAAACGAGTATCCTGAGCTGTGTGTGTATCTTGTCTCATTCGTGAATGTTATTG